>PVIW01000749.1:0-403544 GCA_004026585.1 Noctilio leporinus
TAAGATACCACCTCACACCTGTCAGAATGGCAATCATCAACAAATCAACAAACAACAAGTGTTGGCGAGGATGCGGGGCAAAGGGAACCCTCATACACTGTTGGTGGGAATGCAGGCTGGTGCAGCCACTGTGGAAAACAGTATGGGGTTTCCTCAAAAAACTAAAAATGAAACTGCCTTTTGATCCAGCAATTCCACTACTTGGACTATACCCAAAGAATCCTGAAACACCAATTCATAAGAACCTACGTACACCTATGTTCATAGGGGCACTAATTACAATAGCCAAGTGCTGGAAACAACCTAAGTGCCCATCAGTGGATGATTGGATCAAAAACCTTTGGTACATTTACACAATGGAATACTACACAGCAGAAAGAAAGATGGAACTCCTACCCTTTGCAACAACATGGATGGAACTGGAGAGTATTATGCTTAGTGAAATAAGCCAGTCAGTGAAGGACAAATATCATATGATCTCACCCATTACAGGACAATAATGAACAAAACTAACAACAAGCAAAACAGAACCAAGTATATGAATACAAGGAATAGGCCTTCAGTGGTCAGGGGGAAAGGGGTTGGGGGGAGGGGGGAGGCAGGGAAGGGGAGCAGCTTAGACAAGAACCTAGTATAAAGGAACCATGGACATGGACAACAGGTGGGATTGACTTTGGGGGGAATGGGTGGGTGGGGAGGGGGACAGAGGTGAGCAAAAAGGGGATGAATGTAATACAACAACAATAAAATTTTTAAAAATAGTGTTCCCTTAAAATTGGGGATCCCAGCAGAGTGGCTGAAAGAAACTGACCACATGGCTCAGCCTCAGTCTCCCTCATCTGTGAAGTGGGGACAGGGCATAACATCTCCTTGCCAGAAAACTGGCTGAAAAATGAGCGAGGACATCAATGTTAAGAACAGTGAAGGACACTTAGCAAGCCTCCTTTCTCTGAGCTCAGATCCCAGCGCCACTAACTCTGTTGCCACTTTGAATAGGGTTCAGGGAAAGTTAACACGCACAAACATCATAAACCTAAAGTTGCAGATGGGGGTGGGGTGAGGGAGGCGCAGTTATTCCAATGTTTTGCCTCCTCTCCTCCAACTTCTCGGGGTAACCACCCCACCTCCGCCTCCCTGGCAGGTGTGGACGGAGATTCATTCGTGGGCACGAGAGGGAGGAAGAATGTTTGCCCAGCCTTCAAACGATTTGGCAAGGCAACAGGAGGGAAAAGGCTGCTGTGGAGAGAGTTCAGACTGAAATTACACGGAGGGAAGGACATGCTGACCAGCTCTGAAGCTCATAAAAAAAATTAAGAAGTGGGGTGACCGAGAAGAACAAACACATGTCCATTAGGAAAATGGAAGAGTTCATAAAAACGTGCTCTTCAAAGCCTGGCCCGGGGCGCGGGGAGGGGACAGGCGGTGGCGCAGGGACAGGCTGCTGGTCCCGCTGCCGCTCTGATTCCGGGTCTGGGAGGGGAAGGTGGCCCGGGTGCACCTCCTCTAACCGGGGCGCCCCGGGGTCTCGGGAGGCCACTCCCAGCTGGTTGTCGCGGGCCAGGGGCGAGATCACTGGTCCTCCCTTGGTGGTCCCATGATTGCACTTTACTCAGAGAACACTTGGAACGCCAAAGTAGGATGGAGAGAGCGCCCCTCCAAGCCCCCTACCGCTCCCCCGCTCCCGGGTGTCCGGCTGTGGCCACCTCCGTCCACTTGCTGGAAGGCGGGTGTCGCTTCCGCGCTGGTGCCGCCTGCGCCCTCCGCCAGGTCCCCACGCTCGGAGCTCCGCGAAGTTCTCTAGCTTTACAGGCACGCGCGTGTAATTCCCGCGGGTGAATCCCGGATGCTTTAGAGACCAGCCAGGGCCTGACCGCAGGCCCAGCTCGCCCTGCCTCGTGTCACCATAGTCTCCGACCCGCGCCAGCCCCTCGTCCTGCGTGCGCCCCCAGCCGCCTTCCCTCCCGCGGCGACCTCGGCCCGACCCGAGAGGCGCGTTCCAGGAGCCACTGACCTGAGCCACGCGGGAGCGGGTCCTGTCGCTCGTCTGTAGGTGCCTCGGCGCTGCCACCGGTTCCGGCTGCGTTAGAGCCGCACAGATCACTCCCGCCGGGGAAGTCGAGGCTGGGAAAGGTTCGGGTGGCCCGAGGGCAGGCAGCCTGGAAGAGCCCAGGATGGCGTGAACCCAGAGGGATCCCAGGTTCACATCCAGGTGCGAGCGCCCAGAGAGGCCTCTCCGACCTCCCGGAATTGAGGGGAGCCCAGGGGTCCAGCCCGCGGGGGAACTCGGCCTCTGCCCCCCTCGCTCTGTGGAGCACACCCCGACTCCCTTCCGCGTCTCCTCCCCCTCGCACCCCCACCGAGCTTCCTACAGTTTCTTGGCTCCAAAGCCTCCCGCCAACAGGCGAACGCAAACCTGAGCGTCCTCACCCGAAGGCTGCGCCTGTCCGAGAGGGGCTCGGGCCTCGCTAGCACGCGCCCGCACCACCTGGAGGGCCCCTTAGCAACCCGGCGGCCTGGCCCCTCCCCGCAGGGCTGGGGGGCGCGCGGCTCGGGATAATTTGCATTTCCACGGGCCTCAGGTGCTGCGCGTGCTGCGGCCCGGATAGGTGGAGAGAGGCTGCACTGACCCCGAGTTCCTCTGTCCATGGCTCTGACCGGAACAGGTCCTCCCAATTAAAACAGCATCCCCATTTCCCTGGGGCTCACTCAGGTGGCGGTGCCAGGCACTCAGATGGGAGAGCGGAGACTAAGGGAACCTCTTGCAGGTCAACCCAAGGCTCAGCAACCCCAGTCTTCCCCCCGACTGACCTCGCAACTGCCTTAAAGAAACAGTGCGGCAGAGCTGGGCTCCCCAGGTCGGCAAGGGTAGAAAGGGA
The DNA here is from genome assembly GCA_004026585.1 of Noctilio leporinus. Classification (NCBI taxonomy): domain Eukaryota; kingdom Metazoa; phylum Chordata; class Mammalia; order Chiroptera; family Noctilionidae; genus Noctilio; species Noctilio leporinus. The sequence goes on from PVIW01000749.1 coordinate 2,877, forward strand.
AGGACCTGCACCTGAGAAGGGTCACGCCCCCCCCACCCCCCCACCTTCACGCTCACCTTGCTGGTGCTTGGCCAGCCTAGGAGCAAGCCTGAGAAGGGGCGACCCAGCTCCCCCGGCACCATATTGTTGTCACTAGAGTCCCCCTAAACCTTTCCAAAGGCTCCAGAACCCCAAACCAGTGTTTAGGGGGCTCAGATTCCAGAGGCGTCCACCACAATCTAGGGTCAGTGGGGTGGGGTGAAGGAGCTGGGCCTTCCAGGCACAGCCATCAGCCTCACCTGAGGAAAACCCTCCCAGGCAACATAGATAGGGTGGGGGAAGAGGGTATCCCCATCTTACAGACTCTGGGTGGTTGTGGGGCGCAGGCCTCTGTTTTCACACCGCATTTTGTCCCCAAACACTGCACACCGCTAGGTGTTCCTGGGCCACCTCATAAAAAGATTTACAAGACCATGTTAAACTGGCAGTAAAAACAATTAACTTTAATGGCACCTCAGGTGGGTGGCTGGGTGGGTGGGCGGGAGACTGGCCGTGCTTCCTCCTTGTCTGACCAGATAGCCAGGTGAGAGAGAGACCAGTTGTCAGGTAGCCTTTTGAGTTCAGGGTTAAATGGAGAAGAGAACTGGGCCTGCAGGCCACAGGAGAGTTCGAGTCCCGCTTGACCCTTCCCAGCTGCGCAATCCTGAGCAAACCTGTTCACCACTCTCAGACTCCGTGTTCTCATCAATTATAGGGGGATCTATTGGGTAGGAATTTTTTTTTTTTTTTTTTCAATATTAAAATAGGCTTTGGCTGGTGTGGCTCTGTGGATGGAGCACCGGCCTGCTAACTAAAGAGTTGCTGGTTCAATTCCCAGTCAGGGCACAGGCCTGGGTTTTGAGCCAGGTCTCCAGTTGGAGGTGTGCGAGAGTCAACCACACACTGAGGTTTCTCTCCCTCTCTTTCTCCTTCCCATCCCCTCTCTATAAAAATAAACTTAAAAAAAGAAATGAAAAAGCATATATATATATATATATGTATATAATTGGTTAAAATTTTCTCAGGGCTGTGAGGATTGCAAATGATAACTATGTGGAAGTGCCTTTCATCATGCCTGGCACCTATATACATTTATTAGGCATCTGTGTGTGGGTGAGTGTGCACGTTCAATAAATAGCAGTTTCTAGAAGACGTGGGTCCCCAGGTGTCAAAGGAAGTGAAAGGGCTCTCCTGTAGCAGAGGCCAGAGCCCCCTTGTTCAGAGTCCTGACTTAGCCAGCACCACTTACATGGAGGTTTCCTGCTAAAGTTGACCTGCCTGTCCAGCCAGTGACCTCGGAAGTGACCCCATGCTCAGACAGGCCGCAGCCTGGGGCTTTGAAACTGGCCTGGATTTTTGGAGCGCTGGTGAGGAAATGAGAAGGGCCGGGGGATAGGAGCAAGGCCTCTGCCTCCCTTGGGCCCCGGCCCAGTCCGGAAAGCCCTGATCCTTCAGCTCTCTCTGGCCTGGAGACAATTAACTGTCCACTGCAGAAAGGCCTCTGTCCTCTGTCTGTGTGTGGCCTCTTAGGCCGGAGAGAGGCTGGAACCGCCCACTGGGCAGTTTGTAGGGGATGGAAGGGGGCAGACGTCCTCCTGCCCCAGGGGCCAGCTCTGTGGGCTGCGGCAGGAGCGGACCCCTGGAGGCCTCTCCTCCCTAGAACATCTTCAGGCCACGAGGCCTCTGGCCCTGCCCCTCTCTGGGTCCACTGCCTGGGACACACACACTGTCTGTGAGGGTGTTTCCACAGGAGAGTAGTATGTGAATCAGCAGACTGGGAAGAGACCACCCTCGCCCATGTGGGGGGCACCATGCAATCTGCTGAGGACCTGAATAGGACAATAGGTGGACAAAGGGAGAACTTGCTCTTTACTTGAGCTGGGACATCGCCTTCTCCTGCCCCCGGACACCAGTGCTCCGGATTCCTGGGCCCCTGGATTATGACGGGGACCTCCAGCAGCAGCCCCGGTTCTCAGGGCTCCAGGCGTGAGCTGAGCCACACCACCAGCTCTCCTGGGCCTCCCGCTAACCAATGGCAGACCACGGGGCTGCTCAACCCCCACAATTGCATGAACCAACTGCTGTAATAAATGCATAACCTATAGGTTCTGCTTCTCTGGAGAACTCAGACTAATACAGATGGGTGAGCTACGTGTGTTGGGGAAAGCCTTGCCATCTGACCTTGGCAATAAACCCTGGGGCTGTGCTTAGCCCTTCACCTTCTCTGAGCTTGGCCAGCACATCTGCCGGGGCCCATCCTGTGCTTAGTCCTACCCCTGCCCGGAAGGGTGTGCTCATTTTTCTCTCTGGTTTCTTTCTTCTTCAGTTTTTTTTTTCCAGATTATTTATTTATTTTTAGAGAGAGAGAAAGAAAGGGAGAGAAGCATCAGTGAGTGGCTGTCTCTCACACACCCCCAACTGGAGACCATGCCTGCAACCCAGCCATCAGTCCTGACTAGGAATCGAACCAGCGACCCTTTGGGTCGCAGGCCAATGTTCAACCCACTGAGCCGCACCAGCCAGTTTACTTCTCTTTCTCGCCCCTTGCTCTCCTCATTCCCAAATGAGAGAAGCGCTGCACAGTGCCTTCTAGCCAGAGTTCCTTGATTCAAATCTGGCTCTGCCACTTCCTAGCCAAGCGGCGCTGAATCGGTTACTCTCAGCTGCGGTCTCAGGTCTAAAAAGGGTTATTTGGTAGCCATCTTAGAGGGTTGCTGTAGGGACCTAGTGAGTCACTGCATGCAAAGTGCTTAGAAGAAGGCCCACAGGGAGCCCTGAATGAGCATCGCCATAACCTGGCAAGTGAACTGGGCCCACAATGCATGCGGGCTGCAAAGGCTACAGGCTTACCAAAACTTCCGGGTTCTCCATTCAAATTCAATGTTGATTGTCTCCCCGAACACATCTCGCCCATGCTATATTCTCATCCTCTCTGTCAGCAAAGGCCCTATGTTGTTCGGGGGCCTACTTTGTCCTCATGTGCCTTGGGAACAAATCATCATTGATCTGACTCAATCATGATGGCCCCGCGCCCTTGGCCATGGATATTTTTAGGAACGAACCTGGTGACAGGACTGTTGGACGTGGCTGTCCTGGGTTGGGGAAAAGTTCTAGGGGAGATTTCCTCTGTTATTAAAAAGTCAGAAGAAAGTGTTCCTCTTTTGCTGCTAAATGTTCTTGTATCTAGATGTGGTGCCTGGAACTGGAGCAGCCATTTCGTGACTACAAGGAAAGGTGCCTAAAGTAAGAACACAGCCGATTTGCCAGGAATGGCCGTGGGAAAAGACAGGAAGAACCTATATTTGTAATGGCTTTTTGAGCCAGCGAATTAACTAACTCTTCTTACTTTTGGAACAAGCAAGAAATATACATGTATATATGACTCTAAGCCATTGAGTGGGGGTTATTCCTTACTGCCCAAGACCATTCAGCTTCCACTGGATTCTCTTGGAACTCCTGCTCAGTGTTCAATCCCAAGACCATCTTACCTAGAACCCCACTGCCCTGATGTGAGTAACCCCAACTGACAGGAAGAGGCCTTGTGGAGTTGTTCCCATCAAGGGTCCCCGCTGAGCCCAGCTGAGTCAGCCAGCCCCAGGGCCAGGTACGTGAACAGACCAGCCTTCGGATTGGTTTTGGAAGCTGGTTGTGGAGCAAGAGATAACAAGTCCAATGACCTTCACCAAGCCGAGCCTCAAATGCGCATGTGAACACCTGCCAAAGGTCATCCTGGAAATGAATGTGCTCTTTCACGTAGCAGATGACCAGGCACGTAGGCCCACTGGGCTTAACAGGTTAGAATGTGCTACACAGCTGAGACGGAGGCTGGGAGCAAGACAGGGCACCCTGAGGCTCTTAACACCCAGATTACCTACTCCCTCTCACCACACCCCAAGAAACAAACCAGTGCTTTATTAGCTCTCATGTCCAAAAGGAACCCACACAATATATATGATCCGCCACTATCAGTTTCTCTTTCCATTCCAATCAGATAATTAATTTCCAGAAAGCAAGACTGCCAACAGCAGAAATAAATCACCACGAGGCAGGAGATGAACATTATCCAAAGAGAAATAATTTAGCAAAAGTCTCTCCCCCCTCCCACGCCCCCTCCAAGCCAATAACAATTCAATTATTCGGCGGACACTATAAATAATGAAGCAGCCACATGGCGTGCCTAGGTGGGAAGGAGGAAGCTTTGGGGAAGGAGTTGAAAGCCATCCAGGAGGACACACTGAGAATCACAAAAAGGAAGCAAAGGGGTGGGGGTACCCCTCCCTGGGACTGTGAGAATTAATAACAGGGATCATGCTCATGGTCATGGATGTAACACTTGGTTCCATGACGCTTTTACATCCATTATCAAGTGGGACCCTCCGAGGAAGCTGAAGATGTTGACTGAGGTGATGTACCCGGCCCCCTAGAACAGACAGAGGGAGGGGCCCGGAGAAACCTCCCCGGGTGAGGGGCTGAGCTCTCCATCTGGAGAGAGGAGTTGATCGGCTCACTTCAGCCACGACTATTTTGAAAGCTGGTTATGCATTAGGCCCATGATCAGGTTCTGGGGAGGCATCAGTGACCAAGACAAACAAAAATGCCAGTGAGGCTTATATGTGAACATGAAGACAAATACAATTTTTGAAAGAAACACGAGAAGTAAGGGCACCCAGTGGCTTGTTAAAGGCAAGGAGCCCTGGCTGGTGGCACAGTGGATGAGGCGCCGGCCTGCAAGCCCAAAGGTCTCTGGTTCGATTCCCAGCCAGGGCGCATAACCAGGTTGCAAGCCAGGTCTCCAGCCAGGTCCGTAGCTGGAAGCAGGTAAAAGGCAACCATACATTGATGTCTCTCTCCCTCTCTGCCTCTCTTCCTTCCCCTCTCTCTAAAAATAAAGAATAAAATCTTTTTTAAAAAGAAAGGCAAGAAGGACTATGATAGAAATGAAATTGAGGTAAGAAAGTGAGGAGAGGGAAGGGCTGTGATTTGGGGATGGGGTGGACAGCAGAGGCCCTGGTGAGACCTGGTGAGAGGCACGTGAGCAACAGCTTGAAGGAGGTGACAGTGTGAACCCCGCAACCGGGAGTGCTTCTGGCACACGCCAGCCCGTTGGTTTGGGCTCCAGGCTTCTTACTGGCAACTGGTCCTCCGTTTCAGAGGTTGAAAGAAGCAGCTACGAGATTCGTGAGTGCATTACGAAAGGAGCCTGACTCCAAAGGCTACACAGTGTATGACCCCATGTATTACGTGACATTCTGAAAGCTGATGAGTAGTCCTCTGGGACTGGGGTGGCAGGGACACTCGGGGGTGGGAGGAAGAGGGGCTGACTCAGAAGGAGCACAAGAGGATTTGGGGGGCTGATGGAAACGTTCTAGACCTCGATCATGGTGGTGGCGACCTAGCTGTGTGCATTTATCAAGCTCATAGAGCTTGACACCACCAAAGCTGAGTTTTACTGTACACACATCATGCCTCCATTTTTAAAATTTCTGGAGCTATGAGAACATGTTGGTGTGTCAAGAGAAATGCTAAAGCGGAGAGAGGGAAGTTAGCGAGGCTTTAGAGACAGGGTTTAAGTAACAGAGATACAAACAACATGATTGGAAACCCAGGTCTACCCCTTACTAGCTGAGTGATCTTGAGCAGCTCCAAGTATGAACCTCAGTCTCCTCATCTGTGAAATGGGTGTCATGATCCTCAGAGCCGTTGTCAGAGATTATGAGATGATGCATGACAGTAACAAGCTCCATCAGGTACCCCCAAAACCATAGAATTTGTGTTCCGGTCCTAGGAACTTAGAGACTTCAAAACAACAGACAAGGCCAACCATGATGCCACACTGGTGCCTGCTAAGGTGGTGCCCGGCACCACACCAACCTTGTCCCATGAGCTATCTCAATGACCCCTTCTGTCACACCCTGGGCTAGTGATGACTATCACCAACCTCCAAGCCTGTGCTCTCAAATTCCCACATGTCACGTCACTGAGCAGGTCTCAGCTGTCACTTCCAGTCCCCTAGAAAAGAGGTCAGAGATAATGCTGTTTGCCCAAGAGACTACAGGAACTGGGGAAATCCTGGCCTGAGATACAGGATTTGAACGAATGCTGCAAAAAGACATTCTTACCACTGTCTCCAGTGCCATGTCTGAACTAAAGCGCATCGTGTCCTCACTCTGATGTCCCCAGCTGAGCTCAGGCACATTGCAAAAGGTAGAGAACAGCAGAGAAGAGCAGCTAAGAGCACAGCATCTGGTCCTGGCTGGTGTGGCTCAGTGAGCTGAGCCTTACTTTTTAGATCAGCTCAGAAGGCACAGAAAATGCACCCCCCTCCCCAGGGCTCTGTGAAAGTTAGAAACCAAATATGCCAAAGGTGTGCGTGGGGAAAGCATTCATGGATATGATTTTCACGATTTCCTATTTTGTGGTTCTCTAAATTGGTGGGGAAAATCACCATGTGAGGACCTTTCTGTTGTTCTTGCTGGTCCACAGAGTCCTTCCCCCACAACAGAAAGAGAAGAAAGGAGAGGAGATGAAAAAGAAAGAACTTCTCAGTCTCCATGTGCTTCATAGGCATATGACCCCGTTCTATCTATGGTCATTCTTATGTAATGCTCATGCTAATTCTCCATTTTACAGATGAGAAGACCGAGACCCAGAGAGGTGACGCCCTATCCCCAGAGTCACCCAGCCGGTAAGCAATAAAGTCCACTGATGAAGCAGATAAATACAACCTTTAAAATAAGGCTCTTGATGAAAGAGGAGCTCTGAGTGGCTGGAGACGCACACGCTCCAGATTCCTCTCCAAGTGCGACAGCCACACACTTGAGCCTATCTGGGCGCTGACAGGTGAAGAGAGTGTTTTGTGCAGGGCCTGGTGAGCACACCACGGTTCCCGGAAATACCCAGGTGCCTGTCGCACCCCAGAGTCCCCTCACTTTGTGGAAACCGGTCTCAAGGTCACTGGATGTGTTCCCAAAAGCAGGAGCTCAAAGAGGACAGAGGACAAGGCCAAGTCTGTGTTGCTTATTTTCCATCCTGCGTTACACACACACACACACACACACACGCTCTGCCTGATTCGGGGCTGGGGGTGCCCTGCTGATGCGTCACTAGCCCCTGGTCCTCTGGCTTCGGATGGGGCTTACGGGAGGCCCTGGCAGCAGGCAGGAGGGCCGGTGGATGGAGAGGCCACATCAGGGTGTCTGTTCCCTGCCCCTCCCTAGAAGTGACGTGTTATGACCTTAGCTCATGCTGGGCAGCCTGTCTCCACGGTTCCCTCCCTGCCTCCCTCTGCCCCACCTTTGGCTCCTGCAGCCCTCAGGGCAGGGAGGGCCCCAGAGAGCTTGGGGGTCCTCACCCCCTGGAGAGAGCCCTTCTGTTAAACTCCTCCAGGTTGAATGGCGTGGTTTGAATTGATCTTGCCTGGTCGGAAGTCAGAAGTGGCGCTAGAAAGAGCCTGCTTTCTAATGTCTCTCCCAAAACTAGCTTCAGGCAAAGGTAAAGCAGAAGACGCCAGGTCTTTCGTAGGCAGAGACGTCACCCCTCTCCAACTCGCCACACAACACCCGGTGAGGAACGGCCAAGGTCTGAAGAACGGTTCAAATCCCGGAGCTGCCTGGCTATGAGGCCACTTAGCCTGAGCCTTCACGTCCTAACTTCGCTGCCCCAGGTGGTTAGCGTCAGTGCCCCGGAGAGTCTAATCCAAGACTCGTGCCCCTCTGAAGGTCACGAGGTGTCTATGCCAGGGTCTCATAGGGACAGTAAGGCAGAGTTCAAGCCACAGGCTAACCTAAGTCCGCCGTTGGCATCCCATGAGCACTCAGGTATCTCTAACTCCGCGGGAGGTTAACTTCCAAAACAGGCTCTAGGGTCAGCAACCATACAGAGTCCCTTCCGTCGTAGGTCAGGCAGCCAAGGCCCAAAGAGGCTGAGTGACTTTCATCACACAGGAGGTGCAAGAAGAGGAGAGGTTGAGCCCGGGACCCGAAGTCCCATCTTGTCCTCTCTCTTTCAGCGCTTGATAGTTGGGAAAGCACAGCTCTGGCTCTGCTCCTCCCATCGGAAGTGCCTCAGTTTCTCTCACCCAGCTAGTGTAGCTGGTCACACACACACACACACACACACACACACACGCACGCACGCACCTTTCTCCCAGGTGTGCTGTGAGCGCTAATGAGTTAACAAGTCTAAGAGCCTGCAGAGCCTCTCATGAGATATAATTACAGAGAATTACCGTCCACAGCCTTCTGGGAAGGATTTTGTCGGGGAGTAGGTAAATAAATTATAGCCTGTGGTTCTCCCTTCCTGACGGGCTGCATAGCTCTCCCCGAGAATGCTCCCCAGCGGCCGAGGTGATGGAGCCCCTTTGCCAGCCCGGCCTCCCACCACAGGGGCCTCCCTGCTGTCTGTGAAGGCCCCCCGAGCTGCTCCCAGCCTCAACACCCACCTCAGGGTGAATCCAGACCCCTCCGCTGGAGGCCCACGTGGAACCCCTCCAGGCTCAGCCCCGGCCCCAGGTGAGCAGGGTTCTAAGGGTTAACCAGCCTCGGCAGAATTCCTGGGTAAATACCATCCAGCTGCCAGATTTATTGCCTTTTAATGTCTCCCGTGTGGTTCCATTAGCCTTTCTTTCTGATACCGCTATCTTTTCCATCTGACTTCTCCCTACCCAAACTCCATGTCCCTCCCCCAACCCCCTCCCAGGTATTGTCCCATTAGCTCCTGCACTGAGGTCTGGCATCTAAAGTCGTTGGGCTCCCCTGTCACCCCACCCCACCCCTGCATGGAAGAATTTACTTGGACCCTCATCATGTTCTCCTGAGCATCTCCCAGACGCTTCCCACCTCTCCTCTCCCGCCTTGCAGAACTCGGTGGAGCTGTGGCAGCTTCTTACACTGACCTCTAACTTGCTGGGCTCCTCACCCCTCCTCCCCAAACCTCCTTCCGGTTGTTTCGACTTAGCCATTGCCCGAACCCTGCTCTGAGGGGTCCCACAGCCGTCCGAGGTGCCCCTCTGGGCAAAGCCATCCCTCCGTCATCTGCCTTTGCTCCGAACAACGTCCTGATGCTGAGGAGCCCCGCAATCGTTCCCGGGCTGTTGGCAGAATGGTCTGCAGCCAGGCTAGCTGACCAGGCGTCCTGACCGTGTCACGTCCCCGCCTCGTGACCTCAGGTAAGTTATTCAACCTCTCTGTCAAACGGGGAGACAGGAGCACCAGCTTCCTGGGTGGTGAAGGTGGGTGGGGTTAGGATTAGGGTTTAGCTCTGCGAGAGGACGTGTTCCATAGAGATGGGTCCTCACGTTCGCCTCATCCTCCTGGTCCCTTCACGTCCTGACGTCAGCACCTTCAAGGCTCAGCCCAGGGGTCGCCAGCGCTGGGAGCCTTACTTGGCACTGGGCGGCACGCTCTGAAGCTGCCCTGCACATGAGTGAATTAAAGACAGGTGCCACCAACCCAACCGTATTTTGTTCTCTACCTTAGCGCCCCTAGGCCTGAATGCAGGCACCTTTGTGGGTACAAATTTTTCCTTATCTGTTTCCTGCCTTGGTTTTCTTTCTGTACTAGTCCTTTAAGATCACGTAAGCTGTTCATCTGAGACTTGTAATCGTTTTCACTGGGAGAAATTGTGCTCAGCCCCTTCGTTCATTGGTTCTTTCAACAAAATGTATTGAATATCTATGGTGTGGCTAGGAAGACCCTGTGCTAGGGGCTGGGACTACAAGGGTGAACTTGACCGAAGGTTCCTGACTTCATAGGGCTTTAAGGTGAGAGGCAGACAACCATGAAAAGAGCCCATAAAGGTACAACTCTCACCCTGGCTGGTATGGCTCAGTGGATAAGGCACTGGCCTGCAAACCCAAGGGTCACTGGTTCGATTCCCAGTCAGGGCACAGAACCAGGTTGCAAGCCAGGTCCGTAGCTGGAGGCAGGTGAAAGGCAACCATACATTGATGTCTCTTTCTCTTTCTTCCTCCCTCCCTGCCCTCCTCTCCCAAAATAATGGGGGGAAGAAAATGTACAACTCTGGTTAAGTGCCGTAGAGTGTGTCTAACAGAGTGTTTAGGCCCAACGTGAAGGGTCAGAAGGGGCATCTCAAGAGAGGAATCATGGCAGGAACGGACAACGAAAAGAAAGAGGGTGTCTTGTACCCGTCAGCTGCTGCTGTGAAACAAGCAACCACGAACCCCAGCGGCATCAGCGAGGAGCCCCTGTTCCCAGGACTCAGCTTCCGGCTGCAGGTGAAAGTGCCGTCTGCTCCTTACGTGTTCATTCCGGGTGGGACCCGGGGCAACAGCTCTTCAGGGGAAGTTCTTTAGTCAGGAGTAGCGAAGAAAAATGACTGAGACCTAAGACAAGACCCTAGTTGAAATTTTTGGTCTTAAGAGCAATGGAAAGCTATAGAAGGTACATGGCGGATAAATAACGATTCAATTTAGGCCTTAAAGTCATTCTTGGGTTGCTTGAGGAGAGCAGATGGGACAAGGGCAAGAAGTGATTTTAGAAATCCACATGCCAGCCCTGGCTGGTGTGGCTCAGTGGATGGCGCACTGGCCTGCGAACCAGAAGATCCCCAGTTCGAGTCCCAGCCAGGGCCCATGCCTGGGTTGCGGGCCAGGTCCCCAGCTGGGGGCGGCGCGAGGGAGCTAACTGATGTTATAGCTCTCTCTCTGTTGTGCCTCTCACTTCAGTGTTTCTCTCCTCTCTTTCTCCCTCCGTCTCCCTCTCTCTAAAAATAAAACATGCAATCTTTAAAACTAAACAAGTAAAAAATCCACACGCCCAACGGCAATCCGTTCTACATGATCATGTGTGAGTGTGTGTTTATCCCTCCATGTTGGCAGGCCCACTTCTTCCTCAGAGAATGGGGAGCTCAAGGGTGCCTCTTCCCACAGGTCTGAAGAGCAGCTTCTCGGTGCATCACCTGGAGCAACCACAACCCTGTGGCTCTGTCCCCCAGGCTCCCCCTGAGTCACATGTTTCCAGCCCGGGGAGGAGGAAGGTGTCAGCATGTTTTACAGATGTCAGTTCATCTCAGTCCCCAGACGTAGTTCCATAATTTCCATCCTACCAATAACTGCCTGCCAGCAGCCTGCACTTTAAGGTTCGCTGAGGATTTTCTTCAAGGGCCCTGGGAGAGAAAGGAGGAAGCGTCAGCCTCGCTCGGTACATGCTGAGCATTGAAGAGGTGGGCCCATTTTATTCCGTGTCGGGACGAGGTGAGTCCAGAGACAGTCATTTGCACGCTGAGCCCATAGTGAGCTCACCTCTGCCAGCTTGCCTGTCTGACTTGGCTGTGAAATTCTAAAGAGGACGTGCTGTTTTTCTAGGGTGCTTGACCAGCAGGCGCAGGGACCACCCTAAGAAGCAGGTTCAGAAACAGACAGGTCTGTACCCCCAAATTCCAGGGCCCCTCCAGACACCACTTAACCTCCTTCTCCTTGGCCTACACACATTCCTGAGAGACCCTGGCTTCCCTCAGTCAAGGAAAACATCCATCTTAAGGGGAATCAGCCAGAAAAACCTGTTTGCCAGCAGAACCTCACCATTTTTTCACAAAGACGCCATCAGCCGCCGTGGGGTTTGAGCAGCCATCGGTCCAGGGAACCAGGAATACAGTCTGACTTTTCCCCCCAGCACCCCAAAAGCGCACACCAGTCTCCACGGCCCAAGTCTGCAGGAGGTCGCGCAGGGTGGGACAAGGCCAGCCCAACAGGACTGAAAAGTGTGCAAGGCTGGGGTGCCAACTCAAGCGCGTCTCCCTTGTCAGGAGGGAGACTGACCGCTAGGGTGGGCGGACAGCCTTTCACCGCCATTGCAGATGCGCTGGAGACAGCAGGGTAGTCAAGAGCGCTGACCACAGAGGGCTGCGAAAGGCTTCGGTCAAGACCCACCGACATCACGGGCACCGTAAAGTGGCACTCCTGGCCGGGGAGGGGCTCAGGAGTCAGCTGGATGGATCAGAGGCCAAGGCTCTTAAACACACAGCCAAACTGCTGAGGGTTTCAAGACGCAAGCTCGCTCTGGCAAGTTTCTGTCCATTTAGCAAGATTTGCTTGCCGCGTAGGCAGAAGTCTCGAGGTCCGGTTGATGGGGTACCGCATTTATTATTGATAGCGGCGGAGGAGAAATGGCTTGTGTCTGGGTAACACCGGGCCCGACCCGCTCACTGTTTATGTAGCTGTTGTTTGCAATTTACCCCGAGCTGCCCCGTGCTTCCACTGCCCTGTGAGTGGCCATTTTGTCTCGTTTAGTCTTTTTCTTAATAAGGACAATTCCTTAAATGTCAAAATAGACATCTTAAAAGATATTGCCTGTACATAAACTCACTACACAAAGTAATCTTTAGCCCTGGCTGGTGGCTCAGTGGATTGGTACTGGCCTGTGAACCCAAAGGTCGCTGGTTCGACTCCCAGCCAGGGCACATAACCAGGTTGCAAGCCAGGTCTCCAGCCAGGTCTGGAGCTGGAGGCAGGTGAGCAGCAACCATACATTGATGTCTCTCTCCTTTTTCCTCTCTAAAAATAATAAATAAAATCTTTTTTGAAGTAATCTTTTATGTAAAAAAAGAAGTAGAATGCATGGTAGCATGAATAATAGAATTCAAAAATAAAAGGGATACAACAGAAATTAAAAAAAGAAAATCAAGGCCCTGGCTGGTGGCACAGTGAATACGGCATCGGCCTGCTAACCCATAGATTGCTGGTTCAATTCCCGGTCGGGGCAGGTAACCAGGTTGCGAGTCAGGTCTCCAGCCAGATCTGGAGCTGGAGGCAGGTGAAAGGCAGCCATACATTGATGTTTCTCTCCCTCTTTGCCTCTCTCCCTTCCCCTCTCTCTGAAAAATAATAAATAAAATCTTAAAAAAAAAAAAAAGGTTTAATCTAAAAAAGAAAAAGAAAATCATTTAAAAACATAAATAAATAAAAATAAAAAGTGATGCGTTTGTAGAATCTCTGTGTGCATATATACAGACATATGACTATACTGATTCATACTATCCATCATCATTTACCACGAAAGGAAGTAGGAGAGCATTAGGAGGGGATAGTTTTCACTTTACACTTTGTACCTTATAGATTGATACTCGGTACACGCATAACCTGTGCAAGAGGAAACAGAATTTTTTAAACTATACGCATGGCGGGCAGTGATTATTTGAATTTTGTGGCTAAGCTGTTCCCTAGATTTCAGATTTATCCCATGAGCAGCTTTAACATTTTGTCTCACACCCACGTGGGAGCTGATGGATCCCAGAGGACAGGGGTGGGGTGGGGGCAGTTGAGGGGTTCACCTGTAAGGGAACCCAAGCCTGAGCAACCCACGCTGTCTTCCTGCTGATTTTCCTTTCTGCGCTCCCCACTCTAAACAAGTGATTAATGCCTCGCAAAACGGCCGCCACACGCCTCCCCCGCAGCCTGCATGCCGGCCAGGTTCCCCAGCTTAACTCGCTGTTAACATGGCTCAGGCGCAAGGTGAAGGGTAAATCCCTCCTTCCCCAGCGACCCAGGCGGTGTGCTTCCTTTCAAGTCTCTGCCCAGCGGGGGCCTCCTCCCCGTTTGCTCGGAGGGGCTGGTCCTTTCAAATTGAAAATGGGAAAAAGAAAAAGCCCACCTTTCCCTAAAGCTGTTCCAGGTTTGTAAACCTGCCAGCCCAGCACCCCCAGATGGAGCTATAGCAGAACCTTCCTTTCACTCCCCCAGCACCCGTGAGCAGACCCCCACACCCCCCATGCCACGGGCATTCTCAGGGCTCCACAGGCTCCCCTCCTGGTCTCTAGATGGAAGAGATTCATTCTTATCTGTTGATATGTCGTGCACACCCGGGCCGGGCCCAGTGGAGCCTGGCCACTGAGTGGGGAAGAGCTTCAAGGTGCATTGATTTCTAAAGTTTACTCTTTGCAGTGTGCGTTCTAGCGCAGGTCCAGAATACACCATCCGCCAGTCCTGCGGGAGAGGTGTTCACTTTGGCAATGCGGAAATACAGAGACACTGGACGGTGCCGACTCAAATCTTAGTTTAGGAAAATATGTACTTCTAAAAAATGCATTGATCTGAGAGAGAGAGAAACATTGATTTGTTGTTCCACTTATTTATGCATTCCTTGGTTGCTTCTTGTATGCGCCTGACCTGGGATCGAACTCACCATCTTGGCATATCCGGCTGACACGCAAACCCACTGAGCCACCCGGTTAAGGACAAGTCTTCATTTTTAATGAAGAATTTCTAAAGAAATCGGGTCATGAGTATTTCAGCTAATAAATGAAGAGAAAGAAAAGGTGTAATATCACCAGTTTGCAACCCATTATGAAATAAATAATGGATCTTGTCCGCTGCTAACAAATGAAGAAGGAAGGAAAGTGACAGTGTGTGTCATAGTGTGGTCGCTCCAGGATGGTGACCCACCACCGTCTGCCCAGTGAGTTGTTCAAAAGAATCAACGCTGAATCTCATTACACTCATCTTTCTAACTGCTAGCTGGGGACAGGAAACACAGGTGAAGGAGAAACGTCCCAAGTGACACGGCAGGGATGCAAATGACAAGAGTCAGGATGATCCCATTATTTCCATTTTAAGTGCTTTTAGGAAGAAGGAAAGTGGGAGGTGGATTAAACACAGTGTGAACCCCTTTGTCTGCATCGTGACTGGAACAAACCAACGGTCATGATATAATAAAAATAATGGAAGGCCCTGGCTGGTGGCATAGTGGATAAGGCGCTGGCCTGCGAACCCAAAGGTCGCTGGTTCGATTCCCAGCCAGGGCACATAACCAGGGTGCAAGCCAGCTCTCCAGTCAGGTCTGTAGCTGGAGGCAGGTGAAAGGCAACCATATATTGATGTTTCTCTCTCTCTCTCTCTCTGCCTCTCTCACTTCCTCTCTCTCTGAAAACAATAAATAAAATCTTTAAAAATAATAATAATAATAATGAAGACAATTGAGTACTTGCTGGATATTTCATAAGATTTAGGCAAGCATTGCTTTTGTGGGGGGCAGGGGGGGAAGTGGGGAATATGATAATGGTATTGTGGTTGTGTGGTTTCCCCAACTTCACTCTTATCTTTTGGAGATACAAACTGAAGTATTTACAAATGAAATGATACGGTGTCTGCATGTGCATTTAAACAATCTACTGTGGGTATAAATGAAACAAGATTGTACAGGGGTTGAATCATTGAAGCCAGGTGGTGGGTACCGAGGAATGCATCTGCCAGTCTCTCTACCTTTTCCCCCTACTTTTCATGTTGGAAATGTCATATTAAGACAACAACAACAAAAGCCTGGAGACCACTAGTGCAGCCCACACACAGCAGCAGGCTGTGTCACCCCTACCCTGGATGAAATGAGGCCAGGGAAGAATGAGGAAATCTACGTACTTGGCACCAAGCGTGTGCCAAGCATTAGAATAAATTCTTTTTCATAAGGGATCTTGTCTTTCCTGTTCAGCACTTGTGAGAAGCTGATTATCAGGAGCCCAATTTTGCAGATCAGCAAATCGAGGCCCCGAGAGGCAAAGTGACTTGCCAGGCGGTGCCAGGACAAGAGGAAAAGCCACTGAGGAGTTAAGACATCTGAGCCATTGTGATTTTTTCTTTGTGACCAGCACTTTTCCTCTCTGGGCCTCAGTTTCCCTGGCTGTAAGATTGAGCAAATGACACAGAAGGGTGACTTTCGTGCTTTGCTCTTCTTCTGCCGCCCCACTATGACCTCCCCATCTCTTCTTTCCTGTCTCCCCCTGCATGTGTCAGAGGCAGGCTGGTGAGGGAGAAGGAGATACTGAGTCTTGGGTTCAAGTTCTAGTTTTACTTTCAGCTGTTTCAGTGACCTGGGCAAGTCATTTAACCTCTCGGAGCCTCCCCTTCCCCAGCAGTAACATCGGGGGGAAAACAGTAACTACCGCTGAGGGCTGCTGGAATGGTGAGGACAATGGACAGACAGGGGCCAGTTCAGAGGGCAGCGCAGCACAGCTGTTCGAGGTCGGGGGGCCTCCTCTCTCACACCCACCCGAGGCTCAGCCCCACCGCCCCCAGGGCTTGGCTGAACCCACACCTTCTCAGTCAAGTTTTCTCTGCCCATCTTTTTTAATATTTTATTTATTATTTTTAGAGAGAGGGGAAGAAAGAGAGAGAGAGAGAGACATCAATGTATGGTTGCCTTTCACCTGCCTCCAGCTATAGACCTGGCTGGAGACCTGGCTGGAGACCTGGCTTGCAACCTGGTCATGTGCCCTGGCTGGGAATCGAACCAGCGACCTTTGGGTTCACAGGGTGGCGCCTTATCCACTGCGCCACCAGCCAGGGCCACTGTCCACCCTTTAAAATCAACCTCACACCTGTTTAGGTTGTTTGGCATCACTCTGTCCTCAACTACGTCCTAAAAAAAGGGATAATCCTTTTTATTTGTTCGGCTGTAACAGGCTTAGCCCGAGACACGTACGTAGTAGGGGCTTAGAAAACATTTGCTGAAGGAGAGAATGAAGAGTAAATGAAAGAAAGGAATATTAGACCTAGTGTTGGTGCCTTTAGGTAACACAAGCAAAGCAAATTGGCCCACAGACGCCTTTGCTCTTGTTTTGCTGAGACCCCAGAGTCCACTAAGGTTCCCTTGCTCGACCGGAAGCTACCCCGGAGCGTCTGAGGGCGCTCTGACAGTGCCCGGCCTTCTGACCTCCGGCAGGCCTTTCGCAGAAGCACCGGCCTGTAAGTGCCTGTTCCAGTAGGTCAGAGTTCCTGAAGCTGCATCTCTCTCGCCAGCGGCAGGCCCAGGCCGTAAGTGCTGCTGTCCTGGGGCCACTGGGAACCTCCCTTCCCCCAGCACAGGCTGCTGGACTCTGTTTTGTTTCAAGGCAGAAAATGCAGGGCGACCTAACCTTAAGGAGGAGATTAGTCAATGCTAATATAGGACTTGCCTACAAGATCCTTTGGGGCAAAAAAAAAAAAAAAAAAAAAATGTAGCAAAGGTATCTACCTGGTGTGGGGGCAGGGGAGGCAGCAGGGAGGGATCTTTTCTCTAGGTGCAAAACCTAAGCTGTTAGAGGGGCCAGAGCTCCCCAGAAGTGGGGTGGAGGTAAGTTGTGATGGAGGTGCTGATAGGCACTTCAGGAGAAAGGTACCCTCTCTGACCTAAAACTGGATTAAGCCAGATCTCCCCGGGCTCTTGGGCCCACTGAGAAATAGTCCTTAAAATGCTGGTGGTAACAACTTCTCTTTCTGCCCTGGCTTGCCCTATCAGCAAGTTGAGTCAGAGTTCCAAACTGCATCTGTTTCTCATGAAAACCTTCCTCTGTCCCTACAGAGACCAGGAGCCCCGTTCCTTCTTTCTCCACTTTACGGGTTCTCACGCTGGTGCCCAATACAGGATGCTTACAGGGATGTGGGAGTCCATGGATGAATTCAGGCCAGGGATCCATGAACTTGAATAAGGGGGGAAAAAATCACATTTTTTTTTTTAAATTTTATTGTTGTTGTATTACAGAAAAATCACATTTTTAAAAAGGTTTTTTAAAATTATTTTTAGAGAGAGGGGAAGAAAGGGAGGAAGAAAGGGAGAGAAGCATCAATGTATGGTTGCCTTTCACCTGCCTCCAGCCAGGGACCTGGCTGGAAACCTGGCTTGCAACCTGGGTATGTGCAGTGACTAGGAATGGAACCAGCAACCCTTGGGTTCATAGGCCGGTGCCTTATCCACTGTGCCACCAGCCAGGGCCACTGAGCCACACCAGCCAGAGACACACTTTTGTTTTCCGGTACTAAACGTTCAGTACAATGAGTATTCCCTTCCATCATGAATGCAGGCCTCAACACACAGGAGGATTAGCAGTGGCTGTCACTTAGTCACCAGTAGAATTACATATAATGTGACCTTTTCATATGGAGTTACTGGTGTGTGACTGGGATGCCTACATGTTGTTTTGCCCATCCTGACTTCAAAAGGACAGCCGTAGAGCCATTGCTAGATTGCATTGTTTAAAGCATTCATAAGGAGCTATGTTGACTACTGTTATATCTTTAGTATGCTTGTAATTGATAATCCTATGTCTTTTAAAAAACCTTCTTCTGAGGCAGTAGCCATCTGTTTCACCAGATTGCCCAGTGGGCCAGGGCCCAGAAAGTAGGGGAAGCCCTTCTTGGTGGTGAAGAGAGAATGAAGCAAAGGCTGAGCCATGATTCCAAGACTAAGAGAGTAGCAGAGCCTAGAACCTTCAAGTCTAAATGCAGGAGTGGTTGGTGCCTGGCTGGAGTGGCTCAGTGGACTGAGCATCAGCCTGCGAACCAAAGGGTCACCAGTTCAATTCCCAGGCAGGGCACACGCCAGATGCCCTGTTAGGGGCATGCAAGAGGCAGCCACACATTGATGTTTCTCTCCCTCTCTTTCTCCCTCCCTTCCCCTCTCTCTGAAAATAAATAAATACAATAAATGCAGGACTCTTGATGCTACCGTCCTGTTCAAACCCCCAGGAGAGCAAGCTGGTCCCTGGAAATGTCCAAAGGGATTTGCGTGTGGGAGCTGAACACGGTGTTCTGTGTGGCCCGGAATCCCAGGGAAGAAAACAAGGTCCCTTCCCGTTTTCTCCCACTGCTTCCAACGGAGGCCCGTCTCAGGCGGGGGCTCACCTGTGTGGAACCCACTCTCACCATGAGCCACGAGAGAGTGGACCTCGGGTTCAGAGCCTTGCAACGTGGCCTTGCTCTCCTGGCTTGTCGTTTTACTCTTTCCTTCCGTTTCTGGGAAGGGAGGCAAAAATTCACTTTACACTGCCTAACTAGAGAGGCCATTTTCAACAAATGAGCTGTTTCCAAAAAACTGAGTTGCTTATGAAAACATACGTGAAGGAAATCATCATGAAGGTGATATGAGATATAGAAAATGGGAATGTGCTGTATCACAGGCACACACACATCCCACGCGCGTGCACACACACACACACACACACATACTTACACACACACACACTCCTACCCTGTTTTACCAGGGAGAGAATTGAGGCCAAGATATTGGCCCAGCTCCTGCTCATTCTCAGGCAAAGTGCTGAGCTCTTCCCTGTGGCTTCTCTGGCAGCTGGTGGCCTGTCATTTGCCCCCTCTCAGCCTGCTAGACCTCTGTGGGGCCAGGGGTGGAAAGCAGGGAACTCAAAGTCCCCAGCACGGGTGTCAAACATGCCTTCCGAGTGGCCTGGCTCCAGGGTCTCCCGTCCTGAAGGGCCCAGCTGAGTGGGGCTTTCATCGGCCTCCAAGAGGTGGTAACAAGTCTCAGGGTGCCCGCTGCCCCCACTCCTGCAGGCCAGGCCTGGTGCTGGGAGGACTGGAAGCCAGATTCCAGAGGCATCTGGATATTATCAGTCGCTCAACTGTCTGGCTGGTGGGGTGGCGTGGGGCTGGTGGCAGGGAGCAGGAACTGGCTGGAAGGGAGAGCTGGGAATCCCACCCGGATTCCTGGGGCCAGACCCAGCTCCTGGGAGGTGGGGTGGGGGCTGGGGAAGGGTCGGCTTGATGCACTGGCTGCAAACCCCGCACCCGCTCAGCCCTCATTAGGCGGCGGCACCAAAGGGAGCTGAAAATCAATGATGATATTTGTCTGACAGAGGAAATGGAGAGGGAGGGGTCAGTGGACGGGGGTGGGGTGGGGACAGGCAGCCAGACTGCTCCACTGGGCAGCACTTGAGGACAGCTACAGGGAAGGTGGGGGGAGGTGAGGCTTGCCCTCTGGTCCACTTGAAGATTCCTGCTTCAAAACTAACCCTGATGGCTTCCAGACAAGTCGGCACCAAGGGTCATTTCTGGAGGCTGTAAGTGTTGCCGATGGCAGCTGTAGGGACAGGTGTAAATCTGTCCGGGCATTCCTCCTCCGACCCCTCCCAGCTCTCTGCACCTGAAGCAGGTCCCATTTATTACTACAAAGCCTCTCCGGAGGCCTGAGCACACAGACAGCCGGAGAGCACGCTCGCACTGAACGCTGGGCCTGCCCTGTGGGGACTTTCTTCTTCTTTTTTCAGTGCTCCTCTAAAGCAAGCTTCTCTGCGCTGTTTGTTAAAGCAAAGCAAACACAAGCCTTTGCAACAACAACAGGAGAGAGAAAGAGAGAGAGAAAGAGGAAGAAAGACAACGTGAGAAAGAAAGAGAAAGAAAGAAAGAGAAGAAAGAAATTCTTTCGTTGGCCGCTGCGAAAACATGTCCTTCCAAAATCCCCTTGTCCGCAGACTGGGAGGCAGTGGGGGAGGAAACAGAGGCAGAGCAGCCATGAGCGGCACTTTATTTGAACGAGTTGGAGTGATGAGTTGGGAGGAGAAATGTCATCCTTTTTTTTTTTTTTTTTTTTTTTATTGTTGTTGTGTTACATGCACCGAGAAACTTCATCTTAACCAGGCTCCTACCTATCCCTCCTCCTCCGCTGTCCCCCACCTCCTGTCCCCCCCTCCCCGACCCCCTCACTCTCCAGAGGGAGCAGCTAGGAAATTGCTCAGCCCCTTGCCATCCAGCCAGATGCATTCTGGGAATCTGGAGGCCTCGGAGGAACACTCCCTCTTCTTGGCCACCTAGCCCCCACCAACCAGACCCTCCCGGTGGATTAGAGGAGCTGTCACTGGGGGAGGGAAGGGGCTCCCCTTTGCCAGGCCAGTGGCAGGGAGGGGATCCAGTGTCCTGTTCTGTGCTGACTTGCAGGCTCTCAGCCTCACCCAAAGGCCTTGCTGGGGGACCCCTGGAAACCCCTAATGAATGATAACTCCTCTCCTAAGTTGCCGGTGTGGTTTTGAAAACCATATTCCCTGAGGACTGGGGCTCCTTGGGGACTTGGCCCATTGGGGTAGCTCCGTGGTCATTTGATGGAAGCCTGTGTACTGTGCTAGGTGACCTTCTACTCACGTCAAGTCATACAGCAGGGCAGCTGGGGTGCAGCTGGGCTGCGCCAGGCCTCACCGGCTCCCCATTCGCCTACTGTCTTTCTTCTGTCTCTCTTGGGACATTCTTTTCCCATAGCCCTTCCTAGTTCCCCCTTTTTCATCAGATGTCTCTTTGCTTCTCTCTCTCTGCCTCTCTCTCTGTGCCTCATGTAGTCTTCGCACTTGATCCTTACTCTCTGCCTCTTCTTTTCTTGCCCTCTCACCCCTGCCACACCTGGACTGTCCCTCCTTGTCTCTGTTTCTCTCTGTCACACTCCCAATCCATTCTCTCTGTGCCTCCCCCAGTCTCTCTGAGTGTGTAAGGGTCTCTGCCCCTCCCCCATTGTCTGTCCCTGCTTTCTCTTTCCTCCCTTCTCCCCAAGTATCCCCTCTCTCCCCCCTGCTTCCTGCCCTTGTCCTTTTCCATCCCTCCATCTTTCCTCCCTCGCTCCCCCTTTCCTGGCCCTTGCTCTCTCCCCTCCCCCACCGAGTGCTCTAGGGCTAGGAAGGGGCAGTCCCCAAAGGACCCAGGAAGGGCGCAGTGGGCCCTTGCTACTGACCAGGAGTGGGGCAGCTGCAGTGGGGTCCCGGGAAAGGGGACATGAGCCCCCACACAGCTGCTCTGAGAGGCAGAAGGCCTCCAGGTCCCCACCCAGGAGCTGAAACCTCTTGAGGTCCTGGTCACACACATACTTTTTCTCCTCATTTGCAGAGCTCATCACTGCTGGGGGCTCTGGCCAGGGACACCCCAGGGACCCAACATTGTTCCCTCACTTGCACAAGTTCTTCTTCCCCTGTGGATCTAGGAAACGATTCTCCTCACATCAGGACATGGAGAGACGTAGACACCCTAGAGCAGGTCAGGACACTGGTCTCTGAGCTGATGCCACAGCTGCAGTGCTGGGCAAGGTGGGGGGCACCCTCTCGCCCCAGTGCTTACAGTTCTGAGATCCTGGAATTCAGCAAAGGGGCCACAGAGGCATCAGCCTCAGTGAGAAGCTTAAGGAAACATCTTATTGCCATTTCAACTTGGGAAGAGGGCAAGTAATGGAGCTTTGGGCAGAGCTGGAGCAGAACTGGGCAAGGTCAAGACAGTAAGGACACGCAGAGCGCTAAACCTATGCTGGGCGGTCCTCTAAGAGTGTATACTCTCTGAAGTGCATTCTAAATGTATGTACAGCCCATTCGCCGTATGAACTTGGAGAAAGTGGGTAAGAGAGAGAGAGTGTAGGGTGCCCGGCACTGGTGCCAGGGGTCGGCCTGGGTGATGTGCCCACATTTCTTTCTCATTTACTCCTCGCCATGGGTCTCTGTGGCAGGGCCTGTTAGCCCCATTTTTCAGGGGAGGCTTAGTGGGGATCATGGACTCGTCTGAAGTTCCCAGGCGTCCTAACAGACCATCTCTTAATGCTCAGTAGACATGCCAACGCTTTGCTGGAACCACCACGTGGGAGTCAGCAAGCGCTCTGAGGCCGCAGCGATCACCAAGAAGCGGGCGGGTGGGCGGCGCCGGGGGAGCCAGCCGCGTGTGCACGGAGCGCAGGCTGGCGGGGACCTGGTTTGTCCTGGCCTACATCATGCTGCCACTCAACAGGCTGCGGCCCGCGGTTAGGGGAGGCCGGGGTCGTGGAGGCTGGTGCGCTCCCTTCCGAGAGCAGAAGCGCCCCCGCGCCAGTGTTCTCTCTTCGTTTGCGCTTGGAGGCGGGTGGAAGTTAGCGGAGGTGGGGAGGGCGAACAGCGGCCGTGGGTCCGGTCGTGACCCCCTGCACACTCAGGTACTGTGGTCCTGCCACTAACCAAGCCATGCAACACTCCTCCTGCCTGAAGCACTTTCGGGATCTACAGGAGGGAGGAGACTGAGGCTGAGAGCAGTGGGCCCCCAGCGCGTGCGTGCGGGGAGCGAACCAGGCTCGCGCGCCAGGCAGGGAGGTGGCGGCGGAAACCACAGTCCCCGGCCTCCTGCGAGAGGCGGGAAGCGACGCCAAGCGCAGCGCAGGCACCTCAGGCCTTGAGCGAAGCCAAGAGCGGTCAAGCGGGCAAAGGAAGACAAGAGAATTGGGGTTCCGGGCTACTGTTCGGGACGTACGCCTTCGCCCCGTCCTCCTCTGGAGTGTCCACCGCGGCCTCGTGGAGGCGGCTGGAGGAGCTGGGCGGCCGGCGGCGCACGGAGGGCCTGGAATCCAGCAGGTCTCCTCCCGCAGCCCCGGTTGGTGGCACATGGGCTGGACCGACTGGGCTACCTGGACGACTGGAAGAAACCGGAGGAGTTCTGACCTCAACTACCGAGTCTGAGTCTGGATTCTGAGTGCTTGGGGGGTGGGGGGGCTGTTAGAAAGATGGGTGGGAGGGAGACCAAAGCAGCCACCGCAGAAAGATGGAAAAGGTGATTGACGGGTGTGAAACAGCGGAGTCTGAGGAAGACTGGGGCCTCAGCGCCCAGCTGGTGGAGGCAAGGCCATTCCTGTGACATCATCCCGGCCATACAAGTTCGGCGCCAGGCCAGAAGGACCCAGCATGCCCTGAGGAGGCCAACGAATGGGCATCTAATGCCTGATTAGAGGGTGGAACCGCCTCCTCCTCCCTTAGCTGTGTGACTGTAGGAAAATCACTCCGCGTCTCTGAGCCACGAGTGCCGTCCCTTCATCTCTTGTGCTGCAGGTTGGCCTTAATTCTAAATCCCAATCCCGTGAGGACACAGGTCACTGGTTGCCTAACCCTTTCAAAGCCTTGGGATAGCTCAGAGGGTTTTCCTAACCGCCCCCAGGAGCTAGGATCCGAGGTGACCCAAGGGTGAAGAGTCCCGCACCCAGGAACACGCAGCAAGCCTCCGGGCTGCAAAGTCGGTGCTCATTCCCCAGCCCCATCTCCTCTCCCTAAATCAGGGGTCCTCGCCACCGTCAGCGTCCGTCCAAACCACCCACCCCAGGAAGACTGAGGCTGGGGCTTCAGAGAGGGACTCCCCCCACCCCCACTCCCGCCTCTCTGGAACTTGGAGAGATTCCACGCAGTAGCGAGAGGAGGGAAGCACCAAGGGATAGGAAACCTGCGCAAAGTTCAGGGCGCTGGAGAGAGCAGGAGAGAGGGCGATGGTCAAGATCGAAAAGGGAACAGAGAAGGGAGAAGGGGGAAAGAAAGGAAGAGACGGCGGAGGCGAGAGCCCACCAGGGCGCGCGAGCCCATGAGGGGCGCAGGGCGCCGGCGCAGGACGGCTTCAGGCGTCCACGCTGTGCTCCCCGCGGCGCCCCAACCGACCCCAGGGGAGTGCCCCACCGGCCAATTTGGCTCGCACAAAACCCTAGCCCCAGGGGCTTTGCCAGGCCGCTGGGGCTTGATGCATTTCTTGACTAATTAACTGGAAGCAACGTCGCCCCTTCTTTCAGGGCCCAATTAATTCGCTGCGGGCGGTGGGGCGGGGGCCATGCGGCCCAGGCGCCCGCCTGGAGCCCCTTTGTGAAGGGCTGTCTGGACCATATTGATTCTACACACACAGACACACACACACGTCCTTCCTTCGTACCAAAAAAAAAAAAAAATATTGAAATCTCTGGATTTCCAGAGTTTTAGGGTTGATCAGACTCACTCCCCCACCCCCACCAATTAATTGCATG
Source organism: Noctilio leporinus (assembly GCA_004026585.1). Taxonomy (NCBI): domain Eukaryota; kingdom Metazoa; phylum Chordata; class Mammalia; order Chiroptera; family Noctilionidae; genus Noctilio; species Noctilio leporinus. The sequence continues at coordinate 27,371 of PVIW01000749.1, forward strand.
TGCTTGTAGAACGAAGCGACCCAGGGACCAGGACAGTTTCCAGATTGTCCCGGAAAGGGTTAAATGGAATTTCTCCCCCAGAAAGGAAACAGATCGCTACTGTGTACCTTGTGTGTCATGGACACCTACTGCCTGTCCTTAAAAGACAGACAACGGCCTCGTCAATGCCCAAGTTGCATCCCAGCTCCACCAGGGATTGGCCGTGGTACCAGGGCAAATCTCTGGAGCTACGTTTCCTCACCTGGAACATGGAGATCGCAGAGAAGGCGCCTGGCGCCTTGGTTGCTCTATTTGATTAGCCTGATGTGTGGGAAAGCTCTTTAGGACAATCGTTCTAGTGAGCATTTCAGAAATGTTCTCTCTAATAAATAACATTTGATAACAAACGCATTTCACGGAAGAGGACCTGCCACGCAACGACCCGGGTGTTTGATTCCAAGACCAAGAAGCGGGGGAAGGAATCTGCTAGTGAGCTCCCGGGCGCTCGTAGGCCGGGTGGGCGTGGAGAGCGCTCTCCTGCCTGGGTTCCCAGGGGCTCTCCCGGGTGGGACTGGCGGCTTCTTCCCCCACATATCCCCACCCTTTCTCCAGTTCAGTAAGAGGAGCGAAGAACCTTACATCCTGAAACATTTTGGGTGGAACCCCGAGCAAAGCAACAAAGGCGATTTCCCATCCTTCCTTGAGGCGCGCATCGATTGGACTGACCTCCTGGTGGGTCAGCTTGACTCCTTCATCGATCGAACAGAGTCTGGGACACAAATACAGGACAGAAGGAAATCCTGGCAATCTTTGTAAAGCTGGCGGGAAGTGGCCCTGCCGAGGCGCAGAGTCACGCAGGTGAGCCAAGGCGGTCCCATTCCAAAGAGCGCTCCGGAGAAACAGCTTCTCATCCCACTCCCCATTATTCGATCAGTGAGTGATTCCTTGTTTAGGCCTGTTCAGTTGTTCAGTTTTTAAGACAAACAAAAAAACTAAACAAGAATTAGTTTATTCATTCAACAAACATTTGAAAAGTACTGCAAATGCCAGGCTGTGCTGGGCATTTGGGGTACAGGTGAGGGGAAGGGTTTGCACGGGAACTTAAGACCATGGCCCCAGGTGGTAAGGGGAGGGTTGTAGAGGTTTCTTTGGCTTCGCTTTGTTTTTCTTTTTTCCCCCAGCAATGCAACCCCCATTCAAAGTGTGGCACAGATGTCCAGTCCTGGGCAAGGTGTATGCGGTGAATGGACGAAATGCACGGGAGAGTCTATAGTTAGATCCTTCAGGGCAGCCCCAAGGTTGGATTCGAAGAAGTCCTTTGCACGCCCGTGATTACCTCGCAGGCCGGTTGAGCAGGGCTGTGGGGATTCCCTGGGCTCCCAGATGTGCCTCTTCCAGGGAGCAAAACCCACCCAATCCTGCCTTTCCCCTGTGCCCGGATGATTGCGAAAGGACTGAGGTTGTCCTTCCTGCCCTGAGACCTTGAACTTCAGCCCCCTCTCACCCATTCTGCCTGGGCCTCTATTTTCTTCACCTTCAAAATGGGAACTATACCGTCTTTTTAAAAACTGCAACGAAGCACAATGAGCCTCAAGCGCTGGAGGACCCATCTCGTGTCCATTCATATGTCTCCAGCTCTTGGCAGACTACCTGGACAGAAAAGCGCTCAATCGATATTCATGGACTGACGTTTCTACCCATGATGCCACACTTCTCTTCCCATTACCATCTTTTCACTGTCTCCTCGGACGTAGAATCTGGGGGTGCAGCTAGTAAGTTTGATGCTGTTTTTGTTTTTAAAGGCACTTTGGACACGGTCATTTGTTTTCAAATGTGCAGAAAATCCAATCCCCTTTAGTCTCATCTCTCCCTTTCTTCCCGCACTTTCGTTCCTGTGTTGAAAGGTTACTTAATGAGCACCTGCCCAGCTCTGCATCAGAGTTGGGGACACAAGTGCCGCCTCTCCAGGTGCTTACAGAACAGAGACACACATTAAACACTCCTGCCCAGACCATGCAGCTATTAACTTCTTGAGTTATGGTTGATTTCCTCCCTTTCTAAAAGCTTCGTAAGTCACTTTTGACAAGATTGCAAAGTTCAACATAGTGCCTGGTACATAGTAAGTGCTCAATAAACGTTGGCTAAACTTATTCTTCTCAACACAGTGGCCCACAGCCCCTCGTTTAGCTGAGGGACAGCCAGTCAGCACATTCACAGAGACCCTTCCAAATGAGGGCTCAGGCAAAGTGCAGTGTCCAGTCCCCAGGGCGGTCTATGCGTGTGAGAGATCCCAGCGCATAGACCCCGACCCTGAGGTCCCCAGTTCTACTGGACCGAGCATGCATGGGCCTGACCAGCACCGAGTTGGCCTTTGCCAAGCGGGGCGCGGGACCCTGGGCTTCTACCGTGCAAACCGTGTACCCTCGTTGCATCTCCGCACAGTATCTGGCTGCCCTCTTTCCAAACCACTCCCCCCGTTGCACGCACACCCTTGCAGCTCAAGCGGAACCAGGGCAGGTGGAGCCTAAGAAACGAGGCGCTAGTTCGCCCTAGAAACCTCTCCCGCAACCTTTGTTCTTGCCCCTCCTCTCCAACGTCCAGATCTGGCGGACTGTGGAAAGCCCACCACTGCCCCGGCTTCCGGGACAGCTTGGGCCCCCGGGAGCCACTGAGGAAGTTCAAAGCTGAGGGCCCCCACCCGGTGCGTCCGCGGGGATTCACTCGGGCCCCGCGGGTCCGCCAGCCTCGGCTCCCCTGAGCGCCATCCAGCGGCAAGACGCCAGCGGCACCTTCCGCGGAGGTTCCCTGACTGGTCTCTCTCCGGAAGAGAGGTGAGCAGGCTTCCAGACGGGAGACGGCCCCTTCCTCCAACCGCTCCCCGAAAGGAGGGCACCGCTACCTCCTTTGCCTGTCCACAGTTCCCCGCAGTGCTTAAGGCTGCCTTGGGTTCAGCCAGTGTTCAATCCCCACCCCCTTCTTCGTACTCCCGACACAAGCGCCGAACAGGAGATTTTTAAAGGGAGAAGAAAAAAAAAACAATAATTTTTAAAAATAGGGGAGGGGGGCGGAAAGTGTGTGTTTGAGCCACCACGGCCTGGAAACTTCCCTGCGGCGGCGCCGGGTTTCATCCCGGGCTGGGTGACGCTTGCTCTCCCTTCCATGCGGGCGTGTTAAGTCCTGCCTTATTCCTAATTCTCTACCTGTGACCTTATCCAGGCTGCAGTCAGGCGCCGTGACTCCCTGCCCCTGCTTGCAGCCCGGACTAGACAGCTCCTCCCCTCCGGGACCGGTGGCTGTCAACCCCAGTGGGTCTCCGGAGTGGGACTTAGGCTCCTGAAGACGGACTCTCCTCTTTTATAACGCCAGCATGTTATCGCTTTTTTTTTTAAGAGTGACTGTGTACACACGTATTATATATATCATTGAGCCGGTTGGTGCAAGACTAAAAACACCGAAAGAGAGTTTATTTTCGGGGGGGGGGGGTGCATAATCTCCAATTCCCTGGTAATCTGTAACAGACTGTATTGCTCTGAGAGAAAAGGAATAACCGTGTGGCTGTGAAACAAATTTAACTGTCTGTACTGATCAAGTGGGAGTCTGCCCGTGAGGTGTGATGGCAATGTTTTCCAATGCGAGTTAATTTCATATTTCGGGCTACTTGGAATCTCCATACGTACACACAGAGCACTTTAGAGATGTCTGTAAGCAGGCAAGTACGTTTAAATACTGCCATGGAACATAGCCTTCAGGTTGGACCCATACACGGCCCGGCAACCTCTCTAAACATCAGAGAGAACTCAAGGGAAGTTCTAGAAGGGCCGGTGGCTCTCCTCTTAGAAAGCCAGACTTAACCCCTCACCCTCAGCTTCAGCTTGGGTTCGTCTTCAGGTATCCCAGCTAAAGAAAATTTCCTTTGCCCCTCACGCAATCTCTGCAACTAAAAAGCCTTTTCATAATTCAACTCCAATGTCTCTGTGGAATAGTCATCTGTTCTACACTCCCCCCCCCCCTCAAATTTCATAACCCGCACTCAAAAGACCTTTCATGGACTCCAACCATTCTCAAATTCGAGACAGAGAAACAAGAGATGGGACTGTCCTGGTTATTCACGACATTAATATGCACACATAGAAGTGAATGCAACATCCTATTTTAACTTAACTCCTAGGAAAATTCTAGCTGCCACACCGCCGCCTCCTCCTCCCCTTTCTCTCAAAAGTGGTGGGGGGAGGTTGAAATGAAGTCGCTTGGAAAGAGGTGGGGGGGGGGAGCCGGGCATTATTTACACCTGCAAATTTTGGATGCTGGATTCGGCCCCAATTGGCTTAATTGTAAATCTTTTCCGCATGGCCCCAACTCCTGGACCGAGCGTCTGGGTTTAATAATGCACCCCAGCACCCCAGCAGGGCCGAGCTGAAAAGAGAGAATCCCTTACCCGCCCCCACTCAGCGCAGAGGTAATTAGAGCGGCCCCTGCCCCCACCCCCACCCCCCACCCCCCAAACCATGCTTGAGGTACCAGAAGACCAGACTCAGACATGTGCCATGTGGGGAACTCATATTTTACCATCTGAAGACAAGACGAGCTATTTCAAAAGCACAGGCACCCTCCGAGCCAGGGGTGGGAGGGAGCGCCCCCTCCCACTGCGCGCCCCCTTGCGCGCGGGGCTTGTCCGGGGGCAAGTGAGAAGGAGAGGCGTCTACGCTCGAAGCCAGAGGCAGCCTCAGGTTTCCTCGGCTGGCAGCGTCGGGCTGACCTGTTTATAGAACTCGCTGCTAAGAAAACATGTAAAAACACACCCCAGCGGTGGGAGAGGATGAACGCGCCCTCCACCCCACCCTCTCTTTTGCACGAGAAAATTCTCTCCCGGCTCAGCTTGGTTCCCTCGGAGTCTTGTTTTTCTCCCAGGAGGCTATTTTCCTTCCAATTGTTTTCAGTCACGTTAACAGGCAGAGAGTGCTACGTTTCTTTTATTTTTTGGTAACCCACACACACCCCTACTTAATGAAGGTCTTGACCACCCCTCCCGGGGCTGACCTTGGCGACCGGAGTGGAGGGGGAGGTAGCAATCAGTGCTGCAAAAGACGGTCGGACGTTGGGAGGAGAGAGGGTAGGTAAGGCGCTCCTCACTCACCCCCTCAATCTTACTTTTCGTTTTCTAAGGGACCGGGCCAGCCGCGCTTCCTCCGTTCCCATCCCGGCGCCCGCCCCGCCCCGCCCCGGTAGCTGCGGGGGGAAGGCAGGTAATGCGCGCAGGGAGCCAGTGGTTACGGCTCGCGGGTTCCCCGGCCTGGAGGGACCTTGCGGCGACCGAGGGCCGGGCCAGCCTGACCGAGACCCCTTTGCTCCTGCGCGGGCGGGTGCGGCGTTGGGTGCCAGATGGGAGTCCCGGCCCAGGCTCCAAACCCGGGGCTGCGAGCGCCTTCTTCGTCTCCGCGCTGGGCGAGGCCTGGAGCCACACCGCGGCACGTCCAGCTTCCGTATTTGGAACCTGGGTAAGGGGGTGGGGGGTCGGTAGATGAAGCCCCGCATCGGGGGGCCGAAACCAACGCCAAAGCACCCCTTGGGGCGCCCTGGGCTATCGCTGTCTCCCACTTCTTCCTAGGGCCCGAAGTTTTCCTTTCCGAGAGAAAGAAGAAAAGGGCATTGCGAGGAAAGGCCGGGGCAGGTTCCTAGATCAGAAAGGCCGCTCCTCTCTGCCGGCCTGCCCGAGGATTTTTCGTATTTGGCTTGGAAATGAAATGAGCTGAGGCCTGAGCGCCAGCAAAAGCAACACTTAGGAAAGGCGCTTTCCATTCCAAACATTCTCGCTCTCTGTGTCTGTGTGCGTCTCTGCCTCCCCCTCTTTTTCCTCTAAAAGATAAATTAAAAAAAAGTGTAAAAGAAAGGAAACTTTGACGGCCCTCCTGTATTCGAACCCCAAGCTGGAGGCTTGGAAAGACTCCTAGGGTCTCTCATCCCCAACCCTTGGTTCAGTTCAGGTCAGGTCCGAAGACAGGACAGCCTCCACCCCTGCCCCCATCACGCCCTGGGTATTCCACAGGACCAGTGAAGGGTTTGCTGTGATTTGCAGGCAGGGATGACTGGGTGGGAGCAAGGCAGCTCCGACTGAAAGTCACATTATTGAGGCTTCGAGTCGTTTACTGCACGGAGGAGGCAGCTAGGGGGCTGTCAGGTAATTAAGACTGACAGAAGTGCAGTGACCCTTTCCCCCCACCTCCAGGTATCTGAGTGGCCCTGGGATAGGGTCAGTGATCACAGAAGACAGAGGGGAGAAAGAGCTGGTTCCTGGTTCCCAACTGTGGGCCGTGAGGTTGGCCAGGGAGTTCTCCTGGGCATAGGACAGCTCAGTGACGGGCCAGGTCTGCAGCCGGATCCCAGATTTGGGACCCCCAATCATGGCCTTCGCAGGTTTTCGAGTCCCCTACCTGCCAGGCATGCCACAGAAGCAGGTGAGATCATCCTAGGCCACAAAAAGGTATCTTTTCTATGGGAGGAAGAAGGGATTTTACCCGTTTTCAAAATAACTGTATAACCTGGAACTTGAAATGTTCACACACCTCCAATCTCAGAAACTCTAGGCCCCAAGCCACTGCCCCTACCTCCTCGACAGCTACGTCTCCTGGGGGCTTCGTGGGATATGAAAGAATTGCTAAGTGTGTTACCTCCTTACCCCTCTCCTCGCCCTGCTGGGTCTGGGAGGCGTGCAAATAACCGCCTTTGGGAATGCAGGCAGACTGGCTGGCTGGCGAGAGGAGCGGCGAGGCTCCGGAGAGGAAGCGGGGAGAAGGAGGAGAAACACACAGCACTGGTGTGCCGGTCTATCTCCTGCCCCCCCCCCCCCGCTCGCCCCGTCTTTAATTGAAACCCAGTACGGGAAATAGTCATGGATACGGTCCTCAAATTGAGAAAACGTGTCTGTGGCTCCAAGGAGACAGTTAGTTCAGCAGATTTGGAGGAGCCGATGTGTCTTTGCCCTGTCAACCTTCCTGACAGTAGCGGGCCATTCAATTTGTCATGCCCTCTCTGTGACAGAGCTCCCTGTTCCCTCTGCGCCGGCTGCTCTCCCAGGGGGGACCCCGCCGCCCCCATGCCCCCTGGCATCTGACAGCAACACCAGCGACCACAGAAAAAGCAGAAAAACCTCAGAAGGAAGGTGTCCTGCTTCAGCAACTCCCTCGGTCTGCTTTGGGGACCGGGCAGTATAGAGAGTCCTGTTTTCCCTCTGTCCTTTGGAAGTGTTCGGTCCCCTACACCCCGGTTCCCTGAGCCAGATTCCCGGCACAGATCACCCAGGGGCTGTTTCCACCCTTACCTGTCTCCACTAAAAATCTGGAAAGAGGGTGTTGGATAAAGAAAAAGCATTGGGTGGTCAGGAGTGCCTGAGGCCCAAGCCAGCGCAGGCCTGCGTCTCGCTGATTCTGGGTCAGATAAGATGGGAGGGAAAAAATTCGCAGCCTCTTCCTCGTGAATTCCTGTCTGCTGGCCTAAGAAAGGTCCATTGCTTTATCTGGTTTTTTTTTTTTTTTAAGTAACTGGGTAAACACACACAAAGAGAGCATTGACGATGTAGACTGGCTTGAAATTAGGAAACCACAATTAGTTTCTTTTCCTGAGCAAGAGGGAAAAAACCTTCACAGATGTGTGTGTAAAAGGCACTCTTGCTCCTCCCCACACACACACACTTCCTCCATCTTGTCCTCCCTGTGTCCCTTCCAACTTATCTAAATCACTAGCCCTGTACAAATTTGCCATTTTGCAGGGCGATCCGCTTTGATGAAAGGTAGGTGCGAACAAGAATAATGCAGAGGGTGGAATCTTTTCATTTGGCCTCTGCCAAAAAACTATTTACATTAAAAGGAGGTCCGATAAGCACGGATTAAGTGTATAAGGAATGATGCTCTAGAAACAGCATAAACCAACTGGCGCCAAAGTGAGCCTCTGTACTAAAAATACTGCTTCCCCAAGCTAGACAACTTTGGCAATCTGCTTTCTCTCACACGTTTCAGACTCTTGCACTGAGTTGCCTGATCAATAATTTAGAGGGCTGACAGAGGACAGGGAAATGTGTCTTACAGGAAAGCTCGGAGCTGCTGGGGCAGGACAGAGGGTAGGAGCAAGGGCCCAATGCGCCCCGCCTCCACTCCGGGCCCTTGCCTTGCAAAGTGGGGGAGGGGAACAGAGATGGCGAGCAGAGCGTTGGAACAGGGTGAGAGCCAGCTCTGGGGAAAAGGGTGGCTTTGTGGGTACCAAAAGGAGGAGGTAACACCTCTAACCCTCTTCTCTCTGTTAGGACACCTATTCGGCACTAGCCAAGGGTGTCAGGGGAACCCCTGTTAAGAGGTGTCTCCAGCCTGTCATGGTCACTGAAAAAGATGAGGGAGGACAGGAGCAGGGAATACAGAGGCCATCCAGAAATACAGAAAGGCAGGAGAGACTCAGAGAGGAACGAGGAAACCAGAGGACACAAGAGAGGGAGAAGAAGGGGAGAAAGACTAGAAAAGAAAGTGAATGAAGAACAGAAAGAACAAGGGACGTGAAAGACTAAGGAACAGAGACAGACAAGAAAGAGAAATAGAAACCAAGAACAGGATAGATGGGAGGCAGAGAACGTTTAAGGGTGAAGAGGAAGAAAGATCACAGGTCTACAGTCATAGAATCCTGCAAGACCTGAACAGAGATACAGGGAAACCGGAGGGAGAGGGTGTGGGGGAGGTGGGCACCCTGCTGCCTGCTCCAATGGAGACTTGTTGCCAACTTCTGAGTGGAGGAAAGACGCTAGCCCTCTCTGGAAAAACTGGCCCCTAGGTCTCCTGACTTTTCTGAAAGAAACTAAGTTCTAAGAGGCTGGAGGTTGGGGTATGTGAGTGTGTGTGTGCGCATGCTGAATTCCAGGGGGAAAATCAATCCAGGTCTGCACAGAAACCCTCCACTGGGTCCAGAACTGTGTGGTAGAGCCAGGGTTTTGGGGCACAGGGGCTGCCGGCTCCTGTCAGCAGAGGAGCCTTGCCGGATAAGCTAGGCCCCCCAAGGGAACTGCTTCCTGGGATCCTTGATAAGAAAATCACGTCCCCAGCTGGAATAAGTGAGCATGGAGGAGAATGGAAGTCCAGTTTCAAATGCTGTCAGTATCAAAAGAGCCGGGATCCCAGGCGCTCTGGGCAGAGACGTTGGCTGGGCCGCCAGAAAGCCCCTTCTCAGTGAAAGTTTATGTATTGACCCACCCCGTAGGAAACTTCTTAATTAGGCCTCAGAGTCCTGGAGAAACACGGATGTCCTATGTCAACAGAGTTCCCGATTTAGCGACACCTCGGACTGAAAAAAAGCTCCGCGGCAAACAGGGTTGAAAGTTTAAGAGGGAATAAGCGTGTAATAGTCCCTACCAGACCTCACACGCGCTGAAGGGAGGAGTATTTACAGCAAACTTGCCAAAGTGAACGACCTCGCCTACCCACCGTCCTTTCCCTCTCCTCTCCCCCTTTTTGGTAACTTCAGATAAACACCCTTCGGTGACAAAAAGGGTCAGCCAGTCCCCCATACGGTCTGAGGCCAGTGGGGTTGTAGGGAAAAGTGAGATTCCACGGACACTTCCCCTGAGTTTTGCCGGCAAAACTAGTGTCTCTGTCGCATCCATGGCCTGGGCTGAGGGTGGCTGATTTGATCTCCTGGGGGCCCACAGAACTTTATTGAGACCTCTCTGCTCCTTTCCCACTGTAGCATCTTGCACTTAGCACCATCCCCTCACATTGCCGCTGCGGCAGGAGCAGGTATGTGAAGGCCATACCATTATTCCCGAAAGTCAGGCCTACAAGTCAGTGAAAATTCTTTTTGCAAAAGGCGAAGGAATGTGTGAGGACAGCAGGAGCTCGGGGGTCCTCCCTCGGTCTCCCTTTTCCTATCTTTAAAGTACCACTTCTGACTCTGCAGAGCTCCAGTGTTTCCCTGGAAAGCTGTTGTTGACGATGAGACCGGGAGACAGGGGGGAGGAGGAATGAATATGAATGGAGGGGGTCTGCAAAGAGAAAAAAAAAAGGTGGGGGGGACCAGATAGGGCCTGCTTCTGGAGCCTAAAACCCCGGCGGGGGGCGCCAGGCTTGTGGGTTCCCCTGGCGGCCAGGCCTGGCACAGGTCCTTGGAATACTTTAGCCAAAGTTGAACTCGAATCCGGCGGCCACCAGGCCGCTTTTGTTTGCAAATTAATCACTCAGCGCACGGCCGGCGCCAGAGTGGGTTTATCGCCCACCGGGAGGGGCGCGGCGGCCCCGCAGAGACAAAGAGGAGTTCGCACCTTCCCGCTTTTGATCCGCAGTGGCGAGGCCTCCCAGCAGAATACGAGCCTCCTGGGGCCGAGTCTGGGAGGTCAATCATAATTGGCGGAAGTTTGCAGGCCATTAGCAAGATGTCGACATTTTCGACTCAGAACCCCGCAAACTTTCTTCTCCTCCCTTTCCTTGCGCACTAGCTGGAGGGGGGTGCGCAGGAGTGGCCACGGGGGCGACCCCAAGGTTAAGTGAGCGCAGTGGGCAAAAACCGGCCACTGAGGGAGGAGCCCTGTGGGGGGCAAAAAAGACCAGGTCAGCGGTAGGGCCAGGGGCAAGTCGAGATATTTACAAATGAAATGCGCAAACTCCCCTCCCGCGTCCCAAACAGAGAAGGAGGCCAGAATGCCTGGCAGGACCCAGCGAAAGGTCCCCCTCCCGTGCATCTGGACTCCCGAAGGACTGTGTATGAGGGCAGTTGCATCGCGGCTGCGAAATTACGGTTTTCTCCTCCGAGCAGCCCGGCAGAGATTGGCCCGCGGGTACAAGCAAAACCAGGTCTCGGGGAGCTGGGCCGCTCCAGAGAGCGCAGAGAAGTTGCCCCGGGCTCGGCGGTGAGCACTAGGGAGGGGGTGGGATCGCCGCCTTCAGAGACTCGTGAAACCCTGCAGTGACCTCAGCGGTCAGTGCTGGGAGGGGGAGGCCCGGCCGCAAGGGAGGGGGCGTTTGGAGCCGACACCCTGGGCCCTGCCGCCTCTTTCCTTTTTTCTCAATCTTCCTAACAGCCGGCTGAGAGAGGCGGAGAGGGCTCCAGAGAAAGACAGGCCTAGAGGAAAATTAAGGGGGCGAGATGGCGAGCCAGACGGAGTGTGCAGAACCACTCCATTCCCTTTGTGACTTCAGGGAATTCTCCGCGCTGGCGCCAAGCGCTCTTAACCATGTGCGTCAAAAATGCGAGGCTGGAAAAGCTTGTCGCCTCAAAAGTTCCGCCCCTATCTTGGTGCGGTTGGCCCACAAAGGAACTGCATTTCGCCCCTCCACTTGCTCCTACTACGGAGCCTGGAGTTGGGGGTGTTTGGGGGTCCACAAGGCAAAATGGCAAAGACGACGGGGCGGTCCACTGGGAGACACGCACAGGTCTTAATCCCTAGGCCGTGAAATCAGCCCTTTCTCAAAAAAACATTCCCAAGAATTCCCTCCAAGTAGGAATGTCCCAACTCATCCTCCCCCGCCCCAGCCCCAACCCGCGCCCCCCCCCCCCAGAAGCGAGAAATGTGGTTCAGGGAATCCTCTGACCCGGGCAGGGACCTGCGGTCACAGTTACCAACTCTGCGACAGGTTTGATCTGTCAGATCGGGTTGCCTTCCTCCCCTTCACGCCCCCACTGTACCTGAACTGGAACCAGTCTCTTCGCCTCTAGGGTGGGGGCGTCTCGCGGTTTTTTTTTTTTTTTTTACAAATTCACCCCTGACTACTGGTAAGATAAGTCCCGGGTGGAGAAAGAACTGAGGCACCGAGATGACTGCGATGCCTGGAGAAGATACGAGGCTGGCGCACCTCCCCCTCCCCGCTCGCCCACCCCTGACCCACAGCTCTGCCCCGGGCTGGCGTCCGAGGGGAGGCAGCGGCTAGGCGGGGACAGGCCCAGAGCCTAATCGGGCGCCGCGTTCACTTTGTCCAGATCTCCAGTCTCCCCTCGACACTCACACGCGCCTTCAGGTGGAACACGAGGGGCCCGAACCCAGACCGAAGATCCGATTAAAAGGGCTGCTAGATGCATTTCATGAAATCCCCGAGTGAGCACAGCCAGGGCCCAAAGCGCAGGCTGTGTACGTGTTTGCATGTACGTGTTTTCCCGCGGGCGGCTTGGTCCCAGTGTGCTGGCGCATGTTTTGCGTACTGATGTGCTTGGGGTGTTTGGGTCTCCGAGTCTCCGTAGCCGGGTTCTGTGAGGCACAGTGAAGGAGCCCCGCACGTGTGTGCCGAGATCCGGCCGCATCCCTGTGCTCATGAGCCCGCGAACCCAGATGCTGGGGAGATCGGCAACGAGACACCCGAGCTCGGAGCCCTGGAGCTGCGGCCGGGAGGAGCTTGGCTCCACGTGGGGCTGCAGAGCGCGCAAGCCCGGAGTCTGGGCGCTTGCCTCCCCGCGGCCGCAGCCGGCTTTTGTTGCGCTCAGCGGCGGAACGGCAGCTCGCCGGAGCCTCACCCGTCCGCCTGGCTCGCCCGGAGCTGGTTAGTAAGAGGGTGAGCGAGAGAGGAACAGCCGCGGCGGCGGCGGCGGAAAGGCTAGGCAAGCCGAGCGCGTGAGAGGCGAGCGCCCCTGACCGGCGCCCGGCGCTCTCTCCGCCTTCCTGGCCTAGCTCGCTCGCTCCCTCCTCCCTCCCCTTCCTGCCTGGCCCTGCCTCCTCCCTCCCTCGATTCGGGGCTGGATGACTGAGGCATTTCAGACGTAGGCTGAGCAAGAGCGAGCGAGCTCTGGGGCTGTGGCGATCTCTCGATAAGCCACCTAGAGGCGACTCAGTGAGCGCGCTCCTCGGTGGCGCCCGCCCTCCCTCTGATCATGTTGACATATTCACAGGACAGGCAGTAGTACCGATGCGGCGCAGCGACGTTACAGTTTCCGACACCTTCTTTTTATAACTCGGCTCTATTCCCCCCAGCACTCGACCTGTGAAAACCACGCCTATGCAGCAACACAATTGGTCCGAAAGCGTCAAAGAGCCAATCAAGAGGCCCCCGGCTCCCCGCAGCCCAGAGCAGAGCCCGACCTTCTAGAGCCGCCGAGCAGACGCCCGGGGAATTCTAGAGGCGGAGGAGGGTGGCGAGAGGCTCTGGCTGGCTTGCTCGCGCCCTCCCTCTCCTCGCGCTCCCTCTCCAACTCCGTCTCTCTTTTTCTCTCTCTCCCTCTCCTTCCTTTTCCATTTTCCCCCTCCATCCGCCCTGCCCCGCGCGTCCGGACGCCGATTTAGGAGGCGAATTTGCTCACGTTTGAGGACACGGAAGACGACCGGCGCGGGAGAAGAGCACGGCCAGATTCGGACTGAAACGCAGACACCCCTCCGGAGGCTCGGAGCGGAGGAAGGAGGCGGAGGCGAACGGAAGCCAGTGTGCAGTTCAAGTTTTGATAGCGCTGTTGGAAGAGGGCTTAAATCAGAGATTTTTTTTTTTTTTTTTAAAGGAGAGAGACTTTTTCCGCTCTCGCCGGCGGTTCCAGCCGGGTCCAGCGCAACGGCAGGCGCCTCCTGCGAGAAAGAGGGAAAGGAGGAGAGAGGCAGGGGGCGGGGGAAGAAGAAGGAGAAGAAAAGGTAAAAAGTCTCCTAGGAGAAACGTTCGCATTTGCAACAAAGAACTGGGGGCTGGGGCGCGGTTCCTGGGACCCGGGGCTGGAGTGTGGATTTCGAGCCGAGCGGCTGGGCTCGGGCGCCGGCCGAGTCTGCTCGCTCCCCTCGCCTCTGAAACCGACTTTGCAGGAGCGGCTTTTTAAAAACGCAAGGCACAAGGACAGTCACCCAGCGACTATGTCTCCCGGTTGCTTGCCTTGCCCTCTCTAAAAGCGGCATTCTCCTCCCCCCAAAAGACACTTAACTCCCTCCCCCTTTGAGGTGCTGCAGTTGTGATTTTTATTTTTGCTTTTTCCCCCTTTTTGGTTTTTTAACTATGTGCTGCTGTTAAAAAAAAAAAAACAAAAGCAAAACCAAACAGCAGCTGCGGACTTGTCCCCGGCTGGAGCCCAGCGCCCCGCCTGGAGTGGATGAGCCTCTCGATGAGAGATCCGGTCATTCCTGGGACAAGCATGGCCTACCATCCGTTCCTACCTCACCGGGCGCCGGACTTCGCCATGAGCGCGGTGCTGGGTCACCAGCCGCCTTTCTTCCCGGCGCTGACTCTGCCTCCCAACGGCGCGGCGGCGCTCTCGCTGCCGGGCGCCCTGGCCAAGCCGATCATGGATCAATTGGTGGGAGCAGCCGAGACCGGCATCCCTTTCTCGTCTCTGGGGCCGCAGGCGCATCTGCGGCCTCTGAAGACCATGGAGCCCGAGGAAGAGGTGGAGGACGACCCCAAGGTGCACCTCGAGGCCAAAGAACTTTGGGATCAGTTCCACAAGCGGGGCACTGAGATGGTCATTACCAAGTCGGGAAGGTAAGCGAGCAGAGGGCCGGGCCCCCAAACTCATGCAAGGTTTTGCCTCCTTTTCTCTCTCCCCTCCCGGACAGTTGGGATGTCAGTATGTTTGGCTGGCAAGGAAACTTCAGTTGCCCTGAAACTGTGCAGACTCCCGGGCCTGCGCCCCTGGGAGGCAACTCCAGCCTACCTGGGCGTCTGCATCCTGGGCTTCCTCCAGGATAGATTTACTTTTTTCAGTAGCACCCAGACATCCCTGCAGGAAGGAGGGACACCATCCCACCGCAGGAAGCTCCCCTGTTTTAGCTGTTGGGAAACATCCTGATGGTTTTGTTGATGTTGTGATTTTGCCTGTTTCATTTTGGGCTTGGAGAGTCAGCTTAAAGTCCTTTTCTTTTGTGTGGTCGCGAGAGGCCTGACACCAGCTCCTTCGGTCGTTTCTGGCCTCCAGTCCGGCCTGTGGGGCTGCAGAGGGCCTGAGCTGGGGCTGCCAGGGTCAGGGGGGCATCGAAGAGCGGCCGAGTTTGTCTGTCTACGCCGCTACCTGCCTCCGTGATCCAGGGGAGAGTTCAGCGGGCGATTTGGGGATAATTAAGATGGGGTTTGCAGACTCAGGAAGCCAGACCTAGACACAGGCTTCTGTTCTACGTGCAAATACTATCGACCCTGTTTTACACAGAGGTCCTTGCCCGACCAAAATCTGCCTGTCACTTAAAATCCCTGATATTTTTTAATGGCATGGAAAGTCTTATCGTGGCATGAAGTTGAAAGAATAAAAATAAAAGGCTGCTCTTAATGTCTAAAGCTTTGCGTGTCCTTTCAGACCACACGAGGCCAAAGTTGGGCATAAAATGCCTCAAACCCAGGAGACATTTAGCCAGTTTCACCGCCAAGTGCTTCCTTGAAGCCGAGAGCGTAGATGACTAGCGCTTGTGGGAATAACCAGATTTGGTGGCCCAGTCCTGCAGTTGGGAACTGGCCTGAGAAGCTGGGGGAATGTGGCGAGCGGCTCAGAGGCTGAGTGGTTATCAGGCCTGGGAGTTTACCCCAAGCTACAGAATTCGTTTGCCGAACGCACCGAAGTCCAGTTTCATTTTTCGCCAGCAGCGGGATTGCTGTGCTGAAGCAAGGTTGCTTCGGAAGAAACTCGACGTTCATTTCCTTGATAAGCTAACCATTTTCTCATCGGCGGGTGGTGGGAAATTCTAGCTTTCACTGACCACACTTGAAAAATCCTACCCCAAGCCGTTTAGAACTAGACACCCACGAGAAAAGGCATGGGGCAGGCATTTGTCTGTAAAGGGTCACACAAGACTGAAAAATATATGAACACATTGGGAGAGGGTGTGAAGAACTAGAATGCTACAATTCACTTGTTTGGGATCTTAGGACATTTAAAGGTAAATTAAGCCTATTTAATTAATTTTTCTGCTGTGGCAGAAAGCAATTTTGCGCCCAGCCCCTGTGCTCTGAACCCTGTAAGCTCATCCAGACACTCTGAATTTGATTGAAATAGTTGAGGCTAACTAGAGAAGCAAACCCAAGACTCTGAGCAACTTACTATTATTATTTTTTTCTTTTCCCTTCTCTCTCATTAACAGGCGGATGTTCCCCCCGTTTAAAGTAAGATGTTCAGGGCTGGATAAAAAAGCCAAATATATTTTATTGATGGACATTATAGCAGCTGATGACTGTCGATACAAATTTCACAATTCTCGGTGGATGGTGGCGGGTAAGGCTGACCCTGAAATGCCAAAGAGAATGTATATTCACCCGGACAGCCCGGCTACTGGGGAGCAGTGGATGTCCAAGGTGGTCACTTTCCACAAACTGAAACTCACCAACAATATTTCGGACAAGCACGGATTTGTAAGTTTCCCCCCGTTTTCAGTAAAATGTTCTTTCTTCGCTCTAGCCAAGGCAGTGCTGTGCCCCTGCCGTGTACAATCGTGAGTTTCTGTTCAAAGGTCACGCTTCCTTTTGGGTGGCCAACTTAGGGAACTTGTCTGACCTGCGGGAGTGTCGCCGGGAAAGGCGCCCCAGTCAGGGGCATTTCTCTTTTAAGAATGGGAGGCCTGGCCTTTCTAAAAGAAAGGTACCTACCGGCTCTTGTTCCAGGGCAATTCTAGATCTGGGGAAGTGCCTGACCTGAGAGCGAAGTTCAAAACCAATCATTGAGCTCTAAACTCAGTTTTAAAATGATGCGTTCATAAAGGTTTTGAGATACTCTTCTCCTTTGAAATCAGCCATGGTATGTCTTGGGAAGTGTGTTAAGGCTTGCAGCGTCGACTACGTAGGTTAAAAAGGTATGTTTCCATTTTCGGAAGGACGGAAAAAGCAAAGAACTGGGCTGAGGTGGAAGTTAGGCTTTCTAGAAATGAGGCAGATCTCCAGTGTAAAAACTGTGTGTGTGGGGGGGGAGTGCACATACATACGCAGCGGGGCATACCTAGAAACTTTCAGAAGACTTGGATTGCTTGCAGAAGTGAAGCCAAGGACCTTTTGCCCCAAACCCCTACCCCTCCCAACATTCCAATAAAATAAACAGCGATAAGCGAGGAATAAGCAGAAAGATTAGGCCGAGGAAGAGGAGAAGGGCGCGGAGATTTCTTCAGCGGGCAGGAATTGCATTTGAAGCCTTGATTTGATTAAGGCGTAAATATTCCTCTCTAGAGTCCAGCCTTTCAGGGCTCTGAGTGGATTGGGCTTGTCAATTAGTGGGCGCTTAAAGGACTGAATCATTTTGTAAATTAAAATGCATGTTTTTTTCTATCTTTTAAGACTTTGGCCTTCCCAAGTGATCACGCAACGTGGCAGGGGAATTATAGTTTTGGTACTCAGGTAGGCTAGGGTTCAAGGTTCCCATGAACCTGAGATGGTGAGGGTGGGGGGCACCCTTGGAACCGGGTGAGCAGTGTAGAGTCTTCGGAGGATAACATTGGTGGATGACAAGTACGGCGAGGTGCTCCCTGGAGGTGGGCCCCGTGCGAGCGTGGCACCCTCCGGTGGGGTAGCTGTCAGCCTGGCAGGGCTCCTAAGTGTCTGTCTGTCCTGCTAAATCCCTTTTTGCTGTGTGTCTCCCCTCCCTGCCCCTGCAGACCATCCTGAACTCCATGCACAAATACCAGCCCCGATTTCATATCGTGAGAGCCAATGACATCCTGAAACTTCCTTATAGTACGTTTCGGACATACTTGTTCCCTGAAACCGAATTCATCGCTGTGACAGCATACCAGAATGATAAGGTGATCAAAGACCCTCCCTCCCCCTTCTTAATGGTGATGTTTCTCTTGTCCTTGAAGCTGCGTTGGGTGAGGGTGAGAAAGACAAGAGAATTGGGGTGGGGGTCTTGAGTTTTCTTTTTCTGATTTGATGGTCATTCAAGCTCTGGGGGAAGGGGGCACTGGCATATGGCAGAGACAGAAGAAAAAGAACCTGACTAGCTGGGCTTCAAGGCTGAGTGAAAAAATACCAAACGAACTTTGCCAGGGAGAAGCTCCTAGAAGCACTGTCTCTGATGCACCCCCCTGACCCGCTCCCCCCCCAACCTCAGGGCTTTCTCCTGTTTGTTTCAAGGTTTATCCTCTCCCTCTTCAGAAAAAAGGATCAACAGACCAGGCTCCAAAGGGACCAGCTAAAAATTTAAGGCAAAAGCCATGGGGATCCCGGGAGAAGGATCCCAGTGGAGACCAGCTTTTCTCCCTTAGCCAGAAATTGCGAGTAGCTAGCTGGTCTGGTTTTTATTACCTTTTATGCTGTTGTGTTTTTTACGGTGCGTGTGTGTGTGTGTGTGTGTGTGTGTGGTTGGAAAAACCTACTCTGATCACAGGGTCATGCTAATTGAGTTGTCTGAGACTTCTGAGAGTAGGTGACCAAAGTCACCCCTTCATTTGAAATCATTTTCCCCCCTCCCTTGGGCCCGAGGCTGGGGATTAGGAGTGTCCCCAGATGGAACAACAGGCAGAACTTGGTATGTAGAGTTACCGTGGCCTGAAGGTCATGGGCACGTAGCACAGAGACATAAAGTGATTCTTGCTGCTGATTCACCAGCTAGCAGTTTGGCTGTTAGCGGGCAGTTCAGGGGGGCAGGGGCAGCAACTGAGGACTCCTGCTGTAACTTCTGAACCCTGGACCTTGGTGAGCGCAGCTCACAGGACAACGCTGTTCGTTTGGCATTCACTGTCAGCATAGGTGGGTCCTCTGGGTTAGGCTGATGGGGCCGGGTCAGGTGTGTCTCTTTTGTCTGGACACAGGGTAGCATGACGTCCTGTCCCTACACGCCCAGCACACCGGAATTTATTCCAAGAATAAGAATCCAGCCAGGGAGCCCTTCACCTCCAGGGACCTCTGTAATTTATCCCCGCGCCCCCCTCGAATGGAAGGGATTTGAAAGATTACATACTACAACATTTTCCTCACTCTGTCGAAAGCATGCTGCCTCTAGACCCAGAATCCCATGAATCATAATAAATGGTAGCATTTTCGATCAGACAAGCATGGGGCCTTCTTCACGCAGCGGGGGTGGCAGAAGGTATAAACACAAGCGGAGGTTTCCGTGGTCACTCAGTTCTTTTCAATCTGGGATTGTCAGTATTGTAATTCCTTAGGCGCCCACCCCACCCAGCAAAACTGCAAACCCACTCCAGCTTAAGGGTATCAATACCCCGTAAATCATCTTACTAGATTCACAAAAGAAGAATGGAGTTTGCTTTGTGTGTGTGTGTAGTCTTTGCCCCCCCCCCAAAAAAAATTGCCACACGTGTTTTATGATTAATTGCACAGTACTTTTTAAAAAAAGACAAAATGAAAGTGTACTTTTAAGATCCCCAGGTTGTCCCTTTTGACCGTTTTGACAACGTTTCCGTGTCTAAACCCACGCTGCCGGCTGCCCAGAGAGAGAACAAGGCATTTCCCGGGCAGCTCTCTGCAGCCCGCAGGCCTGATTTGGCTGCAGGAGGAGGTGAAGCCGAGGTCCAGCTTCCTTTGAATTCTTTCTCATTTCGGGCTCCAAACTTCAGCTGTCCCCTCCTCTCCCTTTCTCTTTAACCTGGCGTACACCAGGGACGCCTCCTGTTGGCAGTCAGGGCTCTAGCAAAGTGCTGTGTTGGGGGAAACGCTCCCAGAACATTCTAGAAAAGGACGCCAATGTGTCTTTCTTGCTTGTGTGTCTTCCTCTAGATAACTCAGTTAAAAATAGACAACAACCCTTTTGCAAAAGGATTCCGGGACACTGGAAATGGCAGGAGAGAAAAAAGGTGAGCTGAGACAATTATTTTTTTCTCAGATCGTTCGGAAAAATCCCCTCACTGGGTCCCAGCTTTCAGCTATGGGATGTAAGCACTTGCACTGAGGAGGGGAGAGGAGGGGGGAAATCGTTCACCCACCTCCGCCAGGCGCTGGCTGATTTCAGCACACTTATTTCACGTCACCTTAAAGGAAGTTAACTAGGCCACGCCATGGTTCCCTCTGGAAGAAAAGCATCAGGGATTATCAGTGATATACAGGTGTTTATTAATTCCTAATTAACTGAAGTTACTCCTAGGCAGGTCCCAGGAAAGAACGAAGCCATTCGCAGAATGCTTTGGAATTTTTGCAATCTCGTTCTGCAAATACCATCAGGCAGACCCGAGGCCCCTGGAGAAATCTGGGGCTCCTCCTTCATGGGTACATGGATCATTTTCACCAAGCAGACAGCTGGATAGTATATGAAAGAAAGCCTCCCCTCCTCCACCACTCCCAAAGAATTGCTAAAATCCAGCAAATCAACCCAGAGTTTTCATCTATTCCCGGAGGGAGGGGCAGGCATGAAAAAATAATAGCTAACAACTAACTAGATATTTTTTCATCCAGTTAATCTGCTGGTGACCTGATCACAGAGAGGTGCACCATGAAATAACTGCTTCCCCCCATGTCAGCAGTCTGAGGGGGGTTGGTGGTTGGCTGTTCGTGTGCCCCAGGTTGGGTCCCTGGTTCCCCTGCCTGTGTCAGGCTCGCTCCAACCTCCCCTCTTGCTTTTTGCTTTGAAACCAAACTTCACAGCCCAGGCCCATGCCCTTCCCCTAAGAAAGGCCTGATGTTGGACAAAGGCAGCCCAAGCCTTCTCCTTTCCAGCACCTTGGTGTCACAGTCTCGGCTCAGTTAGAGTCAAGAACAATGCCTGGGTCTGTGAGGCAGTTCCCCAGGCAAGCAGGTTTCAGAGTTAGTGTCCTCCCCATGCAGGGGGCCGAGGGGTGCGTGCCCTCCTGGAGGGGTGGGGAGCACACGGGGGAGGGGAAGTGCGTGTTCTCTTCGCTCACGTTGGGTGTGGGCTTCTGCTGCAGAAAACAGCTCACCCTGCAGTCCATGAGGGTGTTCGATGACAGGCTCAAGAAGGACAATGGCACCTCTGATGAGTCCTCAAGCGAACAGGCAGCTTTCAGCTGCTTCGCTCAGTCCTCCTCCCCAGCTGTCTCCACTGTTGGGACATCCAATCTCAAAGGTAAGGAAGCCTGGGCACCCCCATTCCTAGGCTCCGGGTCTTGGAGGCCTGGAAGGGTTGGGGGCTGGGGCACTCACCCGGGAAGCTTGCCCTTCAAAAGCTGCAGACCCTTCTAGAAGTCTGTAAATGGGAGGCAACATTCAAAAAGGGTGGTCAGGTGTGCCCCCAACCCCTTCCTGAGATAGTATAAGGAGTGCTCAGAACCGCTTCCCTTCCAACTTTAGCCCAGCTAAACCACTACTGACTTTTTGGTCGTCTTTGAACTCAAGAGTCACATCAGGTGGGCTGTGTGTGGGTGGATGGGGGGCAAGACCAGAGAACCTCTGCCACCTAGAATAGGGAAACGGGGAGGGTGACCCCAAGAAGACATCAATTATACAGCAACAACCTGTGAGGGGAAATCCCAGTCTGGGAGGGAGAGTAGGGGGTGAGGAGAGAACGGGATGGTTCAAACCCCCAGCCGGTTTCCTGTGTTTAAAGAGCAAAGAACTATTTATGTGGAAAGATACACACGCTCTCTCCACGGGAAGAAACCTGTTTTTTTACGTTTAATAAAATGCAAGTCCTTTATGTCTTCAATCCATTTAAGCTTTAGACATAAAATAAGATTCCTTTTTCTTTTTTTCTGGTAGGACACCCACAGAGGATATAGTGAAAAGGAGAAAGAATCTATGATGGGGGGCAGGGAGTGGGGGGCTGCCCATCACCCCTCTCCGTCTGCAGGGATAGGGGCCAGCACGGAGGCTTCGTGTGTGTGTGTGTGTGTGTGTGTGTGTGTGTGTGTGTGTGTGTGTTGGGGGCAGGGCGTTCATTTCTGCCACTGCCAGCCAGTTCAGGTGTCAGGGTTCTCTCCAAACAAATCCTTTCCGAAAGAATTCACAAATTTGTGGAAGGTGCAGCTCTCCACCACTCACTGAACAAAGACCTCCATGGTAACCAGAATGTGTTTCTGCAGTGAGTTTTGGTGGGCAACCGGTTTTTTTTTTTTAATTGCAATCAAAAGGCAAGTAAAGGTGGTCTTGGCACAGTAGGAGCTCAATCCACACTTGTAAGAAATGGTAAAATCTATTACAGATTTGGAGGGAGGGGTCCAGTCTGCCTAAATCCTTTAAATTCAATATTAGTTTATGGAATCTTCCCACTAAAGTTAGGAAGTGGCGTCACTCCCATTTTACAGATGAGAAAACTGAGGTGCAAGAGAGGCTAAGGGGCTTGCCCGGTGTTACCCAGCTAGTAAGCGGCGGCCAAGGTTCATACTTTGGGAACTGGCTTCCACTGGCTCAGCTTGGAGCTCACGCCTTCCACTTGGCTTTTGTTCCCTTTCTTTGGCAGATCTGTGTCCTAGCGAGGGCGAGAGCGATGCTGAGGCCGAGAGCAAAGAGGAGCACGGGCCCGAGGCCTGCGACGCGGCCAAGATCTCCACCACCACGTCCGAGGAGCCAAGCCGCGACAAGGGCAGCCCTGCGGTCAAGTCGCACCTCTTTGCGGCTGAGCCCGGCGGTCGGCCCCGGGACAGCGGGCGGCTGGACAAGGCGTCGCCGGATTCGCGCCATAGCCCGGCCACCATCTCGTCCAGCACCCGCGGCCTGGGCGCGGAGGAGCGCCGGAGCCCGGGGCGGGAGGGCGCGGCCACGTCCAAGGCCGAGGAGGCGCGCGCTCTGCCGGCCAAGGAGGCGTTCGCGCCGCTCACGGTGCAGACGGACGCGGCCGCGGCGCACCTGGGCCAGGGTCCCCTGCCTGGGCTCGGCTTCGCCCCGGGCCTGGCCGGCCAGCAGTTCTTCAACGGGCACCCGCTCTTCCTGCACCCCAGCCAGTTCGCCATGGGAGGCGCCTTCTCCAGCATGGCAGCCGGCATGGGGCCCCTGCTCGCCACGGTGTCCGGGGCCTCCACTGGCGTTTCGGGCCTGGATTCCAGCGCTATGGCCTCCGCCGCCGCCGCCGCGCAGGGACTGTCGGGGGCATCCGCGGCCACTCTGCCTTTCCACCTCCAGCAGCATGTCCTGGCCTCTCAGGTACCTACCGCCCTTCCCCCTGCCTCCCCTGCTGCCCCTCTCTGCAGTCCCTCTAAGTGCCCTGCCCTTTGATCACAGACTCCCTGGTCTAGTAGCTTTAAATAATAATGGCACTTGCTATGTGCAGGACTTATCTCCCAGGTGAATCATAACCTTACACTCCCCCCAAAAACAACAAACACTTGAAACATTTTTAAAGTTAAAGGGATGCCTGTAGAGTACAGGTAGGTGGACGGTTATAAGGTTATAACGGTAACTATACACAGCACTTGTGTTGTGCCAAACTCTTCTAAAGTGCTTGATCCATCCTGACTTCAGGTTACTGTTTTCACCCCCACTCTGTAGGGAGGCCCAGAGATGTTGAGTCACTTGTCCAAGGTCACACAGCTCATAGGTGGTGGAGCTAAGGCTCTGCCTTTTTCTAGGGCCTGTGGCTTTAGCTTCGGAGATGAAATGTCTCTTAACGCCTCACAGCCTGTGCTCCCACTGGAATTAAACAAGGAGCGACCGAGGCCTGGGAAGGACACCTGACCCCTGGGGTGGGAACTGAGCCTTTTCACCAGTTTAAACCTTTTTCCCTGTCCCCATCCCAAGCGGGCTAGCCTGTCTCTCAAAGGGTTAATGGTCTGTGCACACGTGGGAAATGTAAGCGTTGAGGGACAGCCTGGCAGCCTCTGCGCGGTTGGGACAGCTGGGGGCGGCCTGGGAGAAGTCTCAGGCCGCTTGCAAAGGCTCTGAACCAGTGAAAGGTTTTGCGGGGTGTGCTGCACTCCCTCGCCTTCTGTTTTGTCTGAGCACATTCGTCTCCCTTCCCTGAGCCAAGAGGCAGGATTGGCCTCCCCTCCGCTGGGGGAGGGGATTGAAAACAGGGCTGGTTTCTGGTGGTTCTTAGTTCTTACCATCTCCTCTGGTGGCCCCTCCTGGAGACCAGGTCACAGGTGGGCAGGAGATAACGAGGGCAAAGGGCTGCAGGGGCCAACGAGGACTAGTGTCCCTCCAGCCAAGGGACGAGAAGTCCCTGGATTTAATATCTGCTTCTGCACTTGCTAGCTGACTTCCTGTGCCCCTAGGGCCTACCTCGGTTTCTCTGCCTGTAACACCAGCCTATCAGGTTAGGTAACTGCTTTGTTTATAGCAACCCACCCCACTCCCAGCCCCCGCAATTTCCTTTTGCTTGAGATCTTCCCTGGATTTTTTTTTTTTTTCATTTGTGAAAAACCTTCCAGGGTTGGGCTGGAAGGGTTTGAGAATGAAATATAACGACATCTAACCACTTATGCCCGTGGGTGCTCACTCAGCTACCACGGCAGGCAGACTGTAGCCCCATTTAACAGGTGCAACAACTGATCCTGATGGGAGACTTTCTAACAGCCCCCTTGGCCAGGCGCCCTGTGCAGCATATTGAAGGCATTAGCTCATTTAATGCCCACAAAGTTCCCAACAGTGTATGAATTATTTAATATTTCCCTGTTTTTTTTCCATATAAGAAAGCTGGGGCACATGGAGTGAAGGACCCCGGCTTAGGTGACACAGCAAAGATTTGGATCTAGAGTAATAAGCCTGAGGGTCCTCCCCTTACCCCAACACCACCGCCCCTCCCCTAAGAGAACCGCGACTGACTTGGTCGAGTCCTGGGGGTTGGGGGGGTTGGGGGGTCGGCCGCTGCCCAGGAGAGCATTCCCTCCTCGGCTGACGCGCCGCGTGCGTTTCTCTTCCTCCCCCAGGGGCTGGCCATGTCGCCTTTCGGAAGCCTGTTCCCTTACCCCTACACGTACATGGCGGCCGCCGCCGCCGCCTCCTCTGCAGCGGCCTCCAGCTCGGTGCACCGCCACCCGTTCCTCAGCCTGAACACCATGCGCCCGCGCCTGCGCTACAGCCCCTACTCCGTCCCGGTCCCGGTCCCCGACAGCAGCAGCCTGCTCGGCACCGCCCTGCCCTCCATGGCGGCGGCCGCCGTGCCCCTGGACGCCAAAGCTGCCGCGCTGGCCGCCAGCCCAGCCTCGGTGGCCGTGGACTCGGGCTCGGAACTCAACAGCCGCTCCTCCACCCTCTCCTCCAGCTCCGTGTCCTTGTCGCCCAAACTCTGCCCCGAGAAAGAGGCGGCCACCAGCGAACTGCAGAGCATCCAGCGGTTGGTCAGTGGCTTGGAAGCCAAGCCCGACAGGTCCGGCAGTGCGTCCCCGTAAACCCCTCCCCAGAAAAGTCTCTTCATTCCAGTCCAGTCACGTCTGCAGAGCACTTTGTCGGATGTAAAATAAACCACGGGCGTGCGGTGGGGTTCGCCCCACTTCCTGCAGTTGTCTGGGAAGGGGTGCTGGACTCCCTGGAGAGAAGGTGCTGGGAACAAGCCCCAGCCTTCTCGGTGTGGTTATGTATCTGGGGTCTGGCTCAGATTCTGGGGTCGCAGGGACCTCTGCTGCATTGCGTTGTTGGGGGTGGGAGTTAGAACCAGTCTTCCTGGGGCACCTCCAGCCAGGCTGGTCTGGGAGCCTGGGAAGAAAAGGTAGCCAAGCCCACCAGGAGGTGAATGTGTTGAAAGGCTTCTCTCCCAGTGCAGATTTATATATATTTTTCCTTCACTGTGTCAAGTGGAAACAAAAACAAATAAAATTTAAAAAAATACTGGGGGCAAATGAATACATTAACATGATTCTGTTTGTGAAGATTAAAAACTTTATAGTGACTTGCGTATCAGTTCTAAATAAATGACTGAGCAGCATTGTTTTTCTTGGGGGTGGGGTGGGGAGTCGCCGCCAGCCTTGTTTAGTCTCTATTAAGGAAAT
Organism: Noctilio leporinus; assembly: GCA_004026585.1. NCBI lineage: Eukaryota > Metazoa > Chordata > Mammalia > Chiroptera > Noctilionidae > Noctilio > Noctilio leporinus. The sequence goes on from PVIW01000749.1 coordinate 53,007, forward strand.
CTGTGTCTTTTTAATATTCTTGTGATGTTTTAAGAGCCACTATAGGTCTCTCTTGCATGTACCACAGTGATGTATTTGTGGTTTTTCAGTTTGAATGCTTGCTTTTAGAGAGAGAAGAACATGACCCCACACCTTTTCCCCAATTCTCATTGACAACCCCAAGGGGGGTGGGATTTAAAGGGAAGGGGTGGGGAAGACAAAAAAAAAAATGAGTTTATTTTATCTAAGCTCTGTAGCAGGATTCATGTCTTGGACAGTTCTTTCTCTTTCCTGTATATGCAATAACAAGGTTTTAAAAAACATAATAAAGAAGAAGCGAGACTATTAGCAAAGTATTTATGTAATTATTTGATAAACTGTAAATAGGTGGAATATGAATGCTCGGAAAATTAAACTTTTAATTTATTGACATTGTACATAGCTCTGTAAATAGGAGGGCAGCTGTCAGGTCTTGTGTTCTGTTCCCTGTAGTCAGTTTTAGTTCAAGGTCACAGGATCGCTTTTAAAACTAGAAAACATACTTTCTACACCAACACACTTTCAAGAGTTGTCTGTGGGGAAAAAAATTTTTTTTTTCTTTTTTAATGCCCAAGAGTGCGGGGAAAGTGTTATTATTGCCTATTGTACCCCAAACTGGGGAGGTGGCACCACTTCCCAGCTCCACCTTAAATTCCTTAAAATAGAACACCCTGGAAGTGGTTCTGAGATTGCTTGGAGGACAGAGAGGTGGGTACTGCAGAGGCTGTGGTTTGACTTTCTAATTTTTCTTTTGTATTTGTATTTGCTAGTCTCTGATAATCTTCAAAGTGAAGTGGAATTTGACTACTGTCTTCAATATTGATGGTGTTTTGAATTAGTGCCTATAGAGAGTCACAGTTCAAAAGTCAGGTGCTGAGAGATGGTTTAAAGACAAAAACTCATGAAGGTATATTTTGTGTTATAATTGTTGATGAAGTTCTTTGGTTTTTCTGTATTTTTCCCTCTCTTTAAAACATCATTGAAATTTCAATAAATTTTTATTGAAATGTCTTTGGGCCTCAAGTGCTTTCTTTAGAGAACCTTCGGAGTCTTTCCGTGGCTGCCTCTACCCCCTTCCCTTTGCCTTTAAGTAATTAAGACCGCCCCCGCGGAACCAAAGTGAGATGTCACTCAAGTTACACAGCTAAAAACAAAAGTTCCTTACTGCGCGAAGCCAGCGCCCAGCGTCGCTTGGGTCTGAAATTACTTTTCCTTTAAATTAGGGGACCAAACAAGAGACGGAAGGGGGTTGATTAGAACTGGATAGAAGAGCATTTTCAGATACTTCAGTTTTAATGGGAAAAGAAGGCTCCCCTCCCTAAGCCAGGGTTTTCCGCACGAATCCGACCACAAATACGCCGGATTTCTGCGAACGTTTTCGTGTCAGCCTCCCCTCTGCCTTTTCACCTCCGTCTGAAATGCAAGTAAAAAATATCCCTGCACCACTGTGAAAAACAACAAACCACGCATAGCAGAATCTCCTCGCGACCAGCCCCGCTTGGCCAGGCCGCGATCCCCAGGTGGTGAGAAGTGGATGAGACTGGATGTCCCCCTTGGCAGTCCCTGGGGTCTCGGACGGAACCGGGCGGGCCAACGGCGCCGGACGAGGCCCCTTCCCGAAGGCGCAGGCCAGGCTCGGCTAGCTCCGCGCAGGCGTGGCTCTGGCCCCCGGGGAGGAGGCCAGTTTTCCCCCGCGTGGGAAAGGTAATTCCAGGGCGCATATTTGAACCCCTCCAAGGGAAAGTCACCCGGGAGGCCGACACCCTCCGCCAGTTCTGCCTCCAGCCAGCCTCCGGGCTGTTTGAGGAGTTGCCTTTTGAAGTTCAATTTATCTTTGAAACATTCAATAAAAAATGGTGAGGCCGAGACAATCTGGTCTGCTAGCCTTCCCACCCCCAGCTTCTTTGCGTTGTGTGTGTGTGCGCGCGCGCGTGCGCGTGCGCTGGGGGGCGGGGGGGGTGATGTACAGGAAGGTTCTCGAGGCTTTTCTTGCCCTAGGGCAGTGACGTGAGGACCCAGCCGGAGCCTGCCTGGCTGCTACCCTCCTCCCCTCCCCGGAGCCCGCCAGCCCGGCCCCAAGTCCTTCTCACCCTCGAGCCTCTTGAATGGCCGGCGCGGAGGACCCCGTGCTCTCCTTCATCCCGCACTTGGAGGAGGATGAGGTCAGGGCCTTTTGGAGAGGAAAGCCCCTTCCATCTCCAGCGGGGCACATGCGGCGCCCCACAGCCTCTCCTGCTGTCTCCCCGGCTGGGGATGGGGGTGTGCAGCCTCGGGACCTTTGGGGAGCTAGCTACTCCCAGGGCCCAGAGCCTCCCCAGGGCGCGCATCGGCTGCTGGCCCCGAGGCGACAGCGGAGCTGCGCCCGGGAAGGTGCTAGTCACCCGGTGCGCCCAAAGGCGCTCTCCGGAGCGGGGAGCGAACTGCCTCCGCCTCCAAGGGGGTAGGAACGCTTCTCTCTCCTGGGCCAGATTAGCAGACCCGCTCACCTCCTCCCCACCTCACCCCCAAAGGCTCGGACGGTGCTTAGGCGTGTGTCCAGCCTCTCAACAGCTGGCCTTTTTTTTTTTTTTTTTTTAATCTCCTTCGTATCTTATTTGTATTTGGTGATGTTAATGAGTAACTCTTGTGGCGCTGAGGGACGGGGGAGTGAATGGCTTGCAACCTCTCTGGGTTTTGTTGCCTATTACTCACCTGGCGCCCGTCACAATCTCGCCGAAGGGCTTTATGGTGGCGGCGGCCGAGGAGGCCACTGGGGCGGGCGCCTTCGCCCTTTTTTCCGGGCTTCGAGTGCCACCTATCTGTCTGGCCAACGAATGCGCCCCGGTGGCTCCTGCTGGCTCCCGCTGGCTCCGCACCCCGGCGCCTCTCTGGTCCCTGGAACCTGGGTGGGTCACCTTTGCCCCTTCCCATTCTCGCTACCCGCTGCCAGCGCCCCCGCCCCCCCTGTCGGAAGAAGCTGCAACCCTCTTTCCTGAGTATCACTTTCACTCCTGTTGGGACCTCAGATGAGAAAAACAGTCCTTCCCGCCTCTGGGTTTCCAGAGTGTAAGGAGATTTCAGTGAGGGGACCCATTCTCTCGTTTTCTCTCCAAGTACCTTGCTTCTTGGTGTACAGACGACCGGCAGTTCCCCCCGACCTGCGCGCAGGTCAGGGGCTAAGACGCTTTCCTGCTGGGTAGATGGGGAGAGAAAGGACTCCTCTCCCCCCAGTATCCACAACTCAGCTTCGACCCTGGATGCAGGTCTTAGCCTTGATGTTCTCTTTCTTACTCTGTAACTCTGGATTTTTTTTTTTTCCTCCGTTTTTCCACTGGCCGCGTCTACAGGGTCAAAAGCCACTGCTCGAGGGAGCGGCTGTCCGTCAGGGCACCGGCGAGGGTCAGCGGCCGCAGCCTGCAGGCCGAGCGACCTGCTGATTTGTAGATTGAAGGTGACAAATGCGGGTGCCGGCCTGAGCCCTCCGCCCCCGCCCCTGGGGAAGGTCGGCTCCCAGCCTGGCTGCGCCCAGGCGTCTGGGAAAGGGAGGGGGTCGCCTTTTGCTGCGCTTGGGGCCGCGGGTGCAGGCGTCCAGGTTCCTGCCGACCTCCGGCGCTAATTGCAGAGGCCGAAGGGCGCCCCGGCAGAGGCAGGGGTCACGACCCTGCGTCCCTCCTCCCGGGGCCCGGCAGCCCCGGAGAAGCGGGTGCGCGCGAGTGTGGGCAGCCCCTTCCCCTGCTCGGTCCGAGTCCCACCCGTTCTTTGTGGGGAAAGTTCCTGGTGCGTAGGCCGTTAAAAAAAATTCCATCCAAGAGAAAAAAACCCCAAAACCACCTTGTTGTGACCTTTCCCCTAAGCCAGCAGACAGACAGCCGCCTTTGGGCTGCCAAGTGGCTTGAAATGCTTCCTATCCCCGCGCTTTCTGCCTCGCTGGTTCCCCGATGCGGCCTCACGGCGACCAGCCAAGAGAGGAACGGTGTCGCGGTGGAGAGGCGCGGGGAGCTGCAACCTGGCTTCGTATGTTAAGAGCTGTGGATGTGGTCCCTGTGGGCAGACTCTTCTGTGTCCGCGTTCAGGGGCCAGGTACTACAGGTGCTCTGAGCAGAAGCTGTGCGTGTGCGTGTGTCTCATCCGCAGACTTCTCTTCCAATTTGCATCTCGAGGTTCACGTCCAAGACAATTCCGGATGTAGATGCCTTTGGTTGTTTTATAATCAAGATGCGTATAATCAAGACGTATATATGTTGCAGATGTTGGCTTTCAAAGTCCACATAACAACAGTAATAAAAATAGCTGGCATGGAAGGCCGTGCGCGTGCCTGGCACCGGGCTAAGCACCCCACAAAAGTGATCTCCTCTAATCCTCCCAATTAACCCTGTGAGGTGTGTGCAATGTTTGCTCCTGTTTTATAGAGGAGGAAACTGAGGCACCGAACAGTTAAGTCACTTACCTAGGATCACCCCGAGCGCCTGGAGCCAGAGTTCCAACCGAAGTGGCTTCCAGAATCCACTTCCGTGACTATTCCTAACTCAGGGGGAGGTGTGCATGGCCGCGGCGCTGGAGTGCGGAGGCAGAGAAATCTATGGGCAGTTTCTGGATGTTGGTGTGTTTCTCACACGCGTTTCACACGAGAACATTTGAGTTTCTTCAGGCATCCGTGGTGCAACTTGAAAATGTAGGTTTTACTCTGGTGTCCCACTCCAGGGTCCTCTGCCCCGTGCTGAAGGACCCATGGGGGCTCTTGTTCCCAGGCAGATGAAGGGAGAGGTGAATTGGGGGTAAAACCCCATTTAAAAATGCCTGCACCGGGGCACCGGAGAGGATCCCGAGTTCTCTGGATGGATGCTGCGAAGCACGGGGAGTTTCAAGGGTGGCTGGCTGCGCCGACTCGGCTCTGGGGTTTTCCGCTACCCCAGGTCCAGGAGCAAGACGGGGGCTATGGGCGCCTCAGGGTTTCCTCCAACCCCCTCGGATGCTCCCCCACGTCCCTAGCATTGCGCTGCTGTCCAGGTGCGAAAGCTGGGGGTGGCATTCATTCCCGGTTCCATCCTGCCCAGCTTCCAGAAACCTAAGCAAATTTACTTTTTTCCTTCCCAGGTGGGCACCGAGGGCTCAGCTACTGGGGAGACCGGTTCTGCTGAGCGGAGGGAGAAGAAATGCAGAGAGGGTGCAGTCCCCCCTCTCCCAGTAGGAAATGGGGTGCCTGGTTATGCAACAGTGTGGCCCAGGCTCCTGAGCCTGTGCAACTGTAGGCCCGGAGCACCTGGGTGCGGAGGTCCTGGTCTGGCTGCAGTCGGGCAGGGGTGAAACACACGTTTGCCTGAGTGGGGAGTAGGGAACCCTCTCCCCCGTCCCAGGACCCTTGGCGCTTTCTGCCCTGAGGCTGGGACGAAGTCAGGCAATCTGCGCATCTTGGGTCTCGCAGCTGGGGTGCAGTCTCTGGAAGCGGGGTGGGTGGGAGTCTCGTGAGGGGGCACAGGTACCATTGGAGCCGTTCAGCTCCCACTCCAGCCCCCTAGTCCAATGATTCAGGTCAGCAAGGCTATTTGAGCTTTTGAAATGCGATCCCAGTGCCACTTGGGTTTCCAGCTAATGACCTGAGCTCTGGTTTCGGGTTGGGGAATTGTCCCCAGAGGACAGGACGGGTTCTCCAGCCCAGTGCCAGCCAACCCCACCTAGGTGCCCCTCCCGCCACCGATGTGGGCACGGAGGGGCAGGCCCCCTGCCTACCCAAGGTCCCCAAAGCATCAAGGGCACTCAGACGTGGAACTGACAGTGGTGTGTGAAGTTCCTTCCTGCCATTTTGCCCCTGGCGGTCCACTGCAGTCCCCAGTGCCCAGCGCCGGCATCTTGGAAGTAAGTTTTTCTCTTCATGCTGGGACCAGGTGCCCTTCGCTTTTGCAGCGGTGCCCCAGGGGAGCGCCAGCCGTCTCCAGTCACTGCTTTGGTCTCCTTCACCCTCCCCGTTCCGCCCCCGCCCGCCCCAGCCGAGGTGTGAATTGGTGCTGACAGGGTGTCTGCCTAATACGGCCCTCAGCTTCCCATCAATGCCCAGCCCCCCAACCCAGCCCCCTGCCCACTCTCGCACATTCTGTAGGCCTCCCTGGATTCTCAGAAATCAGACACAAAAGCTGTCATTGCACGTACATGCAGATTGGGAGGGAAACCCTACAATTACCTGAGATTCTCAGCCAGGGGTGAGCCCAATCAATTTAAGACTCATTCACTGCTCTGGGGACACAAAGAAATTGGGGGAAGAGTTTATTTAGGGTGCTCCCTGCAGACTCCAGTCTTGGTTAGGTTGAATTTAGCTTAGGGACTTTCTCTCTCTCATACACCCTCTCAAAAGAACCCTATTCCTTGACTTGTTTTGACTCTAGCCTCCAGACTCCAAATACCTCAGGCACTGTCTAATTAGTTTACTAATTAATGAGATTAACTTATTAACCAAATGATTAGCAACAGTCATTATCACCCCCAGTGAATTGTGTGATAATTTCCCGTTGCTGAAGTCACCCCCACTTGACTATCACAGGTAATAAAAGGCAACCACTTTTCATAAAACAATCATTTTTCACTGCATCCCTCCCCACTCAAGATCTACAGCGAGAGGAGATGCAAAGGAGCCCCTTATTGGGGTCCAAGTTGGGGAGTCCCCACTCCAAACCACGTCCACGCACATCACGGTGACACGACGGTATGGGCAGATTTGACCTTTGTTCAGATCTTTGGGAAAACTCTGGTTTTGCGTGAGTGGCTCACCTGGTGGAGTTGGGGGTCCGAATTTGGAAGACAGGTGTGTACATGTTGAAGGGGTGAGTGGGGGGTTGGAGGGGCCACCGAGCCTTTTCCTCTCACAAAAATGAACATGGTGAAAGTGGGGATCTTTCAACAGAGGTAATTCATTCCCTTTATCTTCACCAGTTGGGACAGCCTAGAACCAAGTAGGCACCTACCCAAAATGTGTGCAGGGGATGAGTCTACACATTCAGGGCCCCTGCCTGGGAACGCAGAGGGAATAGGAGGTACATTTTAAAGTGTCACCTGCGTTTCCAGCAGGCTTCCCTCTTGTTTCTTTCCCTTTCTTCTTCAGGCAAACATGGCAGTTCACAAGCACATAAAGAAACGGCCCAGACACCGTGGAATGTTCTGGGGAGAGGGACTCTGGTCCTCTTTTTCCCTTCTCAGAGAAAACAGGATGCCAGGGGAAGCCCCTCACCACCCAGGTCCGGCCTCCATAAATCCCTCTTGGTCAGACTCAGCAACTCCGGGACGGATTTCTTCCTGGTGTCAAGGCAAGATTGATTCCCGAACAGCTCCGAGAGCTGAGGCTAACTCCTCTTCACAGCCCCCGACCCACAAGCGAGGAACCCTCACCAGCTCTATTCTGCACCCCTCCCCCACGCGCGCTCACAAGGGCGCCCCAAGCCAAGTGTGGGTGCTGGGGCCGGCGTTGGGCGCAGCCTGTGTCCGCTTCAGGGAGCACAGGGCACCACGCTTTTCCTGGCATTGGGCCACAGACCTTCTCTGCGCTGGTTTGGTTTGACAAAGGCCTCATTTTTGGATACATCTTGGTTTCAGAGTTGGAGGAGAAACCCGAGAGAGCGCGCGACCAGAAAGAGGGAACTACAGTGGGTTAAAACAAACTCTTGGTTCCTCCTGGTTAAAAATATTTTTAAAAAATTAAAAAAAAAAAAAAAAAAATCAAGCTACCTGTTTTACCAAGCTCAGGGAAGTGAGGGGACGTGAATCAAAGTTTTGACTCCAACCGGGTCTCCCCAGCCTTTGCTTGGCGCTCCTTTGCCGCCATCTGCCGGTTGTCTTGGGAAGTGCACGGGGCTTTCCCATGCCTGGGGGAGTCTGAGGTTCGCTCACTTCCTCAGCCATCCCTCCCCCATTCATTCCGTGAAATAATCACATGGTTTGCATTCCAGTCAAGTAGGCTTCCTAGCCATCCCCTGCAAGTGAGGTACTTCTAGAAGCAGCAAGATATCAGAGGGAAAAGCCACATCCAGCCTGTCACCTGTATTCATGTAGCTTGGAAACCAGGGACAGTTTTTTACATTTTTAAATAATTGTGAGGAAAAAAAATCAAATGACCCGTGAAAATAACTTGATAGTCACGTTTTAGTGTTCACATTGGAATCCAACCATTATCTATTCATTTACATATTACCTGGGGCATCTTAATCTCTATAATGTCAGCGTGAGTTGTTTTGACAGAAGCTAAATGATGTGTAGAATCAGTAACATTTATTACCTGGCCTTTTGCAGAAAAAGGTTGCTGATCCCACATCTAAAGGAAGGGGTGGTTACTCTGCCCACTTTTAAAACATGGAAAACTGGGCAAGAAATCCTAAGAAAATCTGAAATCTGGTTCCTGCTTCATTGGAACAGGATAGCAAAAAAAAAAAAAAAGAAAAGAAAAGAAAAAGAAAAAGAAAAGAAAAGAAGAAAAAGAAAAAAACAGACCAGGGGCCCAGTCACTAGAAGGCTGCACTCTCACTGGGTTAAATGAGGCTAACCACCCCCTCTCCCCCCATCATGTCCAGAGTTGCATGTGAAGGCTTCCAGCACTTAGTGGGTCCTCAGGAAAACAGTTGTTCCTTCCCAGAAGTCACACACACACACACTCCGCAGAAACCTAGGATCTTGGAGGAAAGGTGCTGGTTGGAAAGATGTAAACAGTTTCAGTTTAAAATGACTCCGCCCAAGTTGGAAAAAGAACCGACCTGGGGAGTCCAAAGAGGGTGGCGGGTGGCCGGTGGGGCTGCAGACCCAAGGTGAAGCCACTTTGTTTCAGGTTCCCCTCCGAGGCCCGAAAAACAGGAAGCCTCAAGCTGCTGGCTACACAAAGGCTGCGCCTGGCCGTGAATGACTTTTTTTGTGCGGTACTTTTCTTTGGGCTGAATGGGGGAGACATAAGGTCATGTTTATGCCACTTTAATGCTTGTAGCAATTCAAGACACAAAGGAGGCTGCCGCAATCTTCTTTTCTCTCTGTCCCGGTTCTCTTTTCCTCTGCCGAGCGCCGCCTGCGCTCCAAGGGTCAGGGGAGGAAACCGAGGCTTGGAGAAGGGAAGCGATTGGCCAGGTTCGGTCTCCAGGGCGAGACAGTCACAAAGTGCAGGGCTCCCCGCCTGCGTCCTTTTCATAACAAAGCCTGGCGTCCCTCTCGCTGCGGCCGCTGGAGTGGGAGCCGCCTTCTGTGTCCTTGTGAAGCGCTAGGATTTCCAGAACCCCAATGGGAGCCCAAAGTGGAGGCAATTACCCAGATAATTTAGGTAAACGTCCGGGTTGTGCTGCGAGTGTTTTAACATCCACGTCTGAATTATTGGGAGTAATTGTTTCCACCCCTCCTCATTGTGCGGAAGAGGCCATTCTCCCTGACAGGCCCTGTTTGTTTTGTGGAGGCGGAACGAGGCCCGGCCCCGAGCAGAGGGGCCTCCCGAACAAAACCCGGGGAGAGAGGCAGCGGGGCGGTCGGGAGGGCCGAGCCACTTTGTGTTGGAGGTCAATAACCTTTGTGTTTCCATCAAAACCCCATCCGGGAGGCACACTCAACCCCAAGCAATTCTAGTCCCGACATGCGAAACATCAAAGTGGCAACGGTGTGTGTGTCTACAGGGGCGGGCAAACGTAGCTTTACAGCTGCCACACAAAGGAGTAACGCGCTAATTAAAACGTAATAATCCAAGAATTGACTCTGTTCTGTGTGCTCACCACTGTAAACCTGCTCTTGCCCCGCCCCTGCATATACATACGTGCACGCGTGTGTCCTACAGTGAGAAATGAAGCGCATCCAGGAGGACTTAAAAAAACACGGATGTGAATTTGGGAGCCGGCGACTGGGTCCCCTCTCCCCGGGGCCCCACGAGGCCGTGCTTCCAGTTGGCTTGGGAAGCAAACGTGCGACCCAGGAAAGACCTGCCGGCCGCTGGGGCTCTGGCTGCCCAGGATCCCGGCGCTATGGGGTTGTTGGGAGTAAACAAACAGAGATCCCGAGTAGAGCCTGGGCCCTGGCACCAGGCAGTCTGCGGCACGCCTGCTCTTTTCGTCACCCCTGGAGTCTGAGATCCCATCTCCTCAAGCGAACGCCATCCCAGCCCACGGGGCTTCCAGGACAGCAGGCCGCGGGGCCCAGGACCTCCCAGCCAGCTTCTTTCCTGGCTGGCACTCCCCACAGCCAAACAGGAAGGCGGGTGCCCCACTGGCCCCCGAACAATGGGAAATCCATGCATTAAAGTTTTATAGACTGCGGTAGCCTGGTTCAAAAGAAACAGGCTCTGGAGGAAAGCAAACTGGTGTCCAATGACACCGAGTAGAACCAGGAGCCCTGAGTACATAAGTGTCTTGCCTCTGCTCTTATTTATTTATTGCGCCTGCTCACAGCAGTCAGAGCAGGAGGGGGTGGGGGGCTTCAGTCCTGGTCCGTCCAAGGTAAGGAAGCAGAAGCCCAGGAGGGGCAAGGTTTCATGACAGCACCTGAAGCCGTTTCAGAGCCGGAGGGTTCAGTATTCAGCCAAAACAAAACCAGCTCAGCAAACCAAGCCAAAGGGAGTGTAAAAAGGTCACATGTAAATCAAAAGATTCGCAGCGACCATAAAAATCAAGTCGGTGTGCTGTACCCCAACTGCACACCGGATTCACCTGGGTTACACCCCAAACTGGCTGGATCAGATTTTGGGATACAGGTCCTGGCCTCAGTATTTTTTAAACTGCCCAAGTGATTCCAAAGAACGATGAAAGCATTTGGAGCTACTGGACAGCCCGAGGGGACACTCACAATCTCATTGGTAAGTTATGTTTAGGAGAAAAGAAAATGAGTATTTTCAAAAGCAGCTTTGAAAAGAATAAGAAAGGAGACCCCTTAGCACCAAAATTTGGTTGATCAGGTTTCTTCCTTGGGGTCCAGCTTTAGGGGGTTCCTGGTGCCCAGAGATTGGGTGCAGAATTTGCTAATGGTGTGCAGATATGCATTTTTCTAAGGGGGGCAGAGGAGGGCCCATGGTTTTCAACAAATTCTCAAAGTAAATGGATAGGCCCTTCTCACCAAAAGTTTAAAAGTCACTACTACAAGACTAAGTCAAACTTAGTATATTCCAGGGAACGGATTGTGGAGGGCTCACACTAAATCTCATGTCACTATGTCCACTGCTGTCATGTCCACCCCTGGGCCAGCACCGCTCAAGGCCATGGCTTTGATCCTCCTGGCTTCTGCTGGCTCTGGGGACCATGCCTCCTTGACGCCTCTCTCTTCCTCCGTTCCCATGACCCTCCGGTCCTCTGATCCTCCTCCTCCATCTCCAGCCACCCTCCTGTTCGATGCCCTCGCGGGTCCCTCTTCTTGTCACTCCTTTACAGGACACAGCCTCTTGCTGTCTATCTTTAGTCCTCCTCTCTTTTCAGTAAACAACTTCTACCCATTCCCAGGGTTTCTTAATCACTAACATGCTGGCAACTTCAGAATTGCTTCTTTTCTGAGAAAATCTTTCTTGTGAGTTCCAGGTCCATGGACATACCTGGTGTCTCTACCAAGACCTTTCAGTCACACCTTAAAGGCAGGATAGTTTACCTCAGTGCATTATCCAGCCTCCTCCCACCAAAAACTGAGCACCTCCACGCCTACATTTTCTGCATCACTGGCTGATATCCACCCATCCCTCTATTCATTTATCCGTTCATCTATTCATCCATCCATCCAACAACTACCTCCTGACGCATGATGGTAAATGTTGGGAATACGGAGATGTCCCAGAACAGATCCAGCTCTGTTCTCATGAAATTTACATTCTATAGGAGAAGACAGCCCCAAAGCAAGGCAATGAACAGATGGATATAGACTCACACATGGTGAGAACTTCTCCGAAGGGAGAGAGTGAAACCTCAGGTAAAAGACTAACTCGGATCCTGCTTCAGCATTCTGCTGCCACCAAATGTACCCCAACAGGAATCCGAGAAAAACTCGGACACTTCACTGTGATGGAGGAAGTTTTCCTCAAAGAAGTGTCCTGAGGGCGGGATGCGAGTGGCAAGTTGGGGTTACCCTGGCAACAAGCAGCCGCATGTTTAAGGATAAATCACCAGGTGGCAGGCAGGTTGGCAGGAAACAGTGAGCAGCCCTGCAGGCCTCCTGCAGGGGCAGGAGCCATCAAAGGGACCCGAGAAATCACCTGTGGGCCCAGCCCAGGTGGAGAGGGAGGTCAGGCTATAGCCAACTAGATCCCATAAACAACAACAACAACAACAACAAAAACAAACAAAAAACTAAGGACCATTCTCAGCTCCTAGGCCACAAACAAACCAGTAGAAAATAAAAAATAAACACAAAACAGGCAATGGGCTGCTTCAGGCCTGCAGGCCGTAGTGTCTCTCTTTGCTCTAGAAAAATCACATTTTGAGGACCGAATTAACTCTTTTCTGATAACATTCCAAAAGCACGATCCCATCCCTCTGGAAGCGAGTGTGACGTGACGGTATCTCAAGAACAATTAAATGGTGGTTCTAGATGTTTTGGGCTGGGTTGGGTCCCTCTAAGTACCTATGCTGAAGCTCTAAACCCCAGGAGTTTGGAACGAGGGCTGTGAAAGAGGCGATGAGGTTGAAAGGGGGTCAGCAGCATGGGCCTTACCCCTCCATGACTGGTGTGCTCCTAAGAGGAGACTGGGACCCAGACACACACAGGGGGACGACCGCAGCGGGACACGGGGAAAGCAGCCATCTATGCGGCCTCAGAGGGGACCAGGCCTGCCGACTCCTTGACCCGGGACTTCCGGCCTGCGAAGCTGCGAACGCTCGACTGCTGTTGCGGACGCCGCTGCCGGTGGCCCTTGGTTTCCACAGCCCTAGCGACCTCGCACCCGGCGTGCTGGGCGCGCTTGTCCTGCAGCACCTTCCTCCGCCTTCCCAGCGACACACGGGCAACGCGGCAGCTCCTTTCTAGGTGGGAAGATGGAAGACTGGAGGGGCCAGCCTGATGGTCCAAACGCACATGGGAGAAGTGGACTCCAGTTCCGGAGCCGTTAGTCGGGTGGGGTCCACAGGACCTGCGCGTCCTTCACGGAAAATGTGAGGGGCAGCGGACAGCCTTGGGAGGAAGAGGCCTGTTGGTGGGGACGGGTGCTGCCGTTAGGGGCCCACAGCCTGTCACGCGTTGAGCACTGAGAGGGGTTGGCACGTAAGTCCCTTCCCTTCCGTGGATGCCCAATTTCATCACCGTGACGCGGGGATATTGAACCAGGGCCATCCCAGAGGCCCCTGGCAACGGTATCATAGGAAGAGCCAAGGGCAAGTGTCTTCCCACTTCACTGAGCTTCTAGAAGGTCCCTTACATTTAGTGCCCAACTTTTGTCTCACCAATAAAGCTACCGTGCATGTCTAGTTGGCTGAAGGCCATGAGGCTGCTGAGAAAAAAAGGCACACATTTATAGGAACCCCATAACCTCATCTGCTCTTTCCTCTCCACATCAAAACCACCCCCATTCCGCTTCCTTTCTGGGGGCAGAGTTCACTTTACGAGCTCAGGGGGGCCGCCAAGGTCCCCTCCCTCAGCAGGAACGCCAGGGCCCGCTTTGTTGTTCGAGGCCGGGTTGGCGCCCGCACTCGGGGGTGTCCTTGGCAGGAGGTTTAATGAGTTTTCCGTCTTCAGGGTGGTGGGTGCTTCCCTGACCCCAGCCCCGCGAGAACAATCCACCCTTTCTGCCGCCAGTCAGTGGGAGTGGGGAGGAAGTGCCCGGGAGCAGGGGTGGGGGGCAGGTCTTGCTCGCCCGGGGAAGGCCGAGGCGCTGGCGTTCCAATGTCAGAGCCCTGCAATGCGGGCCTTGTTTCCGTCCCTCGTCTCAGAGTCGGAAGAGAGGCCGGCGGAAACGGGGTGAGAATGCAGGGCCATTGTCCCCACTGGGAGGCTCCAGTGGCCCCCCCCCGAGCCCTGGACACCCACTTCAGACAGGCCAGCTCCAGGGATCCAGGAACTGCCGGGGGAAGTGGGTGAAGCTCCACAATCCACCCCAGGGCTCCGGAGGGGTTGGGGCGCGGGGTTTCGATGGAGAGTCAGGAAGCTTCCGCACTGTTCACTCCTTGTTTAAAACGGCCAGTTTGTTTTGGGAAGGTTCCCCACCACCCCATCGAGATCTCAAGACATGTGGCGTTTCAGCTGAGGAGCAGACTCGGAAGTGACACATGGCCAGTATTAGGGACGCATCCCATTTTCTGACAGAAATGGTTCGCTATGCTATTTGAGAGGTGGTCTCTATTGTTATGGGGGCACCGAACCCTAAAATCCTCACCCCACTTTCCTTAAGCCACCCTAACAGCGGCCGTGAAGACAGGACCCCACGCTGAGGGGACAGTTTGGAGAACACGCTCTCACGGTGGGCGGAGACCGACTAGGGGGAGGTGGAAGCACAAATCTAACTCTATGCACACAGCACGGGTGTACATACGGTGCACACACAGAGACACCCAAGCGGGGGTGAACACACAATACGACATACGGATGGTCTACAACTATTATAGAATTGTACACCTGAAATCTGTATAATTGATTGGCCAATGTTGCCGCAATAAATTCAATAAAAAAGAACAGAGCAGAACAGAACAGAAAAGAAAAAGCCCTGGCTGGGCAGCTCAGCTAGTTAAGAGCATCATCCCGATACACCAAAGTTGTGGGTTCGATCCCCAGTCAGGGCGCATACAAGAAGAAACCAATGAATGCATAAATAGGTGGAACAACAAATTAATGTTGCCCTCCCTCTCCTTCCCCTCACTTTCTCTAAAAACTCAATACATGAAATTTTGAAACCACACAAATATTTGACATCATGTATCTGTGATGCCGGCATGTCATGGAGTAGAGCTATTAGAGCAAAATGCCTACAGAGGCTCCTGGAGGGGTTCGGTGATGAACCGTGTGAGAAGCCCTGGCTTAGCGAATGCAGGCTGGGACAGAGGGTCTGCATTTAAAACCCAGCCTCTTACCTTTCTAGCTGTGTGTCCTTGGACCAGTTACTTAACCTCTCTGTGCTCAGTGCATGTACATGTACAGTGGAGACTATGTGACACCCACATCTCCCGGTTTAAAGCTTTATCACATCTAAAATGGCTAGAACAGCATCAGCATCTGGCATCTAGCAAACATTTGGTGACCCTTCGTTCTGTTTATCATTAGGAATGCAGAGAAGCAGCTTTGTCACTTCCTGTCCTCAGGAGTTGGCTGCAGGCTGGCGCTGGCTGGGTCCACTAACCTTGAATCCACCCCGGGAGCCCAACTCTCCGGCCTCAATGCAGCAGTCAGGCCACCGGTTCGCTCGGGTTTCAGGTTCAGGAACGCTGAGCCCCAGAGGCTCAGAGGTGGAGAGCGCTGAGGGCCGCAGGTTACCGTTGTGACGGACCTGGTTGCTTTCCACGCCAAGACCTTCCCGGAAACGTCCAGTTCTGTCTGCTATCAATCCGTTCACCACGAGCATCCTCATCCTTCGGGTGAGGCCACGCCTCCAACCCGTGTTCTGGGAAAGCTCTCAAGCCACCCTTAGTTGGAACGACAACCCACCAGAACCTTCCATTTTCCTAGCAGCAGACGAGGGGCTGAGTCCTTTGGAAATTTTCCCAAGTAAACATTGGTACTTTCTGTCACACAATAACCCCTGTTCGCAGATACGGAAATGGGCCTGGACAAGTTATGTGACATCCCACAGTCACACGACTAGTCCCAGCAAAAGGGATTTGAACCAGATTTCCCGGATTTCAAATCTTCCTATGCACCACTGTCTTCCAGAGCCAGCCTCCAAAGTAAGTGGGGTGACGAGGCTTAAGGTAGCTCACGCTTGCTGGCTGCAGGCAGCGAGGGCAGCCTCTTGAGCAGACCCTGACTCTCCAGACGTCCCTGGTGCCAGCGATGGTGCTGAGCACCAGCGGGCACTGCAGTATTTCACGGTCACAGCGACTCTTATTCCCATTCTGCAGATGGGGAAACTAAGACTCAGATGAAGTCATTTGTCTAGGGTCACACAATAGGGAGGTAGGAAAGAAAAGAGTGAATCCAAGCCAAACCCCTAAATTCCTGTGTTTAACTGCTTCTCTATGTCCAACCAATTCATTCATTCATTCATTCATTCATCCACCCACCCATCCATCCATTCCTTCTCTTCCTTTTTGTTCCACCCATTCATGCCTTCATCGGTTGATACCTGTCTGTGCCCTGACTGGAAATCAAACCTGCACCTCTTATGCCTTGAGACGAATGTCTAGCTAACAGAGCCCCTGGCCAGGGCCACCCGCCCATATCCATTCACGCACATCTGAGGGTTTCAGACTGGGATTGCAAGGTCTCTGCCTGGGGCTCCTCCCCTGAGAATTCTCTGTCTTGGCTCCTCATGTCCCTCTCAGTTCCCCTCCCCCTTCTAAACACGGTTGGAAAGTAAAAAGCCTGTGGCGAGAATCAGGTAAGACAGAGGTTGTGGAAATGCTGCCCTGGCTCTGAGAGACGGGCTTGACCCAAAGTGGCTGGTTCTGTGAACTGGGCAAAACCTTCACCTCCCAAGTCTCAGTCTCAGTTTCCTCATCAGTTAAAACAGGGCCCACGGCACTGGTCCCCCAGGGTGTGGTGAGGGCAAAAAGAAATTGTGTGCAGAACACCTCTGAGAGAATCAGCGTAGGGGAGGCCTTCCCTGGGAGCAGCGGTCCACTGATGTTGACGTTACTGGAACCTTGAGCAGGCTCGGCAGACCGGGTCGGGGGGCCTGCCCACTCTTCGGACCCCACATGTCTCTTGTGTTCCGAGGGGTCACTGTGTATGGTGGGCACATTTGAGAGAGTCCTGTGGAGCTGAATTATACATGGACAAGGTCCTTCCCACTACACTCAAATTTCATTCGCTCACTCATTCATTCATTCACCCACACTCTTAATCCTTTGCTCTTGCATGTATCCACTCTTTCATTCACTGCTCATTCGCTCACTCATTTACTGCCTCCTCCACTCATACACGCAGTCATTCATGTATTTATTCACTGATCTATTCATTCTCAAGTATTTAATCATGTGCTCTTCATCTCTTTACACAGTACACACGGTGGCTTGGGCCTTGCACCCATGAGCACGATGGTCAAGGTCATGGCTCAAATTCTAGAGGGGGCGGGGAAGGCGAAATCCAGTACAAAAATGCGCTTGATAAATACAGATGGTGATAAGTGCTATGGAGAAAATAAACAGGCTGACGTGAGAGTGACAGGGTGGGGACAATCTCACAGAACCTCTAGGAGGTGGCATTTGAGGCCAAATTTGAAAGCAGTTAAGCATCGAGGGGCGGGGCTGGAGCCAAAGCCAGAACTAGTTCTGTCCCCTTCCAGTCACTTCGCTACTTCAGTCACTAACGTGCAATTAAGGCTCGTTGCTGTCGTTTTTTTTCTTTATTTGAATCTGAAGATGAGAGAATTAATAAAACCATGTCCCCCAAAAAGCTTCATAGGAGCCTGGCATATTTGATTTGTAATGAAAATGCTATTGTTTTGCCATTAAATTTGTTTCTTTACACCATTAAGAATAATTTTTTCAAAGCCACACTGACAACGCCTCTCCTTCTTCATCGACTTAATACTTGCCAAGCCTGGCAAAGTGCTGCACTTTCTGGCCCTGTCTCCCTTACGTGCATAAGAAGAGATACTTCATTTGCCACTTAATGTGCCATTGTTCCCCCCTTTAAGGTCTTGCATTGTCCACCTTAGCAGTTTCAACTTCTAGATTCATTCTTTCACGATAACTTCTAAGAGGTGGACAGAGGGGAAGGAGGGAGAAGCAGATTGTATAAGGTTTATGGTCTATTTCACCCAACGGACCTTCCCAATTTCTCCCTGAAGGAGAAGTTCCCAAGGGAGTGTTCTCTATTTCCCCTCCTTTTTCCTCCTAAGCAGGGAAGAGGGAGGAGTTGAAGACTCTCCTCAGGGGACCCCCGGCCGCCTGCTGGGGAGGGCTAATGAACTCTTGTCTCTGCAAGGACAGCAGGGAGGACAGCCAGACGCCACCAGCAGGTCGCCCAGCCCTGGGGAGGAGGCCCTTGGTCCTTGCTTTCTTAGCCCTGAAGTGTAAGCACCTTTCTTTGTCGACAGCAGCAGGGTGGCTTTTTAAGTGACAGGGGACAGGCGCACAGGAGCCTTAGGAAAACAAAGGCAGGAGACCTCTGGAGCCAGACTCAGGGCCCAGCCCTGCCCGGGATCTACTCATTTATTCATTTGCTGCCTCGCACCTTCAGGAATTTTCAAAGAGAAGAAAACAAATATTTGTTTATTCATTGTTTTTGTTGTTCCCTGCTACTCACACCACGTCAGGGTCTAGTGAGCCCTCAGATCCTCAAACTCCACTGAACTGAAGGACTTTGAGAGAGGGGAATTGGTGGGGAAATGGGATTTAGGAGACAGGAGCCTTGTCAAGTACATGTTTTGAAAAATCTGGAATACAGTCAAGTACTAGGAACTCTCTAAGCCTAGCCACCAGGGTCAACAATGACCACAAGTTTGGAGAAGGACCTTTTTAGCATTTTGGGGGTCCCTCACCCCTACACCTTGAAATTCACCCACATTACGTAATAAATACAAGTTTATGTAGCTAAATGAGCTGAGCTTTGGCAAGCTGACATAGAGTTACTGTCTAATGACCTTTAAGCATCATTCATTTTAATTTGGTGTGGGTCAATAAAAGGAGCCTGTTCACTCATCCAAAACCCCTTCTCACAACGAGAAGGGGCTTTAGGAGGAATTGTCAAAAATTCAACCCCAACTCTCCTTACCAATGGGGAAAAAAACCCAAGAACACCCTCTGGGCTGGGTCATGGGTCATGCTAAAGTCCCTGCCATTGTGACATTTTCTAAATGGATAACACTTCATAGTGCTAGCGGGTGCTATTTCTCCTCCTCCAGTTTTCACTGTTCTTATTCCCGGGTCAAGGCTATTCCTGTTCCCATTTTCTGAAAAGAAACAGGCTCAGAGGGTTACAGTAACTCCTCTCAGGTCACATAGCACCTGCTGGAGTCCGAATTTAATCTCCGGTCTGAGCCATTAGATGATAAGCTCTCCCGTGACACCTGCAGGGACAAGCCCAGGCCCACGGGTTCCGAATTTTATTTCCGCCTTTGTTCCACCCTCCCTCTGTTTTGGTGTTCCAGTTCAACAAGGATGGTAGCCAAGGCTGCTCCCGCAGACAACGTGTGACAA
This sequence comes from Noctilio leporinus, assembly GCA_004026585.1. Lineage (NCBI taxonomy): Eukaryota > Metazoa > Chordata > Mammalia > Chiroptera > Noctilionidae > Noctilio > Noctilio leporinus. The sequence goes on from PVIW01000749.1 coordinate 72,203, forward strand.
TGTTATTCACCAGAGGCCTGGCTGCCTCAGCCCTTGGCTGTTTTCTCTCTGTTGCTGTTCCACACAGGGAGGTCGGAAAGCGGTTAGGAGAATAAACCAGGACAATGACAGTGCACGAATGAGCAGGTGAGGTATTCACAGTGCATGTCAGGTTCCCAGCACTTGGCCCACTCTCTTTCTGGCACATAGTAGGTGCTCAATAAATCTTTCTTGGTGGAGGAAATGAAATCCAAAAAGGACGCATGGGTTCCCAATCTGTGACCCTCCCTGAGAGGTGCGATGGGTGGGTTTCGGGGAAGGCCTTTTAATTTCCATGAGTACAAGGCCCCTGCCATCTGGACGCTGGGTACATGCATTTTCCTGGGAGGAGAAGAACAGGGGTCTTCAAAAGGTCTGCAACTCACCAAAATGTGGGATGAAGCCGTTCCACGGCCTTTGCCCATAGAATTTGCCTTCTGACAACCTTTTCCCCAATGTGTTACGTGATAAGAGCAGTGGAACAGGGTTTTGGAAACAAATGTATACATGTAGGTATGTAAATAAAAATACACGTACTATACACATATATATACACACACACATAGTATATACTGTATATGTACATATACCCATAAAAATATGTCTCTCAAACCCTATTCCACTGCTTTTATCTATTTTATATGTAAATATTGCATATACATCGATTTCACTTTTTTGCAAGAACCATGACATAACACCAACCAAAGATGCATTGAATCAGCACAAGTTCATCAAAAGTGTGGGGTTCACGTCTCCCCTTTTCCTGCCCTTGCATTCAGAAATTGGACCCAGCACTGACCTCGTATTTTGAAATTTATTCATTATTTTTATTGTTATTACTCCACGTTTCCCAGGTTACAAGACAGATTTCACCACCATCATTTTATTCATTATGCAACAGTCCACTCCCTTACATAATAGCTCATTGAATACACCGGCTGTTGTGAGAATTGAGTCAGTGTAAGAAATGGGCTTGGCCCTGGCTGGTGGCACAGTGGATAAGGCGCTGGCCTGTGAACCCACAGGTCGCTGGTTCAATTCCCAGCCAGGGCACATAACCAGGTTGCAAGCCAGGTTTCCAGCCAGGTCTGTGGCTGGAGGCAGGTGAAAGGCAACCATACATTGATTCTTCTCTCCCTCTCTGTCTCTCTCCCTCTCTGCCGCTCTCCCTTCCCCTCTCTCTGAAAAATACTAAATAAAACCTTAAAAAAGAAAAGAAAAGAAAAGAAAGAAACGAGCTTGGAACAGGGTTTTTGGGCACAGACTAACTGCTCCGTAGATGATGTTCTTTTCATTTCATCCTCACAATGAGTTTACAAGGTAGGTATGACTATCACCCTCATTTTACAGGTGAGAAAACGGAGGCTTTGAAAAGTAAGGCGACTGTCCTGGATCCCACAGTGCCAGCAGTGAAGTCCAAGAAAGGATCAGTGAGTTAATCATTGCTGAACCCCTGGATCTTCCCGGTGGTCTTCCTCCCACCTTGGGGCAAGTCTACTTATAGGCCAAAGAATTTAGCCTTTGATGTGCTAATCCCATTTGTTTGCAGGGAGATCAGAAAAGGATATTGGGATTTATTTCTGTAGGTCCTGACTGCAAGAGGCTTCTGCAGATGAGAGATTAGCTATTTAATTCCATTATTGGGTTGAGGATTGTCCTCCAAGGTTAGGACTCTCCTGTTTACTGCAACTTCTACAGACCTCAGACAAAACATAGGAAAACTTGTAGCTGGAATCTCATTTTTCTTTGTCTCTAAAATGGGGGCTTTCAGCCCAGGCTGGTGGCACAGTGGATAAGGTGCCGGCCTATGAACTCAAGGGTCACTGGTTCAATTCCCAGCCAGGGCACATAACCAGGTTGCAAGCCAGGTCTCCAGCCAGGTCCCCAGTTAGAGGCAGGTGAAAGGCAACCATATCTGGATGTCTCTCTCCCTTTTTCCCATCCCCTTCTCTCTAAAAATAATAAATAAAATCTTATAAATAAAATGGGGGCTTTCTTTCCAGAGGGGGCTGCACTGATACTGAGGGACTGCAACTACCCTCAGCCCCTCCCGTTCCCTCCATTCAGCACCCCAAGATCAAGTCCACAGCCCAGACACTCCATTCCTGCTTTTCTCCCCTGACCTCTCATCTCCAGGAGCAAACCCTTTTGTCTTCATCTGTAAATTGAAGGTACCCACACTCCCCAAGGTCAGAGGTTTTTTGTTTTTTTCAAAAAAGATTTTATTTATTATTTTTAGAGACCTGGGAAGGGACAGAGGCAGAGAGGGAGAGAGACATCCACGTATGGTTGCCTTTCATCTGCCTCCAGCTACGGACCTGGCTGGAGACCTGGCTTGCAACCTGGTTATGTGCCCTGGCTGGGAATCGAACCAGTGACCTTTGGGTTTGCAGGCCAGTGCTTTATCCACTGAGCCACCAGCCAGGGCCAGAGGTTTTTAGTGAGAGTTTAGTGATAAAAATATATTTAGACAAGAACCTAGTATAAAGGAACCATGGACATGGACAACAAGTGGGATTGACTTTGGGGTGAATGAGTGGATGGGGAGGACAGAGGGGAGCAAAAAGGGGATGGATGTAATACAACAACAATAAAATTAAAAAACTATGTATATATATTTAAACCACAATGTGTGGCTCATAGTATCTACTGGAAATCCATGTATGATTATTAGTCATTATTTTTGTTTTTGTTGGCCAGAGTGGTGACTAATCAGCTTGCTAAGATTGTAGTCTAGCAACTATCTTCTCTCACAGTTTCCAGAACATCACCCGCCAGCCCTGGCTTGGTAGCTCAGTTGGTTAGAGCATCGTCCTGAGGCCCCAAGGTTGCAGGTTTGATGCCCGGTCAGGGCACACACAAGAAGCAACCAATGGATGCATTGGTAAGTGGAATAGCAAGTGAATCTTTCTCTCTCACATAGTGACAATTCAACAACAACAACAACAAACCCACACACCTACAAACAGCGTTTATGTCCAATTCCATTCTGGACTGGGGAGAACACTCCCTGGTGCTGAGCTGAACAGGTCAAATGCTGAACAGGCCACCAGATGGCCCCGCCGATGCCTGGCTTGAATCAACCCTTTTCCGTCCCGGAGAAAGAACATCCTGTTGGGGGGCCTGGGCCCCCTAAGCCTCTCCATGTCCCTGAACCTCAGGACTGGGAGCTTCCTGGAGGACAGTGCTAGCCCACTTTCTTTGTTTCTCTTGATTTCTCCCACGCGTGCGTTCTACTGCTGGCCACCCGCCCGGCCGTCTGTCTGATTGGGGCGGCTGCCCGAGTTCCCAGCAGGTAGGCACGCGGGCGGGAGGCGGGGGGAGGCCCTCTGGCTAACTGATCTTGCCCCTCGCCCACCTTTCAAAGGAAAAATCAAGATGGAATCCAAAAAGCGAAACCTCAAAAGCCAGTCGAGCTGTTCCTTTGAAACAAGCCCCAACCAGCCCTGTTCCGGGCGTTCCCAGCTCCGGCTGATGAGCAGTAACCTCGGAGGAGACTGAACAGCCTGCCCAGAAGGCAACGTGGTGGAAGGTGGAGGCAGGAGCGGGTATGGGGCATTTCCGGAACCTTCGGCACAGCCTGCCGGGCTGGCAGGCAACGGAGCCCTTTGCATAGAGGAAGATGCCGAGGCCCAGAGCCCTTACGGGGCGAATCCAAGACCACCAAAGCGGTGGACGCACACCGCTGCTTGCTGCAAGCCCATGGGTTCCAGCTTCTGCTCTTGAGTTCTCTGTGAGTTGCCTCCCCACAAAACCTCGTTTCAGTTTATTTAAAAATATTCTATTTATTTATTTTTAGAGAGCAGGGAAGGGAGGGAGAAAGCGAAACATCCACGTGCGGTTGCCTCTCACATGCCCCCAACCAGGGACCTGGCCCCTAACCCAGGCCTGTGCCCTGACTGGGATTTGAACCGGCGACGTTTTGGTTCACAGGCCGGCGTTTAGTCCACTGATCCACACCAGCCAGGGCCTGTCTTCTATTTAAATCTGCTGCTGGAAACCAGGGTTTTGAGGCAACATCTCTGTCTCCTTCAATTGTTCTGAAGTTAGCAGGCCCCTGGCTGCACGCGGGTGACAATGATCTGGGCACCGTGATTTTTGCCAGGCTTCTTAGATGTGGACACGCAAGCCGGCCACCAGTTGGGGGGACCGGGGAGGTTCGAAGAGTAAGGTCCCCGGTGATTCACGTACGTTGATGGTTGGCTTGCTCTGGGCAAGTGCGGGTTCAGAACTGCTGAAGTTTCTGTGGGGAAGAGGGACCCACGTTTCTTCTTCACACCACCACGTCTGTATCCATAAGAAGAACCCCGAGATTTTCTCTGGAATGGGAATACCATCGATGTTGCCCAGAGTTGAATGAATGAGCTGTGGGGTCAGCGCCCGGTGGAGGGAAACCACAGCAGGGAAGCTCCAGGTTTTTTTTGGAAATGAGTTCCAAGTAGTCATTAAAGTTAATATGTGTGTGTCTCACTGAATTAGTCAAGGGTGGATTTTTTTAGCTGTGGCCCAAGACTTGGAAAAAAATGGGTAAATAATATTTAAAGACTTTTTTGTTTTGTGTTTTATTTGTAAACTTCTTTTGTTTGGATTGTTTTGCCATGTTAAGATTTCCCCCATAACCATAATTGGTCACTTTTAAAGTTTTTATTAACTTTAGAAGATTTTATTAATTTATTATTTTAGAGAGGAACGGAAGGAGAAAGAGAGGGAGAGAAACATCAATGTGTGGTTGCCTCCCATGTGTCCCTAACTGGGGATCTGGCCCAAAACCCAGATATGTGTTCTGACAAGGAATTGAACCGATGACCCTTTGGTTCACAGGCCTGGTGCTCAATATTTATTATTTTTAGAGAGGGGAAGGGAAGAAGAGAGGGAAAGAAACATTGATGTGAGAGAAACACATTGATTAGTCACCTCTCACACACCCCCAACCAAGCACCTGGCCTGCAAGCCAGGCAGGTGTCCTGACAAGGAATTGAACTGGTGACCTTTTAGGTTGGCGGGACAATACCTAACCCACTGAGCCATCGGTCAGGGCTGGACACTTTTCAAACTGTATTTATTAATTACAAAATTAACCCATGTCTTATTGTTAAAAAAAACTCACCTACCCCCTCCCCAATAATGCCTTTGGTCCTCCCATATTCCAGTTCTCTAAAAGTAAGTTATGTGTGTTTTCAGGGGGTTAAAAGAAATCAGGAGAATTATCTTGAATATCAAATTTTGCAAAGGTTCAAACACTTTCAAGGCTCAGGCACACAAACAGAAAAGAAGTCTAGGCTCCTTTCTGAGGCATTTGAAGAAATCACATCCCGAATATGTATCAAGTACTACGAGGTGCTAGGTACTGTAAATGCTTCCTATTGCAGTTTGTTCTTCTCATAAGCCTACCATTATCTCCCACTATACACAGCAGGAAACTGAGGCTCAAGAGAGGCAAACACATTTTCTCAGGAAGTCTTAGCTGGGAAGTATCTGATTTAAAATCTGCTTCCAGAGCCCTGGCTGGTGTGGCCCAGTGGATGGAGCACCAGCCTGAGAACCAAAGGGTCACTGGTTCGATTCCCAGCCAGGCACATACCTGGGTTGTGGGCCAGGTCCCCAGTTGGGGGTGTGAGAGAGGCAGCCACACATCGATGTTTCTCTCTCTTTGTCCCTCCCTTTCTCTCTCTCTAAAAATAAATAATCTTAAAAGAAAAATTCTGGTACCAGGTCACCTCCCGCCTGACCTGTTCAGGCCATTGTTTCTCAGACTTGGTGCTACTGGCATTTTGGACAAGATCCTTCTCTGTGGTGACAGCTGACCGGTGTGCACTGTAGGATGTCTAGCATGTCTACTGGCATCTCTGGTCTCTACCCACTGGATGCCAGCGGGGACCCCATTCACCTCCATCTGGGACAACCACAGCTGCGGGCCAGCACTGCTGGCCAGTCCTCAGTTGCCCAGAATCTCTAATGAAGCCACTTGTTAGCAGCCTTTGAGGTCGACTGGTCATAATAATCTGCGTCCCCAGTTGGCTCAGGCTGATAAAGACTTTGTTGTTTCCAGCCATCTACCCTCTTGCCTAACCGTTGGAGCCACCCTACTGAGATTTGTGGCATTTCGGCCCTTTGAAGGGGGAGGACATTGAGGCTGAAGGTCACCAGCTGCTACAAGAGGCAGCCAGGCGAGAACCGAGTTCCAACTTAATTCACACCCCCTCGGGGCCCCTTCAGGACGTGGGACGCAGCTGGGCCCCGGGCCTCAGAGCAACTCGCTGCCAAGCCAAGTGCGGTCCCGCGACCCGCTGACAGCCCGAGCTCCTGCACGCCCCGGCCCAGGAGCCTGTGAACGTGCGCATCCTCACCCTGCCAGCCCTGCGCCCCCGGAGTGATGCTCAGCCCAGCTTCCGCCCCTGCTTTCTGCGTCCCTGGCCTCTGCGGCCACTTCCGGGGTGGCCCATGGAGCCACCTGACAGCCTTTGGTCCTCCGCTCACTCCTCCCAAAGCACCCCAGCGCCCCGGCTCTGGACCTCACTGGCTCCCCTTCCCTTGGCCCCTGCCCTCACCACCCTGGCTTTGGGGCAACTCCTGCTGGACTCTGCTCTCCGTGACCCATCTCATCTCCTCCCCAGGGCAGCCTCACCCGGGCCTGCCCTTCCTCCCCCCGGACGGAGGGAGTAGCTTTCTCCGTCTCAGGATTAATCTGACTTTTCCCTTTGGCTCTCGTTGGGTGTTTTATTTTCTTCAAGGACGTGTAGGAGCCTTGGGGCTCGTCCCATCTAGGGATTGGGTCACCATGCCTGCGGGTTGGCTTATCCCCTTCCAGACGTGAATCTCAGGGGACAGAAACCAGGTGCCTCACCCGTGCAGCTGCGGCCTTTAGCGCTGGGCCTGGAGCGCAGTGTGCAGTTCATGGGGTTTGACTGAACTAACGGGAGTGAAGGGACTGAAGTCCTCCAGTCCCTCACAGCTGGGAGGGCGGAGGGAAAGCCACGCACACCAAACGGCCCTGTTGAGGAACATCCGTGAGATGCTTCGGGGCTTTTATTTTATAGCATGTGCTTTGTTTTTGTGTTTGGTTTGCGAAATATGACTTCGTAGCATGTGCAGAGTTTAACCAACATCCAGGGAGTGAACACAGGTGGGCAGGACACCCGAGTCTCCCCATGTTCCCCTGCCTACCCTTCAAGGAACCCCTAACCTGGCTTTTGGGATGATCATTTTCTGCTTTAAAAAAAATACGTATTAAACAAAAAAATGTATGCACAGACATAGACATATACGTATATATACTTTTATCCTCACCTAAGGACATGCTTACGGATTTCAGAGAGGAGGAGGGAAAGAAAGAGGGCGGAGGGGAACCTGCATCAGCCGCCTCCTGTGTCCACCCTGACTGGGGACCAAACCTGCACCCTAGGCTCGAGGCCTGGCCAGGAATCGAACCCGTGACCTCTCAGCTTGCAGGGCGATGCTGCAGCCCACTGAGCCGCACTGGCCGGGACCATTTTCTGCTTTTGTTTTTGTTTTTTTATCATGTTCACCTCTGTGTAAGCCTCCCTAAGCAATGAAGAGTGCCTCTTCCGCTTTTGAATTTTATATAAATGGAGTCATGCCGTATGAGTCTTGGGTCCAGCTACTTTCTCTCAACATGTCACCTGTGAGACCAGCCCTTGTGTTACAGGGGTGGCTGCCCTGCTGCCCTGTGGGTGGGCTCTGGGCTGTTTTTTGGAGCCATCACACAAATGACGTGGGACCCACATTCTTGGCTACGTCTCCTGATGCTCATGCCCCTGAGAATAACCCCCAAAGCGGAATTGCTGGGGTGTAGGATGCCTACGTCTGCAGCACACTGTCCTCTAACACGGTCAGTTGCCCTTGGCCTCCTGGGTGAGATGACCTCAACCTCTGAAAAAAGGTGCATTATGAAGAGGAAAAGAAAAGGAGGGACAGAAGGAAGGCTTCAGCCCACAGCTCAAGCTGCCCAAGGGCTTTTCCATTGACGGGGACTGCAGGCCAGAGAGGGGAGCAGAAGCCAGTGGCCCTGTCCTTGATCCCATCTGAGTGAGTCTGTAATGGCGATTGGGCTTTTTGGGTCATTCAGCTGGGAACCTGCCCCCCACCCCAGACAGACCCCAAAAGGGGGGGCTCTCTTGGGCAGGGGCGGGGGCAGAAGCAGGGCCCCAGGACTGCCTTGGGGTCCCCCAGTTTCCATAAGAGAGGACTCATCCAGTCTCTGAGTTGTACTTGATCACTGCCCCGGATGCAAATAGCTGATGGTTCTTTATTTTTCATTTTTATTGTTGTTGTTGATGGTTTTCTCATTGTGAAGATGACTTTTACAACCCTAGGAAGAAAAAAAAAAAAAAAAAAAGAAAGAAATTCCAAAAAGCATTTAAAAAGAAGCTAAAAATGATCTCCATTTGGCTCTGAGGAAGTGGCTCTTTGGGTTGGATGTTGTCCCTCAAAACAAAGTCACCTGTTCCATTCCTGCTCAGGACACAGGCCTGGGTTGCTGGCCACGTTAGGGGTTCCTCGAAGGAGAGGCAGGGGCACATGGGGTGACTTGGGGTGGCCTGCCCACCTATGTTCACTCGCTGCGTGTCAGTTAAACTCTATGCATGCCACGCAGTTATATTTCGTAAACCAAACACAAAAACAAAGCACGTGCCAGAGAATAAAAGCCCCGAAGCTTCTCAGAGATGCTTCTCAGGAAGGGCATTTCATGCACAGGGCTTTCACGCCACTGTCCCAGCTGTAAGAGACTGGAGACCTTAAGTCTGTTCACTTAACTGCTTCTCTCTGATGGGTGTCCCTACCGTTGGACTTGGAAGGTTTTTCCAATTTTGCCACCATGATAAATAACACTACAGTGAACATCCTGTGCATGGATCTTTGCTTCTCTAAGTCCTTCAGTAAATTCCATTACTGTTTTTCTTAACTTTAAAAACTTAAAACATTTATTTATTTATTTATTTTTAGAGAGAAGGGAAGGGAGAAAGAGGGAGAGGAACATCCATGTGTGAGACATATATTGATCGGTTTCCTCTTGCACTCCTCCAACTGGGGACCTGGCCCATGACCCAGGCATGTGCCCTGACTGGGTTCTCAGGCCAGCACTCAGTCCACTGAGCCACAACAGCCAGGGAAAATTTTAAAACTTCTTAATGAAATTATTTATTGTGTACTTAATGTTTTTAATTTTTTATTGAGATATATTTTATTGAGTTTCATTGAGCTATAATTGACACATTGCATTGTATTAGTGTCAGGTGCACCATATAGTGGTTTAATATATGGAGACCTTGTGAAATGATGACAATACGTTCAATATACATCCATTACCTCACGTATAGTGTTTTCTCTTGTTGTGAGCACTTTGAAGGTCTCTCTCGGTGAGTTTGAAATACACACCACAGTGTTGTTAACTGTAATCTGGGCTTGTTTTTCATGACCAGTGTCTTGGATTTTTATTCTTTCCCTTTGCTGCTTTACTTGAGGTTATTTAACTTCTACTGCAGTGTCATGGGGCATGTACTGTCATCGTCTTCATTTTAAATGTTGAGGAAACGGAGACTTGCAAGGTGAATGACTTACCCAAAGTCACACAGCCAGTTTTATCTACTTAATTCCAGGAGTCTGGAGCTCTTAAACAACTGGCTTTGCTTAAAGTGAGACACATCTGCAGTTTTCGCCTTTGATCAAACCAAGCAAAGGCGAGGCTGACCAAATTCCTAGCCGCCTTCCCGAGGGGCGTGGCGGGAATCCGGGTGGGTGGTGAGCGCCGCCTCTGCTGGAACTCTGCTGCCCCCGCGTGGCCAGCCTGTTCCATTGCTGAGGTCAGTCCGCACCGGCGCGCTGCAGTTGAACGCACACCCTTGAAGCAGCAAGAACACTAGCAACGTCACATTTATTAAAGAAATATCTTTAAGATATTTAACTAGCCTTACATGCACTCTCAATCTAAGCCTTGCAACGCTGCAATTATCCCCATGGCACTGAGAAGAAACTAGGGCTCAGAGAGGTTAACCTCCAAGGTCATGGACTCACTGGAGGCAAAACTCTAATTCAACTCCAATCCTCAGAGGCACTTAAGGGAGCTTGATGTCCCCTCCTAACACGGATGAAGCAGCCCAAGGTGGTGTGTACGGGCCCTAGCCGGGCTCCGAGGTCTGGCTGCCTGAGCCCCCCACCCTCTCCCGTCACCTCCAGCTCTTGCCTGAGGAGTCTCACTCCTCAGAGGTCTTGTGGGAACCAGGATGAGGTGAGTGACACGAGAAAGCTGCTCAGCCCATGGGCTGGCATTGGAGAAGCAGCCGATAAATGAGGGCTTCATTCAAGGTAGTGGAAGGAACCAAGAATCAGGGCCGTGGGGTCAAGTCCCGACTCTGATATTGGTGAGATGTGAGCAGATCCCTTTGCTGCCTGGGACTGTTTCCTCCTCCATCAAAGACCTGCATTCTAAAGCTTTTAAAACCTACTTTACACCACCATCATCATCCCTGTGTTTCCTGTCCTATGGAATTGTAAGTCAGAGGTGCTTTACGTCTTCCTGCCTTTGCTCATAGTTTCCTTTACCTGGTCTGCCCCCCACCTTCCCATCCATGGGAAGTCAGTCTCGGAGCAAGTGAAAGAGCATAAAGGGCAGCAGCAACTGAGCCAGACTGAATAAATAAATGTATATATACATACACACACATATACATATATACAGTATATATATATATTATTTTTTAAGTATTATTTTTAGAGAGAGGGGAAGGGAGAGAGGCAGAGAGGGAGAGAAACATCAATGTATGGTTGCCTTTCACCTGCCTCCAGCTACAGACCTGGCTGGAGACCTGCTTGCAACCTGGTTATGTGCCCTGGCTGGGAACTGAACCAGTGACCTTTGGGTTGGCAGGCCAGTGCCTTATCCACTGTGCTACCAGCCAGGGCTCTACAGTATGTATATTTAAATCTAATTTGATAATCTTTTTCAAAAGAATTTATTTATTTATTTTTAGAGAGGGAAAAGGAGGGAGAGAAGCTGGGATTGGTTGCCTCTTTCACATCCCAACAGGGGACCTGGCCTGTGTAACCCAGGCATGTGCTCTGATTGGGAATCGAACCAGTAACCTTTTGGTGCGCAGACATGTGCTCAATCCAATGAGCTACACCTGCTAGGACACCGCCTCAACTTTTATTATCTTTATCTCAGAAGCCATACAGCACCACTCCCACCACAGTCAATCCATTGTGTCAGTCACGAAGCCTGCTCAGGTTCAAGGGGCGAGGGAAGAGTTCCACCCCACTGCTGGGGGAGTGCCAGGGTTTCTAGGAGAAAATAGGGGACCAGAAGTACTGTCATTGTTTTGGCAGGAAAATAGAAACGGTCTCATCTCATAAACACTAGGGAAAGAATAGGTCTTATGATCCCTCTCTCCAAGCCTTACTTTTCTAGTCTGCAAAACAGGAATAAACAGTACCTACTTTGAGGAGATGTTGAAGACGTTACACACAGTATCTGAAAAGTTCCTGGTAGGTAGCAGGTGCGCCATAAATATGGAATGATAATAGCAACTCCTATTTATTGAGCCGTTGCCAGGAGCCAGGCGCTGCCCCCAGAGCTCGGCCTTGCGCCCACTGTTCACAATGACCTATCATGTGAGCTATATTATTATTCCTGTTTTACAGATGAAGGGACTGTGGCTCAGAGAGGGTGAGCAACATGCTTAATGTCACACAGCTGGCTAGAACTTTCGGGCAGTGTGGCTCAAAAATGAACGGTTTTATATTAAAAAATTTTCCCCATTATAGTTGACATGCAATGTTATTTTATTATTTTCAGGTGTGCAGCATAGCGCTTAGACATTTATGTAATTTACAAAAGGATCCCACCTGGCACGACATAGTTATTGCACTATTATTGACTATATCCCCTAAGCATGATTTTAGACAAAACAAAACAAAAACAAAAACGTACCACCTTTTAGTGATAGAAGTTCTCTCAATACAAAGGTTTATACAGTGACCTGGAGGAAAACTAAATCCGTAGACCCAAAGACACAGAGGCCAGCATAGAACACATGACTGAAGGCTAAGCTTGATGTGCCAGGGGAGTCAAGGCTGAGGCTTGTGTCCCCCGAGACGCTGGTTAGGAGGGCCCCGAAATGATGCTCTGATCTTTCAACCGCCCCTCCTGCAAAGGCACAGACTGTAATTCCCTCAAAATTAAGAGCTGCATGAGGGACAATGCTTGTCTCCAAAGGATCGAGGCATTTGCTTCGCAGCAGAAGACAGGATGAGGTGGAAGCGAAGCAAACAGAGAAAGCAAGCTTCCTTCATGCTCAAGAACTGAAAATGGACTCCCTTGAGAGACAATGAGCTCCCTGTCACTACAGGCATTCAAGTACTTAGGAATAATGTAGAGGTATCACATTATTGTGTGGAGGTGAAGCCTGCACGGAGGAGTCCCCTGCCAAAGGTCGTCTGAGATATCTTTTCCCCTAAGAAAAGTCCACGGACTTGGTGGATTGGGATGGAAAACCAAGAGAAAAAGGGAGGAGCCTATCCCTCCAGTCCAGGATTTCGCTGAGTCACAGACGGGTGGTGGAAACAGAGCCAAGGTTGTTCTACTCTGACAACCAGCTAGCATGCCCCAGCGGGGTTCACTAGAATGGATTTCATTTAGAACTTTTCATCTTACTGTGTCCACAGAGTTGGTTTTGTTCTCAAAAGGATAACGGAAAGACTCAGGTGGAAGAGGGTTTATCTCTTTCATGTTTAGGATCGGCCACCTTCTAACCCTCATCGCTCCCTATACTTGCAGATAGCACTTGACACATCACCTAGACACTTGTGTGTGCACAAGCGTGCTTGGTGTCCCCTGGTGTCATCGTGTGCTCGTGTTGGTATTTCTGAAGGGCAGGATATTTGAAATAAAGGGCACGTGATTTCATGTAAGTTCATCACATTGCGGATAATGGATTCGGGGATCTTCTCCCTAGAGACACTTCCTCCTTCCCGAGTCCCCCCATGCAGTACATGGTTCCAAGAGGTTTTTGAACGACAAGCAGCTGGTTAAGGCCCTGTGACAGAGCACACTCTGGAAGCAGCGTAGAAACAGAAGGCAACACAAGGCATTTCAGGAAAATGGTCTTCTCAAACCCTTAGAACAATGTTCAGAATTCAGGTCTGCCCTTATTTTCCTTTCGTGGATGAGGAAATAGACCCATCAGAGAGCGTTACTGACCTGCCCAAGATCCCACAGCCCCTAAAGGGAACAGTCGGGCCATGAACCAAGGTGTCTGATTCACGCCTCTCACTGTGCTCTGTGACACTAGAAGGGACAAGGGACAGAGTGCCTGTGGCTCTGGGTCACAGCAGCCCCTGGCCCCAGGGCTTCCCACCTGCTCTCCTTTCCCCGCTCCAGCCGGAGAAGACAGGCAGCAAGCTGCCACTGCTGGCCCAGGGGACCCAGGATGGCAGAAGGTGGCCACAGCGACTTGGCTGGCCCTGCCCACCACCACTTGGAAAGTTGCTGGGCGCAAGCCGAGCCCTGGTGTTGATGAAGTTACTGTTTGCCTTGTTCCCTTTGATGCCTGAAACCCCTTTTTAAGAGCCTTCCTTGAATTCTTGCTTTTGATTGTATTTCTTCAGCTTAGAAAATTACATGACAGCAAATTTTGCATTTTAACAGTCTTAAGGAATTGAAACCATTTAGAGAATCTTGTTAATTTGGAAGATTTCAAACAAATGCAAAAGCACAGAGACTAGTTTACACGGAGTGGGAAACTCCTTGTACCCACCCACCACGCCTAACTTATTCACTGGTCACCTGCACTGCAGATATTAACTACCACTCATAATCATAGAGATGTTTTCTTTAGCAGATGGCAGACAAGGGGAGCAGCTGGACTGGTGTCAGCCCCAAAATGCGAGAAGGCTGAGTACCCTCCAGACAGGTGGTCATGTCCCAGACAGGAGTTTCCAGAGCCAACCAACAGACAAGTGATCTCATGGAACCGTGACCTCGTGCTGAGTGGACACTGGCTGTTAAGGTCTCCGGCGATGTGTCACCTCCAGTCTCACCAAAGGCTTCGGTGCTCACTATAGACAGACTTAAACTGCAGACCTTCCCCAGGACTCCCAGGTCCCTCCAGCCTGCGAGGCTGAAATCTGCTGCTTGGCTCCGGCCCTGACCGTGGGTGTAATTATTGCCAGGGGACCAGCAATTACCCTTCCTCAGCACCCAGGCGGCGCGCTGCACTCAGTCTCTGTGGCAGGAGGAGACAGTTTGTCGCGTTCCAGCGGAAGTGACCAGAATGTCTGCTCTTGGGCCAGGGGGTGGCCGGCAGGGCGTGTGTGGGCCACGGGAGGGTCAGTGTTTCCCACCGGTGAAACCTGATAGCAGAGTGCGGGGCTACCACCAATCTTTATGAGGCAGAATAGCATCTCCGTCTGTCCACTGGATGCTGGGCCGAGCTGGGAAAAGAATGTGTCCTTCCTCGTTTTCCCCTAGCAGACCCTTCACCCCACCACGCAGAGGAGAGAGGGGCTGCAGTGGGAACCAGCCCCTGAGCGGTGGGGGCCCTCGCTCTGAGGCCACGAGGGGTCGCGTCCACACCTCCGTGCCAGCGGAAACAACGCTGGACGAGTGAGACGCCCAGCTGCCCTGGGGCCCAGCTGCATGGGGCTGCCTCCAGGTCACGGGCGATCTGGCGGGGATGTCACCTTTGGGTTGACTGCCCTGCCGGGCGGTGTCCACTGTGGCCCGAAGCCAACCTGCCTGCGTCCTAGAGACAACACTGACCTCTCTGCTCGTGGTCCTGGTCCAGGCACGGTCACCGCACGCGGGTGGCCTGCGCTTCCGTGAGCACGCTCCCCCACCTCCCGCCTTCTGCTCAGTGGGGTGTCCTGGGAACCCACACAAGAGCTGCACCCGCATCTGGCCTCACCCCCAGCTCTCATTCGCTCCCATTTTCAATGGACAGCAACCGTGGCCTAAGCTATACCACACGCCAAATTCCATTTTTTTTAAAGAGAAATTTGAGTCGAAGTATTTTGAGAAAATAATTTACCGCACACCAGAGAATCTGAGATGTGAAATTACTGAATTTCCGACCATTCTCATCAGAATGTCTGGAATGTCTCTGAGCCCTATAGTTTCTGACCCTATGAGTGTATACATCTATACACACACACACACGTTTAGTTTACATGACCTTTATGTAGATGCATGCATGTATGCATGCATAAATGAAGAATACATACATACACATATGAAGAATCAGGTTGGAAACTAGATATAGCTTATATATGTGTGCACGTATGTGTATACATGGCATACGTATATCTGCGATTATTTAACCCTTTAGTGTGGCCCTGGCAGCCCGGGGGCACCGGTGGCAGGGCGGGGCTCAGTGGGGAGCTCCAGGACCCACAGGCTGGCACTTACAAGCCTGCCTCCCGCCCCCTCCGTGTGGGGGACGGGAACACTCCAGGCCGCTGCTTTTTTGTTCTTTGGAAACTGGGAACAGTCACACTTTCTCTTGGGACCTCTGGACACGCCAGACAAGATGCTGCGCGTGGGCACCTGTTGCCTCGGTGTCTAGCTGGCCACTCGCTACGCTCGCCGTGGTGCCATGTGCGACGGTGACCTTCACTTCTGACTCGGGCCGCGGCGTGGGAAGCGGGGCGCAGAGCAGTGCAGTGGTGGAGGGGAGGGCTCGGGGGTCGTGACCTATGACCCCTGGGGCTTCCTGTCTGCTCCTACCAGGACGAGGCGGCGGGAAGTTTCCCGGTAACCAGAGGAAACCAGGGGAGTGAGTCAGAGAGAAAAAGAGCATCTTCCTGTTTTGTCCACGTCTGCCCTCACCCGAGCGGGGCCACCTGGCCGCAGACTGCTCGTTACGGTAAATAGCTGCGGGCGCGCACCCCGAGGGAGAGGAGCCTGCTGGGAATCGCCAGGAAATGGTAGGTTATTGGGAAATAATAGCCCTTCTCTTTTCTTTGGAAGTCACCAGGCCCCTGCAGGCAGTGTCACCCCTTGCTTGCCCGTGACCTCTTTGTGACCTCCCGTTTTCGCCTGGGCAATGAGCTCATAGAATGGGGGGACTCTTCCCAAACTGACAGCGGGGAGCCCCTGGTGGGGCCCAGAGCCTTCACTCATCCAATGGTGACATCTCTGCGGGGCCCCTCAACCCTGCCTGGCCCTGCAGAGCCACTCAGAGACAGGATGCAGAAACCAGTGGGCCAGGAAGGATCCATTCGTGGTGTAGAAGAGGAATAACCTATTTGTCCAGTGGGGAGGGATGAGCTGAAATACGGTAGCACATTTATAAGGGATATTATACCAGCACTAATAACAATGTTCTGGGCCTATGCTATGGACCTGAAGAGATAGCTGTACCATTTTATTACAATAATAAAAACGTTGGTTGGAAGATGACGTAGTCAATACTACAAAAATGTATGCCTGCATACATGTCTAAGAGGCAACAGGTCAAAATATTAATAGTGTTTACCTCTGGATATGGAATTACAAGGGTTCTAAATGAATATTTGGATTTTCTGTCTCTCCTGCAACAAGCTTGTGTTTCTTGTGCAATTAAAATAATAAAAAACAAACATAAAGTGCACCAAACAGGCCAAAGTAATATTAAAATGTCATCTGAATTATTTATTAAAATAATGAAAGCAAGTATGAAAAGGGCGGAGGAGAGAAACCTCTTCAAATGCATCTCAGGTTTAAAGAAGGCCGAGGCGGGGAGACCTAGCTGGTTTTTAGTTCTGGTGGTTTGATGAGAAGTTATGCCACATCAGCTGGGTCAGTGAAGGAATCAGTGTTTAATAACACCAGCTCGCAACTTCTCAACTCCTTCATATGCCTGGCGACTTAGAGGGAATTCAAAGTGACTCTCTCTGACACTTTCAGAGATTATCATAACATGGGTTGAGCACTTCGCTCTGTCCCACGTTGCTGTGACAATGAATTTAATCCTTCCCAGATTCGACGGCGTAAGTGCTGCTACTGTCACCGTCTTTTACACACGAGGACACGAAAGCTCAGAGAGTTACACAGACTTGTCCACAGTCACACAGCTCCCGGGGGTCCAAGGAATAGCTGGGTCAGAATGTGCACCCTCCGCCTTCCCTCTTATTCTGCCCGCTGACGATTCTCAGTTTCGTTCTATGGTTGGAAACGTGGAGGCTTAGAGAGGGATGGTTACTGCCCAATGGTGTGCTGGCTGGTACGTGACAGAGTAGAACGCAGGTCTCCCTGACCCCAAACTAACTCCCTCTGTGATCTAGTCAAGGGGATTACTGTCAACTGGGAAAAGGAGGCCTCAGCACAGGAAAAGATCAAGGAAATGCAAATGGAACCACAGTGAGATGCCTACTAGGATGGATACTATATACTATTAAAAAAAGAAAGAAAGTAAAAAGAAAGTAACAGGTGTTGGCAAAGGTGTGGAGAAAGCAGGACCCTTGGGCATTGCTGGTAGGAATGGAAAATGGTGCAGCCACTATGGAAAACACCATGGCAGCTCCTCAAATAGCTAATCATGGATTTAGATATGACCCAGCAATGCTACTTCTGGACAGACACTCAAAGGAAGTGAAAAGCAAGGACTTGAAGAGATACTTGCACAGCCAGGCTCACAGCAGCAGTTTTCACAACAGCCAAAAGAGGGCAGCAACACGAGAGGTCCCACAGTAGACAAAGGGGGGTACATCCATACAAAGGCATGGTATTCAGTCTCTCACCGGAAATTGTCACCCCTGGCGGTACATCCATACAAAGGCATGGTATTCAGTCTCTCACCGGAAATTGTCACCCCTGGCGGTACATCCATACAAAGGCATGGTATTCAGTCTCCTACCGGAAATTATCACGCCCGCTACCACCTGTATGAGCCTTGAGGACATTATGCTAAGTGCAATAAGCTAGTCACAAAAGGACAAATGCTGCAGATGTCACTACCACAGGTCCCCAGGAGAGTCAGAAGGTAAGACGGTGGCAGCCAGGGGCTGGGGGAATGGGGTTTCATAGTTAGTGCGGACAGAGTTTGAGTTTTATAAGATGAAAAGGGTTCTGTGGATGGGGGCTGGTGATGAAAACAACAATGTGAACGTACTTGGTTCAGACGGGCAGTTTTATGCGATATGCAGTTCACCATAATATTTTGAACAAGGAAGCCGTGGGGCCATGAGATGTACGTGCTAGAGCGTGCACAGGTGAGCCCAACGAGACCATGCTAAAGCAGGTGAGAGAAGCAGACAGAGGCAGCGGCTGCCTGAGAAATGGATATTTTTCTTGCCAGTTTGAGTAAAGCATTTTTCAAGGCTGGAGAAAGTTCAAGAAGATGTCACAAGATCTAAGCTGCCACCAGAAGGTTCTGGGTTAGCTGAGCTGGAGACAGTGCCGGTGACTGCTCCGGGCCCCTTTGGCAGCCTGGGGGAGCTCAGATCCCATTAGAATAATGGTTTTCAACACAGCAAACGCGTAGGAAGAAGGTTAATTATATTCAGAAAGTCATCAAAAGTTTTAAAACTGTAGTCATCAAAATTAAAAGAGCCCTGGCTGGTGGCACAGTGGATAAGGCGCCGGCCTATGAACCCAAAGGTCGCAGGTTCGATTCCCAGCCAGGGCAACATAACCAGGTTGCAAACCAGGTCTCCAGTCCAGTCTGTGGCTGGAATCAGGTGAAAGGCAACCATACATTGATGTCTCTCTCCCTCTCTGCCTCTCTCTCTTCCCCTCTTTCTAAAAATAATGAAATAAAATCTTTTAAAAAAATTAAAAGAAACTTTGTAAATAGGACTACGTAAAGGAGAGAGAAGAAAGCAAGTTATTTATTACGATCGACTATGGGCCCGGGATTTCTACATGTTATTACTGAGTCTTCAGGCACCCTCTGTACAAGAGGGAATTGCTGTTATTATCATGGCTGCCATCATTATTCTTTGTCGTACCCCTTTTCTACATAAGACAAGCTGAAGTGTGATGGAGTGACTTACTTAAGGTCACACAACTTGTAGATGATGGGTGGCGTTTGAACCTGGACCTACCTGCCTGACTCCAAATGCCTGGGAAAAAGAAAGAAAAATTGCCAGCATTAAAGGGAGATCTATAAGGATGATGATGAGGGTATGAGGAAGAAGATGATGATAAGGCAGTTAAGGCTTAATATAGGCATGGTTCCAAGAGCTGTCTCCGTCTCAACAACACTGTGAGGCAGACGTGGTTATCATCCCCATTTTACAGATGAGGAAACTGAGACCCAGAGGGGTTGAATCATTTACCCATGTTTATCAATGAGGATTCAGACCCAGGCATGACTATGCTCTATAGCCTTCAGCTCAGCATTAATGATGACCTGGTGTTGCCTTATCATTTACTCGCTTACTTATTTTCTGCTTTCCCTATGAGAACGGAAATGTCACACCAGGAACTTCCTTGTTGAGTTGACATCCGTACTCCAGGGCCTGGCGTGTAAATCGGCATTCGCTATGAATTTTGTTTGCAGTGAATGGATAAAGGAGCGAGCTGGGAGGAGGAGGTAGAGGGAAAATGGGCGGAATACAAAGCACCCGAAGGACTTAGGCCAGACAGAGCTGGAAGTAAATCACTGTGTACGGTCTTCCCGAAAACACTGTGTTAGGATTGGCAGATGGACCTTGGGGGGCACGGGGCCCACCAGCTTATTCACAAGTGGGGAAACTGAGGCCCAGGCTTCCATCAAGGAGTGACACAGTCCAGCCTAGATTTTCTGCTGCACAACCCGATGGCTTACAGTCACCTCTTCAGACCCCTGCCTTCCAGGACCAACTTCATGGCATCCCCAAACGCTGCTTAACTTTATCCTTCAGCAGAACCCACGAGGCTGTCCCACGGGGCCCTTCCTCACCGCAGCCACCCTGTGCGAACGTGTCTGGTGTCCAGCCGGCGCCGCGAGCCTGGGTGTGCGAAGGGCCCGGGGAGGAAGGGCTCAGCCTTCCCGTCCCGTAGCTGGGCAGGGGACGGGAGGCAGACATGGCCCCGTAAGCATCACATGCCAAGGGGTTCATTTCCTTTCAAATTAATTCTCTCAAGCTGTATAAACTTTCTGCCTGAAAAATAAATGACTGCCCCCTTAAAATAAACACTGACGCCATCCCCTTGCCTGCGTTCACCGCCCAGGAATGAGGCTCACCCGTGACTGCGCCCAGGAGCTGCCACCAAAAGCCTGCAACCTGATAGTCCCCCCACGCCCTCAGCACCCACTCTTCTTCTAACCCTCCCACGTCTGCACCCAGGGCGAAAGTGCACGCACGCAGAACGCAGAACGCCAGGCCTGTGCAAGAGCCAGGGCTTACAGGGTGACTCCTAAAGCCAAGTCACCTTTCAGGCTGGAAGGGAGGACTCCGGGGGAAGATGGGTAGGTACCCACATTTCTCATAGGACAGGCACTCCGGCTGGTGAGCGTTTGAGTCGGAGCGGGATCACAGGCCGATGAAAGACATCAAGGAGCTCGCAACCACCTGCTGATGTCATCTAATTATTCAGCCATTATTAATGGAGCCTCTATTAGGTGGCAGGCACTGGGCAGGCAATCTCATGGTCCCGGTCCAACTGGAAAATTGCCATGACACATTCATGTCATCATAGCGACAGCCCTGTTCTCATAGTGGTCACCAGCAGAAGTCCCCACCACAGAGTTGTTGTGGGCACAACTTCAGGGCATTTAGCCCTCTCAAGTGTCCCTGAGGACAGGACAGTGTTGCCATGGTTACTGACCACCAGCGGGTCACCATCGTGCAAGGAGAAAAAGGAAATTCCAGAAAGTGCTTTTATATTAAGGGATCGGTGTACCTTTATTTGGTGCTTCTTCTGAATTGTTGGTTGGTATTAAAATGCTTAGAAAAAACAAAGGTCTAACCCTTACAGAGCTAAAATGAAGGAATCTGTCACTTAGCCATTCATTTATGAATTCATCTACCTGTTCAGTATACATTTGTGATTTTTTTTTTTACCCAGGCAATCAATGTGTTCATTATTCATTTGTCTTTTCCTTCCTCCCTCCCTCCCTTCTTTCCTCCATTTCTTTCTTCATCTCTCCCTCTTTTCCTTCCTTTTATCCTTCCTAATCCTAGTGTCCTTAATTTCATAGCTTGACTTTTAAAAACTTGCCCGTAAGTGCTCAGATGTGTACCCCAAATCTCTCTTAGAGGGTTGTGAACCCTCATAGCTTGGACTCCCTCAGAAACAGGCCCCCAGACAAGGATTCAAATATGACAGATATTTGAGGGGATCCTAGGAAACACCTGTAGGAACGTGGCAAAGTATAGGCAGTGGAAGGTATCTAACATCAGCTACCCCGGTGGGCAACTGGGGCTTTGGGAGACAGGGTAGGTTATACACCTCAACATCATCACGGGTGAAGAGCAAGGAACTTGAGACATTATCGGCAACTCCCTACTGACCACAGTGATCAGCAGAGAAACGACCCCATGACCCAACAGGACCAATCAGAGCCTCCCTTGGGATTTTATGCAAACACCAAGAGGGGGGTGACCTCTTAGTATGTGCTGGGGAGTCGAAAGGATGTCTACAGCCATGCTTACGCCTCTCCCACCACGCAGAAGGCACACATCTGAAGAAGACGAGGATGGCCAGCTCCAGGGAGAAGCAGAGCTCAGCGAAGCGGCGAGGGTCCTCATGGCATGAGCTGAACCCCTGAACCCGCCGAGAGACCCGAGCGCCTCCCCAGCATTTCCCGCAGCACAGCGAACCATTTCCACGCCCGTGCAAGCAGATTCCCGTTGGGTTTCCCCTGCTGCCGGAGGTGCTGACAAGTAGAGGCTTGAGGAAAATGCCTCCTTTTGTCACCTTCTCTAAGAAAAGATGGCATTTCCCAGCAGGGGCACCTTAACTTGAGTCATTGCATTGCTTCTTATTGACCACCTAGGAGAAGGACTTAAGCTACTAGTGACAACTGTCTTTTGTTTTTTGCCACAGTCCTCACTTTCCTGGGGGACACTGGCATTAGTGGCAGAGAGCTGAGTCAGGGCGGGAGCCACCCCACTGTGTACGGAACCCATGACCGACCGCTGCCACCCTGGCGGTGAATGCGGCAGCCTGTCCCCTGCGCAACGGAACAGTCCTTGTAAAGCCCAAGACCCTCGCCTGCCCCCTTCACCCCAACACTGTCCCGTGTCTGTGTGTACATTGACCCAGTTTTTAACAACAATCACGACTTTCATTTTTCCAGGATTTACAGCATCTCGGCGACCTAAACACGTCACATATGCTAATTCCACGGGTCATCGTAAAATTTTATGACATAAATAATATTACTTGCATCTGAGTAATGAGAAAATTAAAACAAGGAGAAGTTATGTGTCCAAGTTGAGCCTAGGGTGAGTGGTGGAGCCAGGCAAGGCAACTTTTTCTTCCTTTTTAAATTTCTTTTTGCCTTTGGAGTAGGATCATGTTCGAGCACACACAAAAGCAGAAAGAGCAGCTTCATGAATCCCAGCGTGGACAGCCACCATGTTTGCTGTGCTTATTTTATCTCTGTCTCCCCCCTTCCTTTTGGGGGGGTCAGACCTCATTTCACCCATAAACAATTCCGTATATCTCTCTAATTACAGTGCTGTTAGGAATCTAACAAAACCAATAATAATGTATTTAATCCTCAGAACGCCACGAGTTTGGGTTATTCCCCCATGAAACTACCACCACCACCAAACCAAGGCCATGGATATCACCTCCTGAAGTTTTCTTCTGCCCCAATGAGGAGGTGTGGCAGGAACACTTGAGATCTATCTACTCTCTGAGGCTGGTGCAGCCACTATAGGAAACAGTACGGGGTTTCCATAAAAAACTAAAAGTGGAACTGCCTTTTGATCCAGCGATTCCACTACTTGGACTATACCCAAAGAATCCTGAAACACCAATTCATAAGAACCTATGCACACCTATGTTCATAGCAGCACTATTTACAATAGCCAAGTGCTGGAAACAGCCTAAGTGCCCATCAGTGGATGACTGGATCAAAAAACTTGGGTACATTTACACAATGGAATACTACATAGCAGAAAGAAAGAAGGAACTCCTAACCTTTGCAACAACATGGATAGTACTAGAAAGTATTATGCTTAGTGAAATAAGCCAGTCAGTGAAGGACAAATACCATGTGATCTCACCCATTACAGGACAATAATGAACAAAACTAACAACAAGCAAAACAGAACCAGATATATGAATACAGTGAATAGGCCTTCAGTGGGCAGTGGGAAGGGGGTAGGGGTAGGGGGAGGCAGAGGCAAAGAAGGGGAGCAGCTTAGACAAGAACCTAGTACGGAAGAACCATGGACATGGACAACAGGTGGGATTGACTTTGTCGGGGAGTGGGTGGATGGGGAAGGGGACAGAGGGGAGCAAAAAGGAGATGGGTATAATACAACAATAAAATTAAATAATAATAATAAAAAAAATCTACTCTCTGAGCAAATGTATCCAATACAGTGTTGTTAGCTGCTGTCACCATGCTGCACATTCCATTTCCAGGACTCACCTATGTTGCATAATTGAAACCTTGCACCCTTTGACCATCACACCCCAATTTCCCTTCCTCTCTTTCCCTGGTAACCCCTTTACATGCTCTGCTTCTCCAAGTTTGACTCTTCTAGAATTCTGGTATAAGTGTTAATTATGTAGAGTATCTGTTCTATGTCTGGCTTATTTCACTTAGCACAATGCCCTCCTGGTCCACCCATGTTGCTGCAAGGGGTGAAATTTCTTTCTTTCTTTTTATTTTAAGGCTGAATAGTGTTCCTTTGCATTTTATCCATTCATCTGTTAATGAACATTTAAGTTGGTTCCATATCTTGGCTACTCTGCATAATTCTACAATAAACATGGGAACACAAATCTCTCTTTGAGATCCTGATTCCAATTCCTTCGGGTATATACCCAGAAGTGGAATTGCTCAATTTTATGGTAGCTCTATTTTCAATTTTCTTTTTTTTTTTGGAATTCACTTTTTTCAATAGTGGCTACCTCAGTTTACATTCCCACCAACAGTGCATCAGGGTTCCCCTTTCTTCACATCCTTCCAAAACTTCACTCTCTCTTTTGAAAAAAAAAGAAACCAAATCGGTTGCCATCCTAACTGGTGTGAGGTGATACCTCGTTGTGGATTTGATTTGCATTTCTGTGATGATTAGTGATGTTGAGCATTTTTTCACATACCTGTTTGTTACTTGTATGTGTTCTTTGGAGAAATGTCTATTCAAGCCCTTTGCCCATTTTTAAAAAATTTTAATATTATTTGTATTACATCCATCCCCTTTTTTTGCTCCCTGCCCACTTTTTGATTGGGTTACTTCTATTATTTGCTATTAAGTTGGCAGGAAAAATAAATAAAAGGCATTCACATCACAAAGAAGTAATATTATCTCTGCATGCAGATGGCATAATCTTTTACATAGAAAGCCCTAAAGACTCCACACACACAAAACACCTTAGAACAGCTTCAGTGAAGTTGCCAGATACAAAATCAGCATACAAAAATCAGTTGTGTTTCTAGATACTAACAATAAACCGTTCAAAAAGGAAATTAAAAAACCCCCAATTACAATTGCATCAAAATAATAAAATACATAGCAGTAAACTTAACAAAGGGGGGCGGGCAAAGGCTTATGCACTGAAAACTACCGCATATTTATGAAATAAATTAAAGAACACACGAATAAATGGAAAGCTACCTGGAGTTCATGGATTGGAAATCTTAATCTTGTTCAAATATCCATACTACTCAAAGCCATCTACAGCTGCAATGCCATACGCATCAAAATCCCTGTGGCATTTTGCACAGAAATAGGAGAAATCACCCTAAAACTCGTAGGGAAGCACAAAAGATCCAGAAGAGCCAAAGCGATGTTGAGAAAGAACAAAGCTGAAGGCATCCCACCTCTCGCCTTGAAAACACACAACCAAGCTACAGTGATTAAAACAGTGTGGTACTGGCCGCGGCCTCCATGGCCCTGGGGGGGTGCCTCTTCCTTCAACGGTGTTTGGACACAACGGACCCAGGGGCGCCCCTTCTCCCGGTCTCCGACCACCCTCCACCCTCTGTCCGGCCACCTTCGGAACCACCTCAGCCACCCGCAGCCCCGAGAGCAGCCGACACCGGTTTTTCACCGTCGCCCCTTGTCGCAGAACCACCAGGCCCCAGAGTCTCAGAATTACCACCACCCCCCCCCCCCGCCACCCGTGGAGGCCGCCGCCAACCGCCTGCTCTTCCCGCGCCCGCGGGCGCCCACCTACCTCTGGCCGGGCTCTGTCTCCCCCGGGGACCCGCTCTGCGGCCCGGCCGCCTCCGGAGCCGCCTCCACACCTGCCACCCGGCGTCACTCAAACAGGCGAAGCCAGCGCGCGGCCGGGTCTCTGCCCGACGTGCTGAACGAAGCCTCCGCGATGCGGGAGACACTCGGGACCAAGGGAGCTCCGGCCCTGCAGGGGCGCCAACCCGTCTGTGGACCAGCAGCCTGGCCCCGCCGCGCAGACGCCCCGCCGGCACTTCCGGCAGCGCCACTGGGGGGGGGGGGCAGTTGAGAGGCGGCGGGAGATGGGCGCCACCTGGCCGGTCCGCAGGCGGCGGCTCCGCGCCCGGCTGGGCGGGGCTCTTCCCAGGGCTTCCCGCCCGCTAGGCCGAGCCGGGGAGCCCGGAGGCCTTTGAGGGGCCCGTGTGTCCCCTGGGGTCTGGCTGCTGCCTGAGCCACCCCCGCGACCACTCAGCATCCCTTAACGGCCCTGGAGCCGCTGCCATGCACGACCAAAGGGGAAGAATAGAGCTTTTTGAAAACAACAACAAACAAACAACAGTATATGGTACGGGAGGTCTGTCCCCAATGTATCCAGCCAATGTCAATATAATTAAAACAGCTTCTGCAACAGATAACTTTTTGAGACAGACCTCGTATACACTGAATGGAACAGAACAGAGCGCCCAGAATTAGTCCAACACATAGGTGGTCAACTGATCTTCAGCAAGGTACCAAGACTATTCAATGGAACAAGAACAGCCTCTTCAATAAATGGGGTTGGGGAAACCGGACAGCTACATGAGAAAGAGTGAAATTGAACCTCTTCTCTAAAAATCTAGCACAACTTCTTGTACCATAAAAGATAGTCTTTTCTGAAGAAGAAAAAAAAAGTTCTACATAAACGCAAAAAAAAAAAAAAACCCAGTCATTTCAAAAGTAAAGTTTTAGCCTTGGCTGGTGTCTCAGTGGATAGAGCACCGGCCTGCAAACCCAAAGGTCGCTGGTTCGATTCCCAGTCAGGGCACATAACCAGGTTGCAAGTCAGGTCTCCAGCCAGGTCCGTAGCTGAAGGCAAGTGAAAGGCAGCCATATACTGATGTTTCTCTTCCTTTCTTCCTCTCTCCCTGCCCTTCTCTCTGAAAATAATGAATAAAATCTTTTTTAAAAATTAAAAAATATATAGTTTTGACATTTTGAATCCTATCCCCGCCCCCCTTTTCATCCTCCCTTCCTGACTTATTGGCCATAGTGTGTATTTTATAGTTGGTGGTTTTAGTGCTCTTTGTTCTCTGTTTTGTAACCATAATCATCACTGTCTCTGATCTCAGTTTTGTGTTTAAGTGGGTACAGCTCTCTCCATTCCTTCTTTCTTCCACACACAAATTCTTGGTTTTGACTGATAGTTAACTGGATTTAGTCATACATTTTTTAATAGTATGTATTTCTTAATTCTTGAAAGTTTTCCTGTGGTTTGACCCTGACACACAATGCTGCAATAAACCCATTATGTGTGTGTGGTGGTAAGTGTATTTTTTTGGTGGGTAGGTAGAAGGGTTGTTAGATGAGAACTTTAAAAGTTGCTAGGTCAAAGATATAAACACTTGAAATGATTGTAGATCCTGCCAAATTGTCCTGCAAAAATCAATGTCACTTTGGACTCTGATCAGCACTGAGGAAGGTCTGCTTCCCTGAATCCTGCCACCACTGGTGAGCCTCAGTGGTTCAACTTTGCCAGTCTGAGAGGTGGTCTAAATTCTGAAAGTCAAGGGCATGGTGTATGGAGACAGACTCCCTGGGTTCAAATCCCAGCTCTGTCATTTAGTACATGGTCACCTTGACCCTGGTTTTCTCATCAGTAAAGTGGGGATCATAAGAAACCCCAAATCATAGAGTTATTGTACAGGTTAAATAAGCCTTTTTTTTTTTTTCTCTCCAGTATAAAGCACTTGGAATGATGCTTGGCACAGCAATGGAAGTAATGGAAGCCTTTGCTGTTCTTTAAAAACAAATATTTTATTTATTTATTTTAGAAAGAGGACATGGGAGGGAGAAAGAGAGGAAGAGAAACATCAGTGTGTGGTTGCCTCTCTTGTGGCCCCAACTGGGGACCTGGCCCACAACCCAGGCATGTGCCCTGACTGGGAATCAAACCAGCAACCCTTTGGTTCAAAGGCCAGCGCTCAGTCCACTGAGCCACACCAGCTGGGATTGGAAGTGTTTGCTGTTAATATCACAGAACCCCCAAACAGCACCTTTTCATTTAAATTAACATTTTAAAACTATTAATGCGCACTATCAGAAATGAAAGTATTATCTTTGCAAAACTAGAATATCCAATCTTGAAAAACAACAATAAATCCACAATACTATAAAAATATGCATAACGCCACCCCCTCAATAAAAAAACAAACAAACTAGAGGTGGCAACACGCCGGTGGTGAGGAATAGGGAGTTCTAGAAGGTACCCAGAACGCAACGGCTAAGAGAAAGTTCCGGATTGACTCATGCGCTTCTCTGAGCCGGAGCGGAGGATGGGGTCAGAGGGGCCCGGCAGCTCTGGGCGTGACAAGCTGTTTCAGTCTGTGGGTGGTTCCCCCTCCGCTGAAGAGTCGGTTGTTTCTGGGTCATAATTTTGCAGGTGTGAGAAGTGGGGGGTGAGGCAGGAGAATTAGCCTGTGTGTCTCCACCCAGTTTAGCCCTGCACTGGGCACGGCCACCTCCCTTAACGGCTGCCCCGTGCCCTGCGCCTGCACACCCACGTGGACACGGCCCCACGTGGCTGGCGAACTCTGAAACACGCCCTATAAAAGTGAACTCATAAGACTTACAAGTCTCTCCGCCAGCCTGCAGAGTTGTTCTTGTCTGTCTGGAGAGAGCAGGGGACGGGCAGGGGACGCCAGGTTCTGCCTTCCCCAAACACTCTGGGAGCCTGCTCGTGCAGCTCGGGTGGTGGAATAAACCGGGGCTCCCCTCACGCTTACTCGTATTTAGATGCTGTCTTTCGTGGCCTATTTCTCACGTTGTAGTTGCAAACCACCCAAAGTCCCAGCCGCTGAAAGTGCGATTGGATTGCACTCACGTAGCTACACGTGGAGCAGTCAGCTGGGGCATGAAAACCATCCGCTGAATGGGCACTAGGATTTAAAGAGACTGTTGGAAGAGCCGTGACTGGTATTAGCCCTCCAGATTGTCTCCGGCCTCCAGGTCCCAATTCTAGCTGCCACTCTTCCTCCCGCTGCGGTTTCAGACAGACGGGAGACTCAGATCTCTGAGCACCGACCAGGTTCAGCACCCAGGGTCTCCCTTCCTTCCCCATTCTCCGCCCCAGGTCTGCCCGCTGCTACCCTTCGACCTAAGCAGGGGTATCTATCGGTCAATTAAAATCGGATCCCTTTACTGACACTTGAAAAATCCCAACCTCCACGCTCTGTCACCCAGGGGCCCTTACACGTCACAAACGCTGCACAATGAACTCACACAGGCATTCCCATTAAAAAAGTTTTTTTTCTCACAAGGTGTGAAGTTGACTGACCGCCGAGCCCCACCATTGGCCAGGCGGTCCTAACTGCTGCGTAAAACCAGGCCGTCACGCTCTTACAGCTACTGGCATTTCCTTTCCTGAAGTTTTATTGTCGGGAGTCCGCCAGCCATGCAGAGAGGGGGTGGTTCAGAGACAGGGCACAGTCGGCCCGGGTGGGGGTGGGGGCACAGCGCAAGATGGTTAGGAGCTCGCCATGTATCTTGGGGAGATAATTAACAAGCTCATTTGTGAACCCACCTTGCAGGACTGTCTTGAGGGGCACATGACTTGGCAGAGTGAGTGTTCAAAGCAGACCCACGGTTCTAGCGTAAATTTCACTCAACAGATATGCGGCGTGGGGCAACCAGGGGTGGTCTGACCTTCAAGAAGGAACTAGCTGACAAGCCTCCACCTGCAGCACAACGTTCAGTGGGGTCTGCCAGAACTTTGGATGTGAGGGCACACTTTTCCCAGGGACCCCCCTGACCAATGGAGGAGCAGGGCAGGGGTCCAGGGGTCCAGGGGTCGGAGGGCCCTGGCATTTCTGCCTGGTGTGGGACTTCGCTAATGGGCATCCTTTGCTCTGGAGCTGCCCTTGGGCTGGGCCCAGGCCTTGCCAGGTCCATACTGCTGGAGTCTGATGCTGTTCCTCCTGCTTCTGCCTCTTCCCTCCTGAGGGTCAGATCTGCTGAGCTCCCCCCCCCCCCCGCCCCCAGTACTGTCCCTCCACTTTGCCTTGCACAGATGCCACTCTTTTCCCACCACATCCTCCCCAATACGTGTTGTTTACTTTTTTGGTCGCCAACATTGGCAAGTGGGTGGTGATTCCTCCTTGTGGTTTCCACCTGCATGTTCCTGATGGCTAGTGAAGTTGGCCAGCTTTTCACTTACATATTGGACACGGGGGTGGGTTCTGACACTTGTCTGAATCAGACACCTGCAAGGCAGTCGTCACCCACGACAGAGGAACTTGCCTCTGTCAATCACTCATCTGTTGACATGGTCAGAAATCTGCAAAAATGTTAAGGAATTTGGCCGAGGAACAGTGTGCCTAATCATCTATGAAATCAGAATACATTAACTTCTTCGCTTACCTGAGATCACACAGAGACTGTTAATAACCTGCCCCGGCGGTGGCCATGCTGGTGTGTCTGTTACTCCGCTCTGCCTCTGTCTTCACATGGCCTCTGCTGTCTCTGGGTCCCAAGTTTCTTCTTCTAAGAAGACCAGTCATTGACCTTAGGCTCCACCCTAATTCACCGAGTCCTCCTAGTAATCTGATTATGGCTGGAAAATCCTATTTCCAAATAAGGTCACGTGCAGGTTCTGGTTGGACATGAATTGATGGAGGACACTATTCAGCACGGTACAGTCACCGCCAGAATGGTGGGGGCAGGTGTGTACTATTTATTAAGTGAAACTGATGATAAAAAGGTAGGATTTCATTTTTTTTTTTTTTAAGATTTTATTTATTATTTTTCAGAGAGAGGGGGAGGGAGAGAGGCAGAGAGGAAAGAGATATCAATGTATGGTTGCCTTTCACCTGCCTCCAGCTACAGAGCTGGCTGGAGACCTGGTTTGCAACCTGGTTATGTTGCCCTGACTGGGAATCGAACCAGTGACCTTTGGGTTCGCAGGCCGGCACCTTATCCACTGTGCCACCAGCCAGGGCAGGATTTCATTTTTATAAAATAATGTGCAGGTGTGAAGATGCACGTGGTCCACTCTGCTCTGCCAACCTCTGAGTCTGAGAATCCTCACCCAAGGACGACTTTCATGAGACAAGAGAAAATTCAAGGTCTTCCTATTGCCCTCAAAAGCCACCACACTAAAAACGGTAAAAGTTATATTGCTAGAGTCCTGGCTGGTAGCACAGTGGATAAGGCGCCGGCCCTCGAACCCAAAGGTGGCTGGTTCGATTCCCAGCCAGGGCTCATAACTAGGTTGTAAGCCAGGTCTCCAGCCAGATGTACAGTTGGAGGCAGGTGAAAGGCAACCACACATGGATGTCTCTCTCCCTCTCTGCCTCTCTCCCTTCCCCTCTCCCCAAAAATAATAAGTAAAATATTTTTTTAAACTCTATTGCTAGAAGTGGATTATGTAATTACAAATAATTGATTCTGATGCCAAGTCCTGGGTATAGACAGCTAAGTAAGCATTCTAAGGACAGAGCTAGGTAAAGATGAAATGAGGAGGTCACTGAGCACCCCTGGAAGGCACAGGTGGGACAGGAGTCAATGACAAGGCCGGGACGTGTCACTGAGATGTTGGCATGAGGCCAGCACTGGAAGTCTGAGCTACCTGAGACTCTGGGGGCTTCCCCTCGCTTCGTGGTGCGAAGTCAGGCTGGGCTGCAGTGACTGGAGCCCGAGCCGGAACTGCTAAGGTGCTGTCACTTTGTGGTTCCCCGGTGGCAAAAGGGGAGATTCTTGAGCAAATTAAATTCCTCCCATAGAGGGAGGAGAAGCGCACGGCATTGGGAAAGTTGCTGAGCTTTAAACCCAAACCTCATTTCTGCCGTGGCCTTAGCGAACATGTGGGTTTGACTTCTGAAAGACTCGTGAATACAAATGTACACACCACACATTCGTGGCCTTGTCTTCCTGGGCCAGGGTTTTGGCAAACCCACTTGCTGGGACATCCAGTTGCAAATACTTCATGTTTCCGAGCAAAATGGGAATAATAGGATTATCTTCCCCACCCAGTTTTACAAGACGTCATTAGTCAACAGTATTCATGATCTTAAATCACCTCTATACCTTAAAGCCAAGTGGATCTTTATGGCAAATACTTAGCATGAACCCAACACATTGGGGTTCAGAAGGAAGAGTCTTGGGCTAAAAGTCTGGAGGTGCGAACTGAGGCATGGGCTCACTGCTGCCCAATGCAGGCCTCACACCTGACCTGGGTGTCCCCACTGAGCTCTGTGGCACCCCCTCAGGGAGGAAGCCACTTCCCTCCAAACTCTAAAGCAGCTCCAGCCTTCTAACTTGCAAAGATCATTGTAGACTCACGTGCAATTTAAGAAATAACAAAGAGGTGCCTTATCCTTTCACCTGGCGCTCCAGCGGTGACTTCTTGCACAAGGAGGGGACATTATGACACCCAGGAAATTGGCACTGACTGGCACCGTCCACTGACCTCACCCTGCACCCTTCCATCTCTTCTCTGCATGGGGTGGTTACATCAAGGATGTTACATGGAACATAACCTTCCGAGAGTGTCTTTTTCCTCCTCAGCCCAATCAAAGTCATGGGTCTCTATCGCGATGGCTGGGTCTCTATCTCGATGGCTGGCTAGTACCCAGAGGCCCTTGTTTTAACAACACTGTCGGTCTCGTTTGAGAAATTTCATTTCGACCAGTTTCCTGGAGCTTTGAAAGAAGCATTTGAGAACGCTTCGAAATGTAAAAATTAGGCTGGACAGGTCTAAGACGCTCGTGGTGGCATAGATAAATGGAACCTACAGAGTGAAATCCGTAGTGACTCAAATCCCATATCCTGTCCCCGAAAGGAAAAAGGTGACTTTGAAAAGACAGAGATGCTGCGTGTTTCTCGCCTCCCCAGCGAGGGAACAGGCTGCTGTTTATTTTGGATGGCGCAGGAGAAGGATATTTTCTTTTCCCAAACAAACGCCAGGGCTCACTCCTTGTGAATCACTGGAGAGGACAGCTGGGCGAATTATAAATAATAAAAAGAAAACCCCATTAAGCATTTATGTGCCTTGCTTGGCTCCTCTTCGATGACTGTCTAGAGCGTTTGTTCAGCCCTCCGCAGGTTTTGCAAGCGAAGGTTCCGCTGGGATTGTGCAAACACTGGAACCTAAGATAGTCAGATAAGAAAGGGGAGCGGTGTCCTCTTAAACAGCAATTAACATGCAGTTTGCAACACCTCCAGCTGCCCCATTTCCTAGGCCCATTCTAACTGCCTGCTGGGACACGAATGATGGTTGAGGTGGGAAGTTGGGAGGAAGACAGATATTTTCCCCCAAGGCAAGAATTCTGCTCACCATTCTCTCCCGGAGCGTGTCTCAGATTTCATCTAGTTTCTCCAGCCTGTTCCAGCTCTGGGGTGGGGAAGTTCCTCTTTGTCCCTATTCTCCGTGTTTTTCCTCCTTTCGCTTGTCCCCAAGGGCAAATTCGAAAGCAATTGTCAAATAGTCACGAGCTTAGAGAGGACTGCTTCCATTCCAAACAGTGTATTATATCTTCTTAAAAGAATGGGTTGTAATGGAAGCTTTTTAGAGTTTGAAGAGGCCTGGGCCGCATCTCATCCTTGAGGCCATGGTCTCTGACTTGCTGTGTGATTTTAGTTCTGTCTTTAAAACTTCAAAGCAGCTGGCAGTGTATTTAGGCCATGGACAGGTGAAAAAAAAAAAAAAAAAACAGAGCCAAGGAAAGAGTAAAAATTAAAGCCACTACCCACTCAAGTTTAACTCAGTTAAATTTGGGGTGCGTTTTCCACCCTACTTTTTTCGTGCACATTTATTTTTTAACAAAATAAAATCGTGCTGTAGTACTTTATGGCGACTCCTTCTATCCACACAACAATATCGTGTGAAATCTTGCTGTATCCATGGATATACTTTCTGAATATCATTTTAAATGACTGTACACTATGTCATCATGTACACGTACTGGATTTGTAGGTGGCACTGCCCATTGTTGAATAATTATATTGTTTCCAGATCTTCACTGGTATAACCAATGCCTTCTTGCCATTATTGGTGGCATTATTGGTGGCATGGGAATTAGAGGATCTGTCATAGGCTGGGTCTAGCTGAGACCACGGAACCTGTACCAAAAGCCGGCAAAATATTTGTGAAATTCTCATGCACAACCGCATACCCTGGTTTAGATCTTGGAACAGGAGAAGGTCTCTAGTTAGAGGAACAATGGGTGGAATGTGAGAAAAGTCTAGTTTAGTTACCAGAATTGTCCCAATAGTCATTTCTTAGTTTCAGCCAAGGTTCCATGGTAACGTGGAATGCTAACACTGGGAGAAGCCACGTGAGGGGTTGACCAGAACTCTACTCACTAGATCCCAGGGACGCTCCCCTGCCCTGTATTTGTGACAACCAAAAGGTCCCCAGATATTACTGAGTGTCCTGTGAGAGGCAAACCCACCCTGATTGAGACCTGCTGTGAATATAACTATATTTCTATATCTATATCTATACCTATATCTATCTCTGTCTTCATCTCTGCCTCTATCTACATTTATTGATATATATTTGTGTAATCCTTTGTTTAATGTCTATTTCTTACTAGAATGTGAAGTCCATGTTGGCAGGAACCACTCCTTCTCCCTCAGCATCACTTAGTTGGTTACATGACACAGAAGGGGACTTGCTATTTGGCCTCATTATTTCATCTCACCCATGTCCATCTTGTTTCCAGCTTCCCCCATCCCCTCCCACTTGGACACGTCTCCTCTAGAACATACCAGAAACTGCCAGCTGGGTCTTTGGTGGGGGTGGAGGAGCAAAAGACACGGGTTTTAAGACATGCATCCTTTTCTCTGCGTGATGTATTTCTGTATGTTTTAACTCTTAACAGTGATAACATATTTTTAAAAAAATCTTGTAAGTCTAATTTTTAAAAAGATTTCTTTTTAGCCCTGGCTGGTAGCACAGTGGATAAGGCACCGGCCTGTGAACCCAAAGGTCGCAGGTTCGATTCCCCAGCCGGGGCACATAAGCAGGTTGTAAGCCAGGTCTCCAGTCAGGTCTGTGGCTGGAGACAAGTGAAACGCAACCATACATTGATGTCTCTCTCCCTCTCTGCCTCTCTCCCTTCCCCTCTCTCTAAAAATAATGAAATAAAATCTTAAAAAAAAAAAAAGATTTCTTTTTAGTTTATTATTTTGAGAGAGAGGGGAAAGGATAGAGGCAGAGAGGGAGAGAAGCATCAGTGTATGGTTGCCTTTCACCTGCCTCCAGCCACAGACCTGGCTGGAGACCTGGCTTGCAACCTGGTTCTGTGTGCCCTGGCTGGGAATCGAACCAACCACCTTTGGGTTTGGCCACCTTTGGGTGGCCACTGAGCCACCAGCCAGGGCCACATATAATTTTTTAAATCAGGAAATAAACGTAACATGGATACATTCTTAAAAGAAAACACCCCAAATCTGCTACCTGCTAACCCTTTCCTGAGGAATTTTAAGTGCATGGACCACTAAGCTATGAAGTAAAATGACTTTGAAGGGAACTGCACTTCAGCACCACTAGTGTGTGTACGCGTGTGCATGAGTGTGTGTGTTTATATACACGCAGTTCTGATTTCCACCCCATGCTTCCC
The DNA here is from genome assembly GCA_004026585.1 of Noctilio leporinus. Lineage (NCBI taxonomy): Eukaryota > Metazoa > Chordata > Mammalia > Chiroptera > Noctilionidae > Noctilio > Noctilio leporinus. The sequence goes on from PVIW01000749.1 coordinate 107,320, forward strand.
GTCTGAGCCACTAGCTTCCTAGGGCAGATCAAAAAGACACAAAAAAATGAGCTGTCGCACCAGCCCGAGTGTGTTGGCAGCATGTGGAATGAGAAGAATTGCTTCGCTTTAAGGAACTTACATTTCTGAAACAAGCTGCACTAACGGTCAGATGAGGGCTGGACTCCACAGTCTGCACCTGCCCGGACGCTGAGAGGCATGATTGTCACGTCGTTGGCTTGGTTATAATTTACACTTTGGAGATCTTATTAGACGCCAGGCAGGTACTACTGGTAGGATGCTACCACTTGTCAGACATCGAGAGGTTGAGTGGCCCACCTCAGGCCCCAGAGCCAGGAGCTGGCACTCCAAGGCAAAGCCCAAGGCCACCTCCAGGCACACCAGGGCCCTGGAAGTTTGACACAATTGTCGGAGGGGAAAGAGACTGGCTGTGACTGAGCTCCTAGGTGCCAGGGTCTGGGGCGGGCAATTTACATCACTGCTGCTGCTTCCTGGCTGTGTGACCTTAAGCAGGTGTCTTAACCTGAGTCTATTTCTTTACCTGTTCAATGGAGGTAATAATACTACTTTTATTAGCCAGTGATGCAATGATCAAGGTAGGTTTGAATTCATTATTTCAAGTAGATTTTTGATCCCCATTGTATAGGGGAGGAAATAAGGCTCAGAGAGGTTGAATAACTTGTTCAAGATCACACAGTAACGGGGTGGAGCACAGGCCCTTCCGATCTCTAAATAAACAGGAAAATAATAACCACGCACACACGTGCAAGACATGTTCAATATATGACACGCCATGAACATATATAGGATTATGTATATAAGTGTACCCATTGGACAATTGCATATTAAAACAGGCTTTAGATGACTTTTCCTTGTCTTTGGGTATCAAAGACATTATAGAGCAAAGCGCTTTCATACTTTTCCAAGTGCTTTAGCACACTGATGCATTTAATCCCATACATTCAGCGTGGGATAGGAGTTTCTGCATTTTCCAGACCCAGCAAGGCGGAGTGCCTCACCCAGGCTGCTGCAGCCAGTTAGTGACAAGTTAGATGGTCTCCATCTGCGACTGCACAGGACAGTCACAAGTCCTGTGCTCTTTCTGGGCCCCGGCGTGCTGTGGGGGTACAGGAAGGACAGGGAAGCCATGCGGGTCTAAGGGAGGAGATGGACCTCCAAAGATACAGTGCGGCCCGCACAGCTGGGAGCAGACTTGCCATGTGGCTTTGTTTTTTAAATAAACTTATTATTTTAGTCCAGATTTACAGAGAAGTTGCCAAGAAAACAGAGTTTTCATGGACCTCAGATCCTGTTTCTTTTGCTTTCAGCAGCTTTTTGTTACTCTGGGTGGTACAGTTGTCACAGCTAATGAGCCAATATTGATTTATTATTATTATTATGTTATTAAAATAAAACTTACTGCGACTTTTGTAGAATTATTATTAGCTAAATCCCATACTGCATTCAAATTTCTTTAGCTTTGATCTAATGGCCTTTATTTGGGTCCCAGGATCCCACCCAGGACACCACACTGCCTTTGGCTGTCCCACCTCCTTGGGCTCCCCTTGGCTGTGACAGCGTCTCAGATGACCCTTGTTTTCGATGACCTTGACCCGTGGGAGAGGCTGTGGTCAGGTGTGGTGTAAAAGGTGCCTCCGTTAGAATTTTTCTAATGTTTTTCTCGTGATCACACTGGGGTTATGGGACAGCAACAAAGTGGCATCCTCCTCACATACTATCAAAGGCCCGTGTGTGACTATCATTGACAATGTCTTAGCTCACCTGCCGGAAGTGCTGTGGTCACGTTTCTCCTCCACCTGCCTCCCACTTAGTCTTTGTCTCCCATTCCTCACTTCGGTCATGGGAAGAAAGTCATGACGCTTAGACCTCACCCATAGGTTGGGACTCCCCTGGATGGCACGTGATGTCCATAGATTACTTAGAATGTTTCTGCCCAGGCCATTGGTCTCCTCCCGGGCATGTGACTTTTCCTGTGTCCCCGGCATCACGTGCAGAAGCCTGAGTGCACCCCGTATGCTGAGGTCGGGCCAGGATTCCAAGCCCGAGGCTCAGGCCCCAGCGCCTCTGCATCTTCTCACAAATAGAGGAAGCATTCTTGACTCAGTTGCCCTACAGACCCACATATAGCAGGACTCTTTGACAAGGCACAGCCGGGCTCTCTGCCTCCCTCCCGTTCATCCGTTTGTGGCTGCTTCTTAAGCAACACCCTCTGTGGTGACAGTGCTGGGAAATTAAGATCTTTACAAATTAGCTAAATTGGGTTTCTTGTCCTCTTTGTTCTTGGCACAAAAACTGTTTTTTTCCCCTTCTGGAATGGGGCAGCATCCGTGTGGGTGGAGGTCTCAAGGGTGCCATCTACTGAGGGAAACTGGTAAAGCACGTGGATGCAGAGCTTTCTCAGGCTTGCTGGTTATTCTAACTTGAGAACCATTTCCTCCCTCCTTTCCTTCCTTCCTTCCTTTACCCATCCTCCCTTCCTTTCTTTCCTCCCTTCCTTCTTTTCTTCCTTCCCTTCTAAAACAGGCTTAATTCACTTCATTTTCCTTGTAGAAACTGATGTGGTGGCCACAGAGGGAGGGGGTCCTATGCACAGAGGCTCTGGGGTGGGTCTTTGCACAAGACGGCCAGTGAATTCCTGTAGGCAGATTGGTGACCACGGTATCTTCCCGGAGGTCGGGGTGAGAGAGCTGTAGGTCTCAGAGATGCCATGAAAGGTGGCCTTGGCCACGTTGCTCCTGGCTGAGGTGCAGCAGTCTTAGACACCGGCCAGTGCCCCTGGGGGCAAGGTGACCGGCCACAGTGCCACGGTGGCCGGTCACCTTACAAGGAACGGTGCCGGGCCTGCCGACTTGTTCCCCCAGTAACCTTGCCTGCCACCGATGGTAGAAAACTTGGCAGGGACAATGGCCCCACCAATGGCAGTGTTACTTCCTTCAAGCACTTAATACCCGGACATGTGACTTACATGTCCATTGTCGTCCCCAGGGGTGACAAATGCCTGAACAGGGTTCTCCGGCCAACTGCGTCTGCTTTCTCAGGAGCATAACCTTTCAAAAATCCTCATCTTTGACGATCACCCCCAAGAAAAAGTCAGTGAGCTCAGGTTCCTTGATGGGCAGGGAGAAGACAGATCTCTTTCAAGGACTTTTCACGTCCTTGACCAGGTGGCCCAGCTTGGTGACAGGGATCCACTCCTTGTTCTTCGACCCCGACGGCCACCTTGGACCAGATGCCGTGTGCTCCAATTCTCCACGGAGGCTGTAGGGCCCTGGCCTCCAGGGCCTCTCACAGCCCCTGTGCCGCCCACCGTTTGGTGTTTCCTCAGAGAGAAAGCAAGAAGCCATTTGTTTAAAATTGAACCTGCACACCTAGCTTGATGTAAAAACTAAGAAATTCTACCTGCACCGTTTAGTTGGCTGGACTCCATGCCATTTGTTAATCAAAGTAATTAGTATTCGATTCACATGTTTGAGCACTAACTGTTCTAGCAATGTGCATTGTCTTACTGAATCTTCACAGAAGGCAGGACTAACATTACCCTTTTACAGGTAGGAAAACTGAGCTGCACACATGTAAACTCACCTGTCCTTACAGACGTTTATCCCTATCAGTCCAACTCAAAGCTTCTCTCACTTGATTTTTTCCCCTTACACTATTTTAAAAGATTTTTATTTATTATTTTTAGAAAGAGGTGAAGGGAAAGAGGGAGAGAGACATCCATGTACGGTTGCCTTTCACCTGCCTCCAGCTGAGGACCTGGCTGGAGACCTGGCTTGCAACCCGGTTATGTGCCCTGGCTGAGAATCGAACCAGAGACCTTTGGGTTTGCAGGCCTGCACCTTATCCACTGTGCCACCAGCCCGGGCTCCTTACACTATTTATAAAACTTGTACTATGCACTGTGTTTACTTCCCTAATATTGGTCTCAATTTTTTTTTTTCATGGATGTAAAACTTCCTCTTGGCCAGACTGAAGGCACCTTGAGGTCTGGGATTGAGATTTTTTTTTTTAAACTAGGGTCTCTGAGTGACAGACACAAAATTAGTATTAAATGGACCTCAAAAATTCACCCATCATTTCCCTGCTTCTGACAAGGCAATGGGAGAAGTTTTAAGTTACCTTGGACATTTAGGTAAATGGTTTTTCTCTACATAGTCTACAGGTTTTTTAAGTGACAACATTTGGGTGAGTCACAGTTGCTATGGTAAGAAGGAAAGATGAATTAGTGAAATTCGTTGATAATCTCCAATCCCCAGGGATCCACAAATTTTAAGTGTATCATTTTTCCTGACCTGTTCATAAGTTGGGAGCTTTGTTTTACACTGTCTTCCAATTCACCTGAGACAAAACCATTCGCAAGCAAGTCTAGTCTTACTATGTGAATCTTTTAAATGTAATTTAAAAGTCTAGTCACCAGAGCCCTGGCTGGTGGCTCAAAGGATAAGGCACGGGCCTATGAACCCAAAGATCACAGGTTCGATTCCCAGCCAGGGCACATAACCAGGTTGCAGGCTGGGTCTCCAGTCAGGTCCGTAGCTGGAGGCAGGTGAAAGGCAACCACACATGGATGTCTCTCTCCCTCTCTGCCTCTCTCCCTTCTCCTCTCTCTGAAAATAATAAATAAAATATTTTTTTAAAAATCTAGTCACCAGCAGTCTCATTCCCAGTTTTCCCTCTTTCGGGCCTCCACCTTTCTTGCTAGAGACAAAACAATGCCAGAAGAAGACTGTTAAATTGGGAGCTAGGATACCTAGTTAAAAAAATTTTTTTTTAAATGGTGCAATATACATACACATATATTCAGAGAACGTACAGCTCTCTGACTGATCGCCAGGTCACATTCACAAAGCTATCTCCCGGGTTTTACGTGAGACACCAGGAAAAGTCACTCACCCGGGCTTGACCTTTGTGTCACCCTCTGTTAGCAAAAAGGGTCTTCTCCACGGTACCCAGCCAGCCTCGATGGTAACATCTCACTTCATTTTGCTGGTTGAACTCTGATCAATCAAATTCTATATTGTTGGACACTTCAGGGGGTTATGTTTTTTCTTTCTTTCTTTGTTACGAAAACTCCTTCAGCAAGTAGCGTATCCTCCATCTCCCTCATTTCCATGGTGATTATTTATCTAGGAAAAATTACTAGAGGGAATTGCTTAATTTTCGGAGGCTTTGCAAGGCACATCATTAGCACGGGGAAGAAAAATGATGTTGCCAAAGAAACTTGGGCAGTAGAAGACATTTAGAAATATAAAGATGTTACTTCGGGGGATAGGCAGCCAAGAGGAAATCGTGCAGACAAAGAACGGTCTACTTCGGAGGCTAAACGATTTTCTGGGAAACGTTGCAGTTCGCCCATTTTCGAAAACTGCAGTTCAAACTCACCCGCTTCCCCCAGAGGATCTGGGATGCGCCCAAGGCGCAAGGCAGTGCCTTTGGGTGGAAAACCACTCCTTCCAGAGCTCTGAAGCAACAGACAAGTTGCAAAATAGCTTTTCAAAAGCACTCAACACCCGGCTCAGGGTGAAAAATCTCTTTTCAAGTTCAGCCAAGTTTGGGCCACTAGAGGGCACTGACAATACGTGCTTCCAGCCAGTACCAGGGCTGTGGGAACGGAGGGTGGGCTGTCTGTCCTCCCTTCGGTCTCGCAGAGCCAGAAAGGGACAGGGGAGGGGTGGAGGGAAGGGGGACGGGTGGAGGGAAGGGGGACGGGTGGTCTGGAGCTTCCAGAACCCTTGCTGGGAGGGGCCCTCCACCCTCCACCCCTTGGGGACTTCCATATTCTGCGAAACAGCTGGTAGCTTTAACCAGGAAGGAAGAAAAAAAAAAAAAATCTTTGGGCATACAAGGGAAAAGGAGACTGCTCAAAATAATTTTCTTTTTAAGTTCTTAATTAATTCTCCCACTTCCGATGAATCAGCTTCATCTCGGAGCGGCACGTCTCTCACTAATTGCCTCGCTCTGCTTCATCTGGCCTCCGTTGAGGTACTCGCGGATTTGGTTTTCCTCATGGTGAAGGAATTTCGTAAGACGGACAGTTTAATGGGTAGCCACGCACACAGCGCCTGTAGCTGGAGCAGTCCACGGTTATTAGTAATTAATGTGAACCTGGGTGCGGCCAGGGTTTACGAGGCTGCCCTGGGAATGATGTTCTGGGTCTCGGGCTCCAGAAGGCAAGGACGAATCCCCAGGCCAGTAGGAGCTGAGAGATGAGTCTTGCTGGATAATGGATTCGAGAAATGGGTTGCTTTCTCTGTCCCTAAAATGTGGGTTTGCTCATCGCCATTGATAAGACCCTGATCCCATGTGGTCCTCGATAATACGCGCGCACCCTGCTTCCTCCAGATCAGTACTCTGCTCAAACCAGGGTAGGGTCTTTCTGGGCTGTTGATAAGGTGGCAGGTTCAAACACCAGCTTCCAAAAAGACCTCAGGGAGCAGAGAAGAAAGGAAGCAACCAGTCATTTGCTTTAAGTTGCTTTCTAGCTTTTGCAAGTTTTTTTTCTTTTTACAGTTTATACTACATTTAATTTTAATAAAGTACTTAAAAATACATTTTATTGATTATTTTTAGAGAGAGGGGAAGGGAGAGAGGCAGAGACAGAGAGAAACATCAATGTATGATTGCCTCTCACCCACCTCCAGCTATGGACCTGGCTTGCAACCTGGTTACGTGCCCTGGCTGGGAATGGAACCAGTGACCTTTGGGTTCGCAGGCTGGTGCCTTATCCACGGTGCCACCAGCCAGGGTTTGTATTTAATTTTAAAGTGAGATGTAAGTGATATATAAATTGTATTAGTTTCAGATATACAACACAATGATAGGTGTAAATATTGCAAAATAGTGATAATTCTAGTGAACATCTTTCAATACATAGTTAGTTACAAATGTTCTTCCTTGTGAAGAGACTTGCGAAAATCTGTTCTCTTAGTAACTCTCAGATATACAAGACAGTATGGTGACCTGTGGTTGCCAGGCTGCATATTAGGTCCCCAGGACTTACTTATCTAGTAACTGAGAGAATTGGTACCTTTCGACCCCTCTCATCCATTTCACCCACTCCCCACCCCCCCACCTCTGGAAATCACTCTGTAAGTTCGTTTTTAGTTGTTTTTTCTTTTTTGGATTCCACATACAACTGAGATCATGCAACACATCTCTTTCTCTGTCTGACTTATTTCACTTAGCACAATGCCCTCAAGGCCCATCCATGTCATAGCGAAGGGCAGAATTTCCTTCTAGCTTTTCTTCCTTAATTGAAAAGGTGCCTGAAACTCAAATGTTTTCCCCCAAATTAGAAAGGAGGTACAAAGAAAGGAGTTGGAGCCAAGACTTCGAAAGTATGGTGCATAACCTCTTAAAAGCCCCTTTTATTAGCGAACCAAATAGCGTCACATCCAGAAAAAGGCCTCTTCTTCCTCTCCCCCTTGGCTGGAAAGCCATATGTCTTGTTTTTAATGGCCTCATTTATCCTCTCGGAGCTTCTGCCCCTCCGAGGTTGCGTCTCTCTGGTTATCAGCAGACCACAGGGGCCGGATAACTTGGGAAGGGGCACATTCCAAAAAGGAGGCACCTATCTTCATAACTCGCCGTCCTGGAAAGAAGAAGAAAATGCTCTGGCAAAGATAAATGACTCTGGTTTTAATTCGGACCCGACATCCCTCCTGGCAAAAACTAAAACCAGTTCGGAGGGATTACATGTGGCACAGAGGTTAGACAGTCGTTGCTACAAAGGAAAGTCTGTGCAAAGATAAGGCTGGTTCCTTGGAGCAGGGGATGTTTTGACTGCTCATACTTTGATTTCCTTCACATCCTTTTCTTTCTTCAGAGACGGTCCTCCTCGATGACTTCCTTTCCTTGTTTGAATGTTTATCCGTTGAAAGGCTTGGGTATTTAAACCAATAACAAATCTCTGCTATTGCTCTTGGCCGGAGACTTCTGAGAGTGAACTTGATAGGGACTTTCTTCGGAAAGCAAGCCCGTGAACTTTGAAGTCGCCTTGCAGTACCTTTAGACCCCATTAGAGCACAAAGAGACAGAAACGCATTTGCCCAAAGAGCCTTTGCCCGCACCCTCCCCTTCTTCCCCGCCCAGTGTTTTGAATCCGCTGAGTGTTGCATCAATGCCAGTTCCTAAGTTTGTGGTTAGCTGGAGGGGTTCAAAGACACCGGCCGATAGTTGGAAGTCGTATAACTCAGTGGAATGTCTTGATCGTGTCTCTTAGAAACACGCTCTACTATGAGGCAACAGGTCAAGGACGTGGTCCAGAAAAATCAAAGACTGCCCAGATTCTTTGAGGGAACTTTGCTCTCAAGTCCGGGCTTCACAGCCACTGGGCTGAGGAAGCCATCTCTGCCGCTGCTGGCTTCTGTCCCACTCTTTCTGGGATGCATTTGTATGGGGTCAGGCTTCCTAGGGGATGGGTCTGAGAGATGCAGAACCTGATAATAAAAAGCTTCAACCAAGTTCCCAAGTTACGGGCTCCAGAGAATTGTAATACAAGTTTTCGTTTTGGTGCACGTTTAGCTGTTGGCATTTAGAACTGAAGTAAGCTCACTGGGACGCTGGTAAGAATGGATTTAAGAGAATACTATGAAAGCTTTTTATAGGGCCATGCAGATGTTTGATCAAAAATAAGCAAACAGGCCTGAGGGGCAAGCACGAATCTAAGAGACCCGAGGTGACTTATCCAAGGGCACTTGGTAATTTCTCTGGATGACGGTGATGGTGATAGTGGTGATGATGGTGAGGGTGGTAATGGTGGTGATGGAAATGGTGGTGATAGTGGTGACTGTCAAGGATGGATTGATGACGGAAAGGATGATGGAGACTAGATCCCAAATCTGAGTTTCCCTTGTACCTAATTCTTAGTACCACAGCCTACTGTGTTTTAGCAAAAGTTGACTTGTAGGAGCTCACACAGAAGGTTGTCAGAGTGGCATCAAGCTTTAACCTTTAATGTATCAGGTTTATTGTTTTCTTTAACTGAGGAAAATAATAAACTCTTAATAAAGCAACCATGGAAACTATATTAAAGTATAAAGGCAAAGTAGTATGTATATCTGGGAGGGGAAATTGCAGAATGTATTTGGTTCTGATTTGTAATGTTTATATTGATTTTATCGTTGCAGATGAGGAAAAAAGATTTCAGATGTCAATACAAGGTTTCATTTTGATGACTTAATAAACCCACAATGGATATATAATTGCTCGAATATTATAGATGAGAAAGATGCCAAGTTAAGCAACTTGCCCCAAAATCCTACAGCAAGTAAGTGGAGGAGTCAGGATTTGAACTCAGGCTTCTCTGACTCCAAAGTGATGCTTGTAGCCAGTATTTAATACTGTCTCCTGAGGACAGCCCTTAGGGTTATCATGGAAATGCTGTCTCCAGAGGCAACAGCCCATGAGCCTTATGAGGTTGTCCTTGGGTAGCTTTTGTAGGTCAAGCTTCTTGTCCCATCTCACCTGGGTTTTGTTCCAGAGAAGACAAAGTAGACATGGCTTAGGAGGATTCCAGTGAACCCAGGATCCTGTCTTCCCAGAATCGCAGGTGTCTGAGAGTGGATATAGTCTTGGCCTGTTTCTATTCCAAACTCTCTCCTTAGTGCAAGCAGCTCTTCTTAATAGCCCAGGCAGATGGGCTCTTAATAGCCCAGAACCCCACTTGGTTCTGGAATATTGCCTCGAAGGGGACCCTTACTCTCACAGGCAGGCTTACATTTAATATACACAAGGTCTGTCCAGAAGGTATCCAGCCATGTACTACGGGAAACCGAGACATTTATTGAAGAAGATACAAGAAACATTGCACATAGGACAATGATGCCTCAATTCCCTTCCAAGTAAGCACCTGGAGAACTTACATGGTTTTCCCAGTTGCCATCAGCGGCCCCGTCATATTTTCCTGAATCTCATTGATGGTTTGAAATTTCTTCTCTTTCAAAGGTGGTTTTGGGAAAAGCCAGAAGTCACAGGAGGTAGAGGAGCTGGGTCACCTGAGTGATTTGATGTTTAACCCAAAACTCTGCACAAGATGTGATGCATCAGCGGTCATGTTGTTGTGGTGAAGCTGCCAGTCACCAGTTGCCCATAGCCGGGGCCTTCTGAATCGTCTGAATCATTTCCATAGAGGAGTGTTCAAGCTTAATGCAAAATTGGATGCAGCTCCGTTGCTCGACCTGCTCATTTTGAATGTGACGGCCACACAGTACACACGCTCACTCAATGGTGTCTCCCCCTACCCCGCCCCAACTGAGCAGCACAGTGAAGCTGTCATTGTTCACCCATGTGCATCCCAGTCCACTCTCCTCAGCTGCCAGATTGCACCGATGCTGTGCAAACTGTTCTTGTCATATTAACAATGGCTGGACTTTTCCTGGACAGACTGCCTATACGTTATAAATTTAAATATATATTACTTAACTACATATTTAAAATATATGTAGAGCAAGAACTCTAGCTTTTAAAACCTGTCACATTTCAAACCCACATGATTCCCATGTGACCTTCACCAATGATACAGCACAGCTCTCTAGATTTAATTTGTAGGCTGTACTCTTCTGTTCCCAGGATTAATAGCCATGAACTGCTTCGTGCATTGGCTTGAGGTCCAGGATCCCTTTATCTGAGTATTTCCTGTCCTTCATGAGCAGTGGGGCCCCAGGCCTGAATCCTAGTGTGGTCCAGCCAAATAGGAGAATGTTGGCTCATGCTATTCTGTGAATGCAGCCCAACACAGCCCTGAGTTATTTTTTTTTAATAGCTTTATTGAGATATGATTCACATAACACACAGCTCACCCGTTTCAAGTGTACAGATCAATCCATGGCTTTGGGTGTGTTCACAGGTGCGTGCAACTATCATCTCTGTCCGTTTTTGCACATTTTCATCAAGTTTTCAAGAAGAAATACTGAGCCCTTTAGCTATCATTCCCCTAGGCCTGGTCCATCCCATCCCAAATCAACCTCTGACTTATTTCCTACCTCTCTGGATTTCTCTGCCCTGGACATTTAATATGAGGGGGAAAAATCAAGCAATATGGGACCATTTGCACCTGGCTTCTTTCACTGAGCATCAATCATGCTTTCAAACTCCATCTGTATCATTGGGTCATTACTCCTTTAGATACAGTTTTATGCACGTATGTATGTATTTTTAAAGAGAGGGCAAGGGAGAGAAACATCAATATGTGGTTGTCTGTTGTGTGCCTCCCACTGGGGACTTAGGCCACAACCTAGGCATGTGCCCTGCCCGGGAATTGAACTGGAGACCCTTTGGTTCTCAGGCCGCCGCGCTTCAGTCCACTGAGCCACACCAGCCAGGCCACATCATTCCTTTTCATAGCTCAACCATATCCTATTAGATGAATGGACCACATTTTGTGTATCCATTGGTCAATGAATGGACAGTTGGGTTGTATCCCCTTGTGTCACTTTGATATCACTCATTGGCGGGTTTTGGTAACTCAAACCTCTGGGTGACAGTCACATCAACTCCGATGAAGCCACTTCCCTTGGCTCCTTTCGGCATAGGGTTGAAAAACAAAAGTGAGCTTAAATTCATCACTCCCCATTTCATCCAGTAACGTTTAGAATTTGGGATTTCTCTGTTTTGAGGTCTCTTTCCCAGTTTGAGGTTGCCGCCAAACAAGGCTGTCTTCAGGGTTATTGTCCGGAATAAGGTGGGCAGAAAGGACCCAAGCGCAAAGCTCCATATCAAAATAATGTTTTCCCGTGAAAGTTCCGTGGATATCTAATTCCACGAGATATTAAGATATCACCAGAAAGGGGGTTCTCTGCCCGGAAGGCATGCACCACGTCAGCTCCTTTGTCCATTTCTATCTAGGTACCAAGGCATGCTGGGTTTCTGAGGCACTGGGGCCCCGTGGGTCTGAGGGGATGAGGGTCCCGGAACCCAGCAGACAGCTGGCTTACCCATCTTCCCTCTCCCAGGGGCACAGCGATGGGTTCCTCGCTATTTCTCTCACTCAATCTTGGGATACATCTTCCATCGTCCTCCAGGAGCTGTTGCCAGGGACCACGGTGACTTTGCAGTCATTATCCACACAAGTTCCATGTTACAAGAATTTACACACACAGTAGGGTGTGTGCACATGCACGTAAGAGCGGCCTCTTCCGGCCCCTGTACCACATTCAACCACCCACCCCACTTTGCTTTGCTTTGCTTTGACAGAAGGTAAATCTGGGAATTTAGGGAAGCTGGCCTGGCCATGGTATTCTCCAGGAGGTCTTTGTTGTGTTTATGGTTTACATCAGAAGTTTCTAAAAGTCAAAGATCGAAGATGGAGAGCCTCAGGGGGAAGCGGAGGGAGGGGACTGCCTGGAGACTTGTCAGACTGTCAGCATGTCCGGGAAGGCCGGCGGCCCAGTACCATCTTTCTGGTACTGCTTGTGCCCCAGAGACCTCAGGTGGCCTCCACTGCTGCCCAACCACAGCTCGGCTGGGAAAGTGCTTTGCAACCATTTATCAATTGCTTCTCCTCCTCTTGTGCCTCCTCCTTTGCTTCTCTCTTTTTCTGGGTGTCTCTCTGCATTTAAGCCCTGATAATAACCATGGAAAGGACAGCAGGACTTTTTACAGGTACGCAAACTGGGTTGCAGAAGAGGGAGACATCCCTGACCCTTTCCCAGCTAGCGATGTGGCAGAGCCATGTGCAGGCCGGCATTTCCCTTCTGTTCTCCCAGTTCTGGGACGGTGGGCGCGGGGCTGGGGATCAGCTCATTACCACCCTCCTCAGTTCTTGACCAGAGGTATCGCCCATCCCTCCCCACCCCAAACCAGCCCTGAGAAACAATGATAGGATTTTTATTTTGTTGCCTTTGTCTGACCTGCTTATCTGGCCTGCTTTAAAGTGAGCTTCTAAATGTGCGCATTAGAGGTGATTAGGAGACTCGGGGACACCCTCTGTCATTCGTTAATGCTTCAGAGAGGGTCTCAGCCCCAGATCCCGGGCCCGGGCCCTTTGCTCCATACATCACTTTGCCTGCCTCCCTCGCCAGAGTCTGCCCCGGGCCGGCTGCCGACCGGAGGGGTCGGAGACGAGTTTAATTTAAAGACGGGCCCGCCTTGTGCTGCCAAAGGAAATGGCATGTCAGCTACGTCAAAAATAGATACTGTTGTGCAGATCTATGGACGGGGAGGTGGACACCGCCCCCGCCATTTATTACCTGGATTGCCTTTAAACGTCAAAACAAATCCTTCCCCGGTCCTTCTCCAAAACTTAAATCATCGAGAGAGACGGGTCGGCCGCGGCAGTTTGGAATGCCGGAGGAGAGGGGGATGGGCAGGCAGGGGTGCCGGGGGCGCTGGGGGCGCTGCCTGAGCAGGCGGGGCTCCGCGAGCGTCCTCAGCCCAGGGCCCCTGCCACACCGCGCATGTCCATTTCACCACGGCAACGTCTTGCCATGTCGGTACCAGCGCGGTGTGTGGGAAAGCTGTCGCTCACCCTGGATCTACAGCTGATGTGAAGTCAGTGGCGGGGGAAGCATGGCACAGATACACAACACGTACGCCAGTTGACACCCATCATCGCTTTTTCTGTTCAGGACACTTCTAATACTAGAGCCACCCTGTGAGGCAGATGGTCCCCACTTGACGGATGAGCAGGGCGAAGCTCAGAGATGTTGTGGCACCTGCCCAAGACGGCACAGCGCTACCAGGCAGGAGGGCTCCACACTGGGCACCTGACCCAAAAGCTCAGACCGTAGCTGGCTGGGAGGGAGATGAAATGCTCACATGCTTACATGGGCGGGGATTCCTCAGAGCCAAGGAATCAACAGATTGTAATGAGTCATTTATGCTGATTGACCAAAAAAAAAAAAAAAAATCAGTACCTGCACAGTTGGTTAGGAGTCCTTAAATACACTTCGAGTCCTTACATACACACCCCTGGGCACCGTATGAATCTGTTTCCTCCTTAGCTTCGTTATCTGTAAAATAAAGGTAACAACATTGTCTTCCTCATAGTGCAGTCAAGAGACGACAAGAAATGAATGCTCGCCAAGGACTTCACTAGTTTGAGTATGAAAATTTAATAAATACGAGCTGCTATGAAGCACACATGTCTTAGGGTTGTGTGGCTTTTGCTCCTTTTAGCTGAAGAACTTTATGGCTTCCACATGAACGAACCCTAAAGCGCTGAGACCTTCCTGAGAATGTGGGGACAATGGATAGGTGGAGATGTTTGGTGGCACTTCCGTAGTTAAAGGAATTGTTACCATAGGAAAATGCTGGTGTTTTCAAGGTCTAACTGACAATATAATTATAAACATATTTTCAAAATTATTTACTGTAGAGAGGAAAGCGGGGAAAGAGAGAGAGAGAGAAACACCAATGTGTTGTTGCACTTACTTAGCATTCATTGGTTGAGTCTTGTATGTGCCCTGACTGGGGACTGAACCCAAAACCTTGGTGTATCGGGATGAGGCTCTAACCTACTGAGCAACCCGGGCAGGGCGTAAATACCTCAGGGAAAACGACCCCCGCCAGTCCATCAGCCGGTGAGTGTGTGCCTAGACAGTGGTACCCGCTGTGATGGCGAAAAAGAAGAAGAGAGCCCGGGCACCACAGCCACGTGGATCTCAGAAGCTGTACGGGGCGAAAGGAGGCGGTAGCAGCAGCTGCATCATGTGGGATCCTGCCTTTATACAACATCTAGAAAAGGTGAGTCTGCAGGAGAGGAAAAGACCAGGCGTGTGCGCCTGGGGCTGGGACCAGAATGGGAGTGGCTGCAACTGGGGTCACGGGTCCTTTTGGGGACAATGCGGATGTTCTAACACCGAATTGTCCTGAAGGACACGCAGTTCTATACATTTACTGAGATATTATTGAACTATACACCTAAGACATGCATCTTCTGGAACGTAAGTTAAAAAAAAAAAACTTCTGAAAGTTCAACAATTGCCCATTGCACGTCGGTGATTGGTAGGTATTTCCAGGTGCATAACAGCAGCATATATTTCAATGTTATTTTATTCCATGTTTTAAAATGATTATTGTCTTTTTATAAAGTACTATAGCACAAATGTGAAGGCATCTAAAAACATGTTAGACACCATAGAAGGGTAAACTAAGAGAGAGAAATGAACCTTTTCTCTATACTTTTCTCCCCAACCACTTGACTCAGCTTGGTGCAGAGTACGTATATGATAGAGGTGTCTATGATATATATTATACATACAATGACATATGACATATGCATGTATATAATGTACCTGTGTATGCATATGTACATATACACATACGTGAGAGGGAAAAACACTTTATTTCTGTCCCTTTCCGGAAGTGTCCTGTGGTAGCCACACTGCCCTGCGGCCAGAGGTCACATTTGAGCCAATAAGCACGCGTGGCACAGATTCGCGCACCACGAACCCGCTGTACACTCCTGTCTTGGGCACCAGCCCTGTCTGTTGTCCTGCCCAGCCCCCTAAATGCATGCCTGCTCACTTCCGTCCCAAAGTCCAGGGTGACCAGGCTCTGCGTAGTATTCAGGCAGGACAAGCCCCAGGTCAACCCCAATGCACCGGGCTGGGTCCCGAGGTGTGGGCTCCCCTGCCTTCATAGGTTCAGGATCAGGGGGCGCTGCCCAGACCTCCTCTCAGCCGATGCCTCTCAACAGCGGCTCTGTGGACATTTGGGGCTGGGTGGGTCTTTGTTGGGGTTTGGGGTGCCCTGTGCATATAGGATGCTGAGCAGCCTGCCTGGGTCTCCACTCACTAGATGCCAGTAGCACCCACATGCCCCCACCCTCTATGGTGACATTCACAACTGTCTCCAGATGTTGCTCAGTGTTTCCTGGGGGAACAAAGTCCCCTCCCCCTTGAATTGAGATACGATGTTCCGGAGAAACCATCTCTAGTTTGTTTTTCCACCTGCATCTCGGTGCTTTCAGGGCGCTTGCTTGACACACGTGGCCAGGGGTCCACTGAGAGAAAAGTCCTAAGGACACATCTGTATCTCTGCTCAGGACACAGTCGCTTCCTGGTGACAGATCCATGAGTGACCAGAATGCATTACGTCTTATGAAGAAGACCAGCCTTCCTTACAGGTTACAAAAGCATCAGAGTTCTGTTTTTCCAGTTAAAAAAATAGAGCATTGCAATGAGGGTTGATTCGCACAGCGCAAGTTCCTAAAAACTCCATCCCCTTACAGAACACCTGCGCTATAGACTTGCTTACACAGGCAGTCATGGCCACCTATTTGAACAATGGCTTACTAGGGACATTCTTTTACTTTTATTTTAATTCATTTATTTTAAAATATTTATTGATTTTAGAGGTAGAGGAAGGGAGGGAGGGAGGGAGAGGGAGAGGAAGGGGAAGAGGGAGAGAGAAATATTGGTTGGCTGCCTCCCTCCCTCAGCACGTGTCCGAGTTGGGAATCAGATCCACTCTTAACCTTTTGGTGTCCTGGATGATGTAACCAACTGAGCCCCCGTGGCCAGGGCAGCACGGACATTCCTTAGCAACTCCCGCCGACATATTCACAGCATATTATGTATTAGTTTTTGCCACACTAATGCTGCATAGCAAAGCCACCCTCAAACTCAGGGTTAAAATGACATTCAGTCATCCTCAGGCTCTCAGATCAGCTGCAACTGGGGTGAGTCCAGGCCTGGCTTCCCTGGACCAGCCAGGGCATGCGATCTGCTCCACGTGTCTTTCTCCGGAGCACAGAGGAAAGGGCAGCGGCTGCTTTGGGAACGTCCTTTTGCTGCGGGATCCACATAGAGCAACCGGGCAAGCAGGTTTCAAGCCTCTGTGGGCCTCACATCTACTGACCGCCCATTGGTCGAAGCAAGTCACGTGGACAAGCCTACCCACAAGCTGACCCCACCCATCTGGAGACCACAGCCAGGATGCCTGGTGCCACATGACCTCGGGTGACCCTGGGCCATCATCTGGACTGATCTTATAATCTCCCAGGCTCACAAGAGACGTGCAGTCTTATCATCATCAATGCATGGTGTCAGACTGCCTAGTTTGGGGTTCAAATCAACCCTCCCTCCCCCAATAGTCTATTTCTATGCAGCTTCACGGTCACAATTTACACCCACAGAATCTCTCTTCAGAGATCCTTTCGTCGCTCTTCAAATGCAAGTTATGTGACACTGAGCAAATTACTTATCCCTATGCCTTGCTTTCCTCATTTAAAAGTTAATAATAATAATAATAATAATGTGCAACCTCCAGGGAGTTGGGGGAATAAAGGGGGTAACTCACTGCAGCTGCCCCGACACACCACACAGGCTCCAAAAATGCAGGTATTATAGTCGTTTTGGTGTAATGTAAAAACCACCAGACCTGCCCTTCCCCATCACTGTCCCCTGGAGCCTGTCACCCCGTCACGTCAGTGTCCCCATCTGTGAAATGGAAAGAACAGTCTCTGGCCTGCCTCTCTCTGGGGGTGCATTAAGGAACCGAATGTGATGATGAAGGCAAAATTAGGTTGTAACTTACTCAACAGCCATGTCAAATTATGATGTGGGTTGTTTTTCTTTCCTTGCTCTCTTTTTTAATGTGTAGTTTTTCCACTGAGGTTTTTTTTTTTTTTTGCTGCTAGTGCCTGACAAGTTATATACTATCGAAACTGTCTCTGGGAGTTGGGCAGCTTGAACATGGATCCTACACAATCCGGACAGGGATCGTCTGTAAAAGGCTCAGCAGTGAACTGAGCCAGCCATTCCCACCAACTCATCAACATGGATCAACTCATCTCATCGTCACAGCTGTGCTGTGAGCTGGGGAACCTAGGTGCACACACGGGGAAAGTGAGGCACGCACACCCTACAAGAGAAGGAATGGATTGCCTAGTTGCTACCCGCCCCTCTCCCTTGAGATAGCTTGTACCAGTCAGGGTCCAGTCTGAGCAGCAGAATCGGTGTGAGAGCTGGGGTGAGGGGAAGGTAGAAAGAGGTGGGGGAGGGGGAAGGTACAGGAAGAAATTGGAGGCTCCTGGAAGAAATCCCCAACCAGACAATCGGAGAAACTGTACATGCCCAGCAGTCACAGTGGTGACAAAGGGAATATTATGGGAGCAGATGGCGGAGGGAGAGGGGTCAGCGGGAAGCTCTGCCGCAGTGTGACTATGGCCTCTGGGAGGGCAGCTCTAAACATCTGCCGAGAGCTTTGGGCTGCTGCTGGTCAGCCCCTGGTTGGCACAACTGGAAAAGGAACAGAGAAAAGTGCCGACAAGTCCGCGTTTGTCACCATGTGTAACCCAGATGACCCTCCAAGGACAATGGATGGGCTCCATTCCTCCCTTCTGTCACACACATTTTTCTTTTGGCCAGCTACGATCTGGACCCAAACCCTAAGGGGTCTCTTGGGGACACAGTTCCAACTTGGCCGGGACAACCCTCTACAAACAGCCACATAGTCCAAATGGGAATCTGTCAGCCCGCTACGGAGCACCCGCCGTGGGGCCTGCTGCACGACACTGAATCCGTGAAGAAGGCATGGTGCATCTCTTGTGACTTTTCCCCGCGAGCTCGCAGGAGAGTGGAGACCAGGACACGAGGACCGTTGAGGGACCTCCTGCTACGGAGTACACGGCCCCTGTGCGTGCCGCTGCACCTCTGCGCTCGGACACGGGGAGACTCCTCATTTCTCCCACGTTGTATGATCTTTGGCCAAGACGGGGGAAAGTGAAAGTTGGCAGTGGGTGGACGCTGGCCTTTCCACAGGCGATAGGTTGAGCTGTTTCCTAACCTCCCGGTACTACCCGCCGTGCCACGTGACCTTTCCCGATTGCCAGCCGGAGAGGGTGGAGTACGCTGCCCTGACCCACTGACATGAGTCGCACCCTTGACTCGCTTTGGCCAACAGAACGTCAGCCGACGCGCTGTGGGTAGACTCCTGTGAGCTTGGTTTTACGTGCCTTCCAGGCACGGTGTGAAGAACATGTCCTGAGTGATCCTGCCCATGAAGGATGAGAGGGATGATAGGTCCAACCTGATCCCACCCCCTGGCTCTACACAGGGCCCTCCCCGCTGAGCCCAGCCAGCCTCGGCATGTAGGTAAATGCTCCCTTTCCTGAAAGTCTTTCAATCCCTTATCCTAAGATTTCTTCATGGCATTTATTACTCAATTAAGTTATTGTAGAAAATTGGGGATTAAAATAATGAAAAAAAAAAATGAAGTAACCCAATTCCGCCATCCAGAGATAGCATCTGGAAGCTTATTAGGATACAGCCACCCGCGTAGACATTTTTCCTCACAAAAACTGGGATATCGTACACAACGCTTGGGATCTACCAACCCCCACTTACAGGCTACACGTACCGACTCTTAGAGCTAGTTTTCTAAAACATGTAACATGGGGGCATGATCTAATCAACCAGTTTTTTATTGCCGGGCACTTGAATTACTTCCAACTTCTTTCCATCATAAGTAACACTGCAACGAACATCTTGCAACTCGTACGGCCTGTCCTGACAGTGTCAAGCCAACGTCGATATAATTAAAACAGTTTGCATGGCTGGACCTTTTGGGACAGACCTCCTATATCGGCACAAAGTTCAGATTATTTCTTTACGATGAATTCTCAGCCACCAGATTACTGGAGGCTCTTTGAAACATGTTTTAAATTTTCCCTCCAGAAAGGCTGATCAGTTAGTTGTACTCCTACCCCGAGTGTTTAAGAATCACTACTTAGATTTTTACAAAATTAAAGAATCTCTTCACGTCGCAGTCAAACTCATCAGAACCTGGAATCCGTGGTTCATTCGCTTGACAGGTGTTTAGCCTTGCGTGTCAGGTACGGGAGAGCCCAACGGGGAACAGAGCAAGTGGAAATCTCTGCCCTGGATATTTAAGGTCCAAAGAGAAGCCAGCATTCAGAGACCGGCTACTTACCAAGTTCAACAGACCAGCAGGGGTTGGCTCAGCAAAACCAGCGAGAAAGCCCTTTGCTCTTCAAGGAGATCCACTTCTTGTGCGATTTACCAGGCTCTGCTGTTTTCATTCTAGAAACCCCAGAAGAGAGTAAATCAAGTGAAAATGAGAAGCCGCTCCAACCCCGCCCCCACAGTGAAAGGGAAAACCCTCTGAGCCGGAGGTCGGTACACTGGGAGCTCCCTGCCCCACCCGCCCAGCAGACGCCTGGCTCCTGGGGCAGTGACTTCATGCACCTCGGAGCACTGGGCAGGGAGTTCAGGCTGATGTCACCTGAACCGGGGATGTATTTATGGTTTCGTGTCCACGGCTACCTCTCACTGCTCCTTTCTGGGTTAATACATCAAGGGCCATCGGAGTGGGGCCAGCGAGTGCCGGCTGAGTGGTTTATGGTGGCCTCCGAGCTGAGAGGCGTGTTTGCCTGGCAGGTCTCCGGTGAGGGTTTCACGGTGCTGGGCCCTGGGCCCAAACACAGGAGATCGCAGAGCCCGTTTCTGTCTCTTCTAGGATGTTTCCCTCCCTTTTGCTTCTAGACCCTGTCCTTGATGTCAACAGAGCAACCCCCCCCCTTTCCTCTCTTGAGTCCTAGCCAAAGAAGCAAACCTCTTCTTCGACCTCCCTGGACCAAGTTCAAAAGCCCTTCAGCTCACACCTCAACTACGCCGACCTTTTGACTTGAGATTTGGGGGAAACTGGAGGTAAGGGAGACATGAATCTAGCAACTGAAGTTGACCCCTTGGGCAGTTTGGGTAATAGTGGGGAAGGGCTGGCAGGAGTGGTGGGGAGGGGAGGGAGGCAGAAGGGGGTGGTTCCCTAGGGAGACTTCAAACCTCCCATCCCCGGTTGGGTCAAGTCTCCCTCATGGGTGCTCATCTCTGTCTCAGCTGTCTCGGCGTCTTTCGAATTACAAAGCAACGTGACACGAGATGCTTCAAGATGGGGACCCTGGGCCTAGACGCTTTGGCCCATTCATTGATTCATACATTCAATGAAACGCTGGTACTCCCACGGTGCGTCAGTCGGTAGGTTACAGTGCAGAGCATTGATTCAGTTATTCATTCAATAGAAACCTATTGAGTGCCAAGCTCTGGGTTTGGCGGTAGGACGGAAGCATACGAATGAATGACTGGTCCTCATGTCGTGATGCTCAACTGAGTCTGGAGGGAAAATGAACAGGGGGATTTCAATTTTGCTATGGGTATGTCACGTGGTGAGAGAAGTACATTCTGTAGGGGCCCAGAAAAAGGGATCCTGGTTTGGATGTCGAGGCACCATGGAAGGCTGCCTGGAAGGGAAAGACTCCTTGCAGACTTGTTTTTCAGGAAAGACTTCAAATCACTTGTCTAGCTCAGTGGTCAGTACTGAGAACGATTTGGCCTCCAAAGAGACCGCATGGCACTCCCAGTAATAACTGCACTTATTTCCCCTTGACAAGAGCAAGGGTTAATAAGGATGTGGAGCAATGGGACCACTAGCCCCATTACACTAGTGGCAGGGTGAATGGTACAACATATTGGAGCACAACAGCCAACTAATTCTAGGGTGCACAGACATTTCAGCCCAGCCAGCCACCCAGCTGCAGGGGTCCCCAGAGAACTCCTACCCACACGCATAGGGAGCCACATGCAAGAATGAATACTCATTGCAGTGTTGCTCGTGGCATTAAAAACCTGGAAACTCCCAGCAAGGCCATCAGCCGGAGACAGAATGAAGGGACGGAGCTGTACTCATTCCCTTGAAAGTGCCCAAGCAGTTAAAACAAGCAAGCGGACGTGCCCAAGCACAGAGAGTGAGCTCAACGATGGGACATCGGGAGAAGTTTGCCCAAGGATACGGGCAGGGTGATACTACGCACACGAAGTTTTAACATGGGCGCAACAAGACCAGGTGTGACTTCAGATTGTGTACCATGTAAGGCCACAGCCACCCAGCCAGGGCCAAGGTCTAAAGACAGGCGTACGAGTGATAAACCTCAAAACCAGGGAAGGTGTCCCTTGGAGAGGGTGGGGAAGAAATGCAATTGGGAAGAATTACTTAGGGGCGATGGTATCTGAACGATTTTATTTCTTATGCTGGGTGTTGAATACACAGGTGTATATTATGATATTCTCCACTCCTGGCTGCCTGCAATATTTCAAGAGGCAGATCTGCTACGTATACACATTTTATCCTTTGCTCCTTGTGCAACCCTGTGGCAAAAATGCGTTATTTTCTCCAGGCCCTTCTGACACTCTATAATTTTGGACATGGGGAAAGAGGTTCCCAAGGTTTGGGAGAAAGAACAACATGGCTCATACTAAGTTCCATTTCTTCCTATGTGGATTATCTCGGAATTATCTAAGCAGCACTAGGAGGTACTTCGTATTATTGGCCCATTTCACAGAGGCGGCAACTGAGGCTTAGGGAGGGAGCCTAGGAGTCAGCCAGTTGCACAGTTCCAGGGAGGCAGGGTTTGAACTCAGGACCCAGGGCTTCTCTGCCGGGGAAGCGTAGTGTAGCAGTTGAAAAAGTCACCTCTGGAGCCAAACTCCTGGACCGAGCTCCAAGCTCTACCTTCTCCCAGCTCTGTGGCTTTCGGCAAGCTCACTTCTCTGTACCTCAATTTCTTTGCCTGTAAAGTGGGGCTAATTATAGGAACGTCTTCATAAAGTTGCCATAAGGGTTAAAAAACCTCCAAGAGCTCAGAAGGGTGCCTGGCACACTGCAAACGCTACAAACATGCATGTTGATACTGTTGCTAATGATGCCTGAACCCTACGTTCTGCAAGTCAGACCCAGGTGACCTTCGAACGGGGCTCTGCTCAGTGTTGCTTGGGTCTGGTAGGTGGTCCGGGGCTGGCTGCCCAGTTGAGGGGACCAGGAGACTTGCAGAGGGGCACCTAATTCGGCCGGCGGACAGAATGGATCAGAGCTGGAGCCATGGGCTGGGCATCCTCTGCCCTCGGCATCTCCCCTCTCCTTCAGCATCACTCACTGACTCTATAAACACGTGTCCCAGTCATCGGTTTTCCTCCCCTTTGAAGTCGCCCCATCCATTCTCTCCCTGCCCTTAGCCTGCTCCCCTTCCTCGCCAAGGAGGGCCTTGTGCTGGCCACAGTTTCCGACAGGGCGGAGGTGGGGGGCAGGGACACGGTGCACAACGCGCCCCGGCTGGTCAGTTCAGCGCAATCCATTGCATCTTTTCCGAGCACCTACTGGGTGCCGTTGGGGAACTTTGCTGGGGTGGGGGTGAGGGTGAACACCACCAGGAAGAGAAGGAAAAACCTCTGACCAGCTGCAGGGGAAGCTAGATGCAGTCAGAGCCTCGGAGACCTTCACCATCGCTCCAAGCCTCAGTTTCCTTATCTGTGCGATGGCAAGAAGGACACTGACCTCATGGACATGGGAGGGGGAGGTGACGCTCTGCACCTGAATCATAAAGCAGGTCCTCAGTGCGAGGAAGTTAATGCTTCCATTGTTGGTGGTGCGACAGGGAAGGTAGACGCTTGCACCACATGATACGCTGCTTCTGGTCTGGGAGAGGTGGCTCCAAAAGTAAGAACCCAGTTCAGAAAATGACCAAATATAGTACGGGGTTGAACACAAGGCCCGTGGGCCGAATCCGGCCCTCCACCTTGCTTCATCTGGCCCAGCACCTTGTTTCACTGAACTGTGAAGGAGGAGTTACTTGTACACAGTCCTAAAATGACACTCGGCCCTTTGAAGGCAACTGCGGGGCTGATGTGGCCCCTGGTGAAAATGAGTTTGACACCCCTGAACTACCATCTCCTCCTCACCAGAAAACAAACTCTAGCCTCATCCTTAAACGGGGGAAGGTACGGAGGTGACGTTTCAGGGAGATTTCATTTTGAAGATTATATACTGTACACTAGAGCTCCCTTGAGAAATCTACCCCACACGTGACATATGGCCAGTTCGTAAAAGGCATCTTCGTGGTATTCAGGAGGTGCCAACTACGTGGTCCAGAAGAGAGGGGTGTTTTCTGCATGGGCTGGCCCCTTGGCCCTTGAGGGCCTGCAAGAGCTCAGAAGGGTGCCGGGCACACTGCAAACGCCACAAACATGCATGTTGATACTGTTGCTAATGATGCCTGAACCCTACGTTCTGCAAGTCAGACCCAGGTGACCTTCTGCTCAGTGTTGCTTGGGTCTGGTAGGTGGTCTGGGGCTGGCTGCCCAGTTGAGGGGACAGCCTCAACCCATTAGAAGGGACAGACTTCTGCCAGTCCAAGGACTGGCCCTTGGGGCAAATTCCTCTGACCCAAGATGATAGGTCAACTACACATCTGGGTGTGTGTGTGTGTGTGTGTGTGTGTGTGTGTAGCTAAAAGCGAGCATAAAGCCCATACACGAAGTTTAGAGAAATAGATCTTAGTAACAACCTACACTCTGGTTACATGTGAAAAATAATGACTGCGTGGGGACCAGAGGGCAGGAAAACTTAAACATCTGATCAGTCACCATGGAGAACAGCCAGAGCATGTGTCCTTTCATGCTGCCCTGATGGGTCTACCACACCCTTTGAAATACTTTCGTCATTCTTTTTCACTCTCTATAACAACTTGATTAATTTCTTAAAAATCTTGAGGGATCACGGGAAAAAAAAAGAACTTCTCTCACTGACCAAAGTCAGGACTGGCCCTTGAGCAAAATGCCGTCAATATGAAACTCTAAGAAATAGAAACTAAAAAGCCGATCCTCTCCCTGCCTCCTCCCATTCCCCAGAGGTATAGCAGCCACTTAGGGTCATTATTTCCTCACCCTCTCTCCATGTGCAACACGTAGGAAGGCTTAACTGAATGTTTTCCTCTTTTTTACATTTCTGCTCATTCCGCTGTCACGAGGGGGAGGGAGACGCGACTGTCCATAAACATGTGTACTTGGAAAATTCACAAATGAAGATTGGTACTTTGATGCATGGCTGAAGAATTTATTGAGTGTCTGCTCCATGCAAGGCAACATGTGTATTTATTTGTACGCGAGAGTGCAAGGCCGGACGAGGCCTGCGCGCCGGCCAGCGTCGCACGCTTCCCTGCACACGGCATGTGTCATGGGGACGACCATTTTTTATCTCAATTGCTTCCTTACCCGGGGTCTGTTGGTAGCTGCTGTGGGCCAGTGCACCCAAGCCCCTGCCTTTGTGGGGCTCCTTGCTCTTTTTGATTCCCCCCCTCTTTGGAGATTTTATTTATTATCTGTCGGGCAGTGTATTGTTTGGAGATTCTGGTTTTTATTTCTCTGCTGGCTTTGACAGATACTCAGGGAAAGGGGTGTGGGGGGTGGAAGGGGGGTGAAAGCATTTGGTTTTGTTTTATGATATGCCGTGGAGGCCCTGTTAAATTCGCAGAGGCCTCTGGACTTGTGAGTGGAAGGGCACTGGCCCTGGTCAGGAGTGCTCGTGCTGGGGGTCTCGGTGACACGGGCTTGATGGGAATTCCAGGGCTGGGTTCAAGGTCTGCAGCAATTGGAGCAAAGCTAATGGTAATGCAAGCGTGAGGGTGGACGCTCTGCCTCTGGGGTCCCACCACCTGCCTTTGACTGTTCCTGACTGCCTCCCTATGTCCCCTGGGGCTAGTTCCTTGGTCCGGCAGAGCCTCAGTTTTCCCTTCCTCAAAATGGGCATGATAATCACGGCGGTTGTGGGGACTGATGGCAAGCCCACAGCGCTGCGCCTGGATGCCTGAAACTACCACCAATGTTTTAAGTGGCTGAACTTTGGTGCAGGAGAAACAATTTAATCTCTTTTTATGGATTAACTAGCTTTTATTAAACTACGTTACGCCTCCTGGAGAAAGATTTAACATCTTTGCTATCATGAAGCCAATATGTCCCAAATGGAAATCAGTTGTCTCTTCCCTCGCTCTTACCCAAGCCAGTTGCTCTGGAAACCCTCCCAAGGGGTCTCTGGAAACCGGCCATTAATTCAGCGGCTTCCAGCCTCTGTCGCGTGGGAGTGTTTGCTGGCGAACTTTTGAGAAACACCCACGGCTGGGGCCCGACCTGAAGGTTTTGGTTGAGCCGGGCTGGTGTGGAGATCAAACAGTTGCAGCTGGGAAAGGCTCCCCCAGATGACTCAAGCGCACGGTCAGGGCTGAGGAATGATGAGGTGCACAGCTGCCCAGGTGCAAAGCCTGCCCCCTGCCCCCCCCCCCCATTTCGGGGGACCCTGTTAAACCCATTGCCCAGGCATTCCTGACTCTGCCTCCGTTTCCCCCATGCTTGGGCCCAGTCTGCCTGCATGCCACGTCTCATTGGGCCTGCCACCAGCCTCCTGTTGGCTTCTGGATGTTTAGTCCACCTCTGGTCAATTGTCAATCCCTCGACCTTTCTAGCTCTGCAGGGGCTCCGCCTGATTACAGCACTTAATTCCCACCATGTTGTCCGTGTGGTGAAGCCCCAGGTAGAACCCCTTCCTCCCGGGGCTCAGCCTGCCTTCCCAGCCTCATCTTCACCCTCCTCTCCTGCCTCAACACCCCCTCTTTGATGAGGCCTTTCTCTTGAAAGCTCCCGGTCCTCATCTATCGGGTACCCTCCTGCACCCCTCACCCCAGCCCGATCCCCACCCACCTCCCAGGCAACCTGGACGGCTTCCTGGGGACTGAGTAGCCTAAGGGGATACATGCTGCCCAAGTCCGTACAGTATGGTTTTTATTTGCATAGCCATCTCCTCCATTTGCCTTGGGAATTCCTCAAGTTCAAGGACTGGGTCTTTTTCCCCCGCAGGCTTATTCATCACCCCTGAGAAGCATTTGTTGAGCAGAACAAGCTGGGTCACCACCAGCCTTACCTCTGTGGCAGATTCAGTTTTCCAAAGGCAGCCACCGCCTGCAATAGGCCCCGTCTCCCGTCCTCTCCGGAGCAATCTTGCCCGCACCATCGGGAGTCTTGTGTTTCTTCTTGGGAATCAGGGCAGGTTCGTGACCGCTCCTTCCAATGAGATGAGGCAGAAATGGTGTGTGAGGTCCAAGGGTAGGACAGAAAAGGTGACGCTGCCCAAACTTTGTTCCCTGGACACTGCCACTCGGACCCCTGGGGCTGCTCTGTCATAAGGGGAGTTGGGCTACATGAGGACACCAAGGTTAGGGGCTCTGGGCACAGTTCTGGCTGAGCTGAGCCTCCAAGGAGTCCCCATCCTGGCACCAGACATATATGAGTAAAGGAGCTTCCAGAAGATTCCAGCTCTTGCCAACCAGTCACCTCTGGCCACTGGAACCTTCCTAGCTCAGATGCCAGGCAGCTGAGATGTTGATCAACCATATTAACCATGCTGATTCGGAATTCCTGACTCTTGGAATCTATGAGCTTCACACAAAAGTTGTTACTTAAAGCCATAAAGTCTCGGTATAATGTTATGCAACAATAGCACCTGGAGGCCTCTATTTGTTTCCTTTTGTAGGAAGGATACACTACTGGTCACCCGCCTTCCCACTCCTCACCCAACCCCCGCTGGTTCACGCCCCAGGGCCACTGTCATTGCTGTTTGCTCTGCCTAGAAGGTCTCCCTCCGCCTCTGCCCGTGGCTGCCTTCTTATCAGCAACACATCAACCCCAAAGCACTCCGTATAACATGTTTGTTACATAATTATATACGTACATATCAATTACAATATCGTCTGAACCTAGCAAATTAAATGTTTCTTATAATCATGGCCCATGAGCTCCTGAAAAAGTGTTCAGCGCTGTCAATTACCTAGGGAACGGTACACAGACGCTAACGGGGCCAAAAGGGAAAAGGTTGACAATGCCAAGTGTGGACAAAGATCGGAAGCAACTGCAACACTCACAGGTCCCCCCGGTGGATGCGCAAAATGGTTCAGGCACTTTGGGGAATAGTTTGGCCGTTCCTTGCAAAGGTAGACAGAGTTCCCAGGCGAGCCAGCGGGCACAGGCCTCAGGATTTATCCAAGAGGAACGAACACCCGCTTCCACACAAAGACACATGCAGGCATGTGTGTAGCAGCTGGGTGTGTGGGAACCGGCGAGCGGAAACAACCTGCTGTGTCCATCCGCTGCAGCGCCGACAGACACGCCGTGGGGCACCCACCGCCGAGCCCGCGCAAAGCAAAGGAGCAGGAGGAGGAGACTCGCGCAACGTGGCGGAATCTCGGGGTACTAGGCCGGGTGGGAAAAGCCAGGCCCCAGAGACTACGTATGACCGAACTCCATTTATGTGACTCCAGAGAAAGCACAACTAGAGGACAGAGCGCAGAGCAGTGGTTGCCGGGGGCCAGAGGAAGAGACTCTAACTGTAAGGGGATGCGAAGGAACTTCGGGGGTGAGGGAAGTGTCCCGCACCTCAAAGAGAACAGGAGCCCCACAATTGCACCTCTGAGGTCAGTCCTGAAAGTATCGAGCCAATGTCAATAGAATGAAAACAGTTTTCGAGACTGATACTTTTAGGACAGACTTTGTATTTGTCAAAAGGCATTGGACTCAAGGGTTCATGGGAATGTAGGTAAATTTAACTGAGTGAGCCTGCCTTTCAAAAAAAAAATTACTTATTTGTTTTATTTTTTTTTTAAAGATTTTATTTATTCTTTTTCAAGGAAGGGAAAGGAAGGGAGGCAGAGAGGGAGAGAGACATCAACGCATGGTTGCCTTTCACCTGCCTCCAGCTACGGACCTGGCTGGAGACCTGGCTTGCAACCTGGTTCTGTGCCCTGGCTGGGAATCGAACCAGTGACCTGTGGGTTTGCCTATCCATTGAGACACCATAAAAAAGATAACTTCTTTAGAGTGTACTTCTCTAGCCCCACTTCATCTAAAGGACATCCTCACTAAAATTTCTAAAATTCTATATGATATGAGGTATAATGGTATAGAAGATACATTTCTAAAATTATTAAAAATTAAGTGAAGTTATCTATAAATACAAAATTATAGATGTAGTTTTAGAAATCATGAAGTACAATTCAAAAAATAGCATAAAATCATGTGTGAGGATGTGTATATAGATAGATACAATTTTCTGCATATAAGCATCAAAGTTGTATATACACTTTTACATTTATATACAATTTTAGAAATCAGGAAGTACTATGCAGAAAATTACACACAAATTATGTGCGGTTTCTCCCCTAGAATGGCTCTCCTTCCAACACAGGAATTATAGCCATCAAGTTCACTCTTTTTTGTCCCTAGCTCAAGTACCTGAGTGCACATAATAGATGCTCAAAATAAACATTTCTTGAGTAAATCGGCAGGAAAACATAGGTGCTCGGGCGAACACATGCAGCGACTTAAACCGAACGAAAATTCCTTGTTGAACAGTGCACTGAGTTCCGTCTGGATTCATCTCCTTTCCAGCCAGAGCCCACCCTCTTCCAGGACAGCCCCTTTGGAGGAGCCAAACAGGGGTGACGAGAATTCCAGAGTGGCCGAGGTCAGGGGACAAGATAAGACCTTTCTTAGGACAGCGCGGGTAGAAGAAGAAAGCTCCCTCCACCCTAGTGTGGTTTCGACATATGTTCTAATCAGGTCATAAAAACTTGGTCAGAGGCTTGCGCCCTTTGGGTTTCATTTCATTTTATTTTATTATTAAAAACTAAACATGTGGAACACAGATAATTGGGTTCTGCAGGAGGCTTCCTTTGGCTCCTGCATCTGAGGAATTTAATGAGGGAGAAAACAGAGGGAAATATATATGTAGCTATTCGGTATATTTGGAAGGGTTGAAAGCAAAGTTGTACTTCAAAGGGCTATTAGGATAACCTCTCTGGGCAAGTTGTGATCAGTAACGCTGCCTGTGTCGTCATATTGTGAGCTTTTTTAAAGGATTTGGGGGCGGGTGGGGGATCGTAAGATTTTTGTTTTTGTTTTTTTTAAATTAGTTTTCAAAGGAAGAGTACGGTGATGGTCGAGCCAAACTTTTAAATATCCTTCTTGGAATGGTCAGAATTGGGTTTCAAACCTTAACGTGCTCCCAGGGACCATAATACAGGCTGGAAAATAATTATTTTCCAAGCTCCAGAGCCCCCTTGCCCCTAGGTCTGCACTGTCCTGGACTAGTTAGGTCTCCCCGCATGGGGCACGTGGCCCCATTAACTGTTCCCTGCCCCTGCCTCCCCCAGGATGACGAAGGGGGCAGGTTCTCTGTTATGAACTCCTGGGGATCATTGTATTTGCAGAGCAATTTCGAGTTTGGCTTTCAGGAGTCTGCAAGGGTGAGACGAACCTTGGCTCCAGTTGGGCTGGGCCCTCAGGTGGGTAAAGGTGGAGACTCTTTTACCCAACGCGACCCTGAAGAGTCACCCAGGTCAGCCACGTTTTTGCGGGACGTAGTAGTTCACTTATTTTCACTGCGGAACAGTATTCCCAGGGGTGAACTTCCCACCATGTGTCCATCTGCCCCACGCCTGATGGATATTTCGGTGTTTGTTTCCGGGCAGGGTTATCAGCAGCGATGGTGCCACGGAGGTTCTGGAAGCTGTCCTGGCCAGCACACGCACTGCCTGTTCCTGGAAACCCTTAAGCTCCTGGTCCAAGGGCCTAAAACCCTTTCCACGTCCTGGACGTCTTGGGGAATCGGATGGGAGCCGGGCCGGGCACCCAAAACGCACAGACACGCACAGATCCAGAGACGTGGAGGCGCGGCCATGAACAGTGCCCCACACTTGGTAGGAAGGCCTCCACCAGACCCGCAGCTGCGGGCCGCTCTGGGAAGGGAGAGGCGTGTGGAGCGAGGGGTGGGGTGGCGCAGGGAGGGGAAGGTGGGTTTCCCTCCGAGGCCGCTCCTGAGTGCGCCGTCCAGGGCGCAGAGAGGGATCCAGCCCAGAGAGGGAGAAGCACGAGGCCCGCCTCCGGCACAGCCCCAAGCCCCGTGGCGCTGTAGCAAAGCCCGCGCCGCTGTGTGGACGCCTGTGTGCGCACCGAGGGTGAGGCGAGGCCGCAGCCAAGAACAACCCATAATTCTGTACACAGCAGATTGAGTTTCTTGGAGAATTTGCTCCCAGAGGAAACGTCTGCCGTGGCAGGAGTTGAGCGTGGCTGGGGCCTCGGAGAGCAGGCAAGCTGTGCGTGTCAGGAAGCACCCGCACAGGGTCTGCGGACAGTCGGGGACTCCGGGGGGCACCCGTGGTGGGGTCCGGCCAGGCCAGGGAGGTGCTGCTCTTAGTCCTGGGCAAGGGGGTCTCTGCTTTAGGGGGCTCCACTATGCCTCTCTTCTGAGTAGGCCCTTCCCATAGGATGGGTACCCAGAAATGGAGGCACATGGGTGTCGGCCTGAGTCCAGACCCTGCATGGTCCTGTCCCTAGATCCGTCTCTGGGATGTAGACATCCCCACCCCTGGGCCTGAGGGATGGCCAAGGAGGAGTGTGGGTACACTTGTCAGGGGAGAGTGTCAGCTCCCACTGTGATTCTGGGATGGAATCAAGTCCACCGTGGCCTCCCGGGTGGGTAGAAAGAGACACTTGTCAACTAGTTTGAGGACAGAACACATGTTATTAGCATGTTGCCAGCTTGACTTAGGACGCTGCAGCTCTCAGAGTACATGGACCTCGATGTGTCCCCTGCTCCGGGGAGCCACAGTGTCAAGGATGAGTCCGCCCAGGAGATGAAACCCAGAGGGTTGTTTGCTCTCTCAGGGGCAGAGTTGGATATTTGGGGCCAAGAGCTTGAAGGCAAGAGAAGGAAGGCCAGCCCCTGGAAGCTTTGAGGGAGCAGGTGACTCTCCGGGCCCCACCCTGTCATTGCGTCCTGTAACTCTCCTGGGGCACCGTGGGGGTGCAGGACCCAGTACTCCCAACTCCAAAGACCCGGAAGGGACACGGAGGTGTCGGTCCCAGGGAGCCAGCTCTAGCACTGGTTTAGCTCGGGCTCCAGGTGGCAGCTCCGCCCCCCTGGATGCTGGCACTGTGCCCCTGTCCCATCCTCTCTGCATCTTTCCGTGTCGCTGCTGCACGATGTCTGTCTTCCCGCATCTCTTCCTGTCTCTCTCACTGATGCGTATCCCTTTCCGCCAGTCTCTGCACAACTGTCTCTGATGCACCTCCCGGCCGACCTAAGCTGATCAACCTCTCAATGCCTTTCCTGCCAAACTGGCCTTTGGGGGCAGCTGCCCTCAGAGATCCCAGGACCCTCTTGTGGTCACTTCGCCTCCCTCCTTCTTGGAGCCCCAGCCCAGGGCAGCTGGAGAGTGGGGAACAGGGTGCGATGAACCAGCCACCCACTTTCTCCTTCAAACCCCCCAGGTGCCTCGCCATCAGGGGGCCTTCAAAACAACAAAAAGCCATTTGAAGCAGGTTGGCCACCACTCCTGAAATGTCCGTTTTAATCCCTGTGGCCCCAGCGCCCGCCTGAAGGAACCTGGAAGCTCTGCAATGAGCCCGGACTGCTTTTCCAGGGCCAGTCGCCTAAAGCACCTTCGGGCGTCACCCAGGGGCCTCCCTGGGGACGTGAGGGACATAGTCCCTGCCCCAGCATCCCGTTGCCAGAGTGTGGGGATCAGAAAGAAAGGTCAGGGGCGTGGGAGTCCCCAGCATGGCGGCGCAGTGGCTGTGCTGGGACACAGGGGTGCGACCAGACCTTGCAAGGCGCCCAGGTTTTCATACTCTGCCGTCTGGGGCCACATCCAAGCCCTGGCTTGAAGTCGCGCCTGCCAGCGCTTGCCTCCTCCAAAACGGGGCTGGGTCCCCCCCCCACCCCCATTCCAAATACTATTTTTTTAAAAATTAGGTCAAGATTACGCCAAACACCACCAGCCCCAAATGGAAGTTGGGGACGGTTCAATTCCAAACCAGATGGCCACGCTGAGGGTTTTGCAAACATTTCCCCCCCAATGGCGCCCCAGATGGGTTCAGCCGGCCTCCTGAAACTGCATTGGAACGCGGCACGCAGGGTCCTAGAGGGTATTCTTGCGGAGGGGGCCCACAGCTCTCACCCGATTTTCAAAGAGCTCCAGGGAGCGGCAGAAAGGGTGAAAAGGTTATGCATCGTCACAAAGGTAGGTTTTCAGGGGGGGAAAAAAATCCCTCTGCCCACCTCTTATTTTTATCTTCCCCTTGTCCCCCCTCCTCACCCCACCTCCTTTTTCCTTTTGCAACGTTTCTTTGACATTTCAAAGCCCCCTCTCCTGGTTTCGATTTGAAGCTCCTGGATAAAATCGATCAATTTCAAAAAGGAAAGGATTCCGGGTCTGGCCTGCCAAGTCCTCCCCCTCGGACGGGGGGGCGGAGCCGGAGGCAGGAGGACAGAAACACTTTGCTTCGGCACCTCATTTCCCGCTCGGGCATTTCCCCCCAAAAAAGAAGGGGATCAAAGAGAAAGGTTTAAAGTTCTTGGCGCGCGGGCGCGCATGAGCCCTCTGCACCCAGAACACTTGGGGCGAGGGGAGCGGGCCGTTGAACTTGACCCTCCCGCTTTGCCGCAGGAAGTTCCCGAATGTTTTTTACCTGCTGCTGCGACCTCAGGTATTTGAAGACGGCAGTCCGGCAACTTGAAAGGGCTGCGGAGGTGGCCAAGGTCATAAACGGGAAGACAGAAGGCGACTCTTGGAAGCTGAGACCTAATTCCTGTTTTATTGATCAAGGAGAGGAGCCTAGATGGAGTTCAAAAACAAGATGGAAAGTTGGAATGTCCCACCCAGTCCTGTTTAACCCAAGTCCTCTTCAGCCTTCCAAACAGCCTCTGTGCCGCTCACCCCAGCTCACCTCTGTGGGGAAGGGGGGCGCGCAGGGAGGGAAGGGGGAATTTATGGCCTTGGCCCTCACAGGAAACGCGGGGGCTGAGGCTCAGGGTGTGGGGGCAGCATGACTCCCACTCCCTTCGGTCGGTCGCACCTCCAGCTGCAGGTGAGCCGAGGCTCCCCTGGCCACGGATTCTTTCCTTATTTAAAATGTTGGCATTCTGCTCATCCTGGATGTTGTCATTATTGTTGTTTTGCATTCATTTTGATTTTTAAAAGTAGATTGCGTGACAATATCATTCACCTGGATCACAGCGTGCTTGGCCCTTCCCTTCCCTGCTGCACCTGAGAACACGTGGCGGCGGGCGGTGCAGGGAGGCCTGGGCGCTGGGAAGTGGAGGGAAAGTGCACCGGGAGGTGGGGGGTGGCTGCATGGCTTCCTGACTGGTGCCTCCGGTCAAATTAAGGCAAAAGAGAAACCTCCCTTTCCTTCCCTGGGATGTGGCACCATCTCTGGCTGTGATGGAGAGCAGGGGACCTAGACCATCTGACGTGGGGTCAGAAGCCTGGATTTTATTCCCTGGAGTGTGAACCAAACTCACTGTGTGGCCTGGAGTGGGTGGTGCTGGGCCGAGATGGTGGCCTCCGTGGGGGAAGAAAAAGATTTTTTTTTTTAATGGAAAAGACCAGCCAGATACATCGAGAACATATTAAATAAAGCAGTTTTTCCAAAAGGCTTTTTGGGCTCATTCGTGTTTTTCTTTTTCTTTTTTTAAATCCCCAGAAAGCCTCTATTTTTATTAAAAGGCTTATAATAAAGGCTAAGATTTATGGAACATTCATTCACCCCAGGTCAGACACGGGAGCAGCACTTTCAAAGCATTATCTCTTTTAATCCTCACAACCAACGTTGGAGAGAGGAACCATCTTCTACACCCATTCTATAAATGAAGAAACTGAGGCCCAGAGAGGGAAGTAATTTAAGGTCGCGCTGTAGTGAAAAAGTAGCCATCTGGGACCAGGTGGGTTTCTTCCAGCAACCCAGTTCTTAAGTAGAACACATTCGTGAAAATTCGCTGCATCAGGACATTTAAAAACAAAGGAACCATGGGGAAAATTCAGAGAGGTGAGGCCACTTGCTTCAAGTCACACAGCTAGGGAAAGGTCCCCATCTGCATTTCTGGGCCATCAGCTTGCAGACTGGCCTTCCTTGCCCTGCCCATGTCCCCCAGAATAAACTGAACCACCATCCAAAAACAGCTGTGTTTTAGCCAGTAACAACCTAGGCATGTACTCTGTGTACCAGAGGCGTTTCAATAAGCCACAGATCCTCAGGCTGAGAGAGAAGGCTCTGGAAGTCTGGAGCCAGGGATGGGGGGGTGGGGGGTGGAGGAGACAGAAAACAGAAGAGGAGAAACTGGGAACAGAACATGTCCTGAGCCTGCCTGAAATTCCAGGAAAAAAGGATGCAACAACCAGTGGACCGGTTAGAGCCACAGGAGTACCACAGAGAAGGGACTCTGCTGACACCCCTGTCAGCAGCCATTCATGTCTCTAGAGTATTTGTTGTTGAAGAGGAAACAGCTGTGAAGCGCAAACAGTTCCCAGAGTGAAGCAACTCCGGGTCCCACGGAAGCCGGGGACATCTAAGTTTGTAGGGTGCCTTAAATGCACAAGTAAACAACATGAGACCTGTAGCTTTTCAGAGCGAACCTCTCAGGGAAAGCAGTCTTCTGGAGGCCTGTGAAAGTTGGGGTTCACAAAACACGGCCATGAGAGAGCAGCTGGGCAGCTGGAAATGAACGACCTATTTTTTAAAAGCCTGAAATATTTTTCCCCGTAGCCAATAATAATAATATCTTTGATGCATTGAGTGTGTACTCTTCAGTGCTTTAAACACATTTTCCCCTTTTGTCTTCATCCCACACCTCTGTGTGACAGATCGGTTGGTAAGTCTTGACTTTTCACCTGCGAAGGAACTGAAGCACAGCAAGGTTGGGTGACTCACCCAAGGCCACACAGCATGTACGTGGAACAGCCAGGATTCAAGCCCAATGTTTGTGGAACTCCAGACACCACGTTCGTAATCCAGCCTAAGAACCTTTTGGCTGGAGGCTAAGTTGGTGGAACGTACTGAACATTTGGCGAGGTTCTTTGGGAAGCCCAGAGAGTCAAAGCATCAAAGAAAATGCCAGCCAGCGTTTTAGGAGCAAGCCCCAGAAAGTTCTTTCAGTCTCTTCTCCTGGTCAAGAGCAGAAGGCTGCTGTCCAGGAGTGATGGGCTGAGATGACTGGGCCACCCCCCTCTCCCTAAAACAGATGCTACATGAGATTCTTCCCAGACTAGATCAGGGCCAGAAGGGAGGCCCTCACCCAACTTGTTTGAGCCAACAGAACAGCCACCATTTGCTGAGGGCCCGCGAGCCATGTCTACCGAGGTGGCCCCAATATCAAATTCTCTCTCGCCAGCCAGCCAGGGTGGAATTGTTGGGCAACCGTGCCGGGTTGGGCAGGTCTCACGCTGCACCAAGGGGATGCCAATTCGCCACCTTGCCTTGGCACCATGTATTACAACAGCTGTCCAGCAGATGGCAGGAGAGTGTCTTGTTTTAATGACATCAGCCTATTAGGACAAATTTCCAACCTGGAAGTAAGGTGCCTGGAGGAAGGTGTGACTTTTTCTAACTTTGTAAAGGTAAAGTATGGTCCAGCCCTGCCCGGGACCAATCGTCCTGCTCCCAGGTGGCACACTGAGGTTCAGAGAGGTGGCGTCCCCGCCGCATAGCGGCCACAGTGTGGATGAGAGAGGAAGTCCGTTTTCAAACCTCGCGCTGTCTAACCTAACCACACCCTGAATATGCAGCCCACCCCTATATCAGGGATCCCTGGAGGCTGCAAAGCACGTGACCCAAGAAGCTGAGGAATAGCGCCTGAGAGATGACTTCACGTGACCGTCTATTGGGGTGTTCCTGGAAAGGGACCTCATCAAAGTGTAAACTCATCCCGATCACAGATACAGCACTAACTTCTGACATAAAGGATTTTCCAGATCATCCTGGGGAAGACTCACTTCGACCCTCGTTTGGGCTGAATTCTATTGCAGCCAGAGTCACATCGTGCCTGGCTGCGGCGGACGTACAGGTCTGCCTACCTTTAGGATTCGAAAATCTTCGACCCTCGTTTGGGCTGAATTCTATCGCAGCCAGAGTCACATCATGCCTGGCTGCGGCGGACGTACAGGTCTGCCTACCTTTAGGATTTGAAAATCTTTTTATCCTGTTGGGATACAGCTCATTTTAGTAACGTAGCATTGCGATGAGTAAGAGTAGGGGTTGTGGAGTCACTCAGATGTGGGTTTACAGCTGCTGTAGCCTGGAGTGAGTGACCTACCACCTCTGAGCCTCACTGGCCACATCTGTGAAATGGGATAATAATGGTTCCTACTGTGGGAGAGGTGGAACTCGAGCCACATGTTCAGCACAGTGCCTGGCTCCTTAACGCTGGCCGGCGTGGATGTGAAGTGTGTCTGTCTGGCACGTGGTTGAATCCTTACCCAATACCTCTGGGTATTGTGAACGGATATCAGACCCAGCCCAGCACACAGGTTTGGGCCCTTGGGACATTTATACATGCAGTCTAGTCACCTGGTCTTCCTAGAAGGGTCTCTTATTAGGGGACATGCTGTCACCCCCTTTTTTAGCCTTGTTTTTCTTCCATCCGCAGCTGGAGATGGGGAGATCAGAACTGGGGGAACCTGGGTGTGGGTGGAGAAAAAAAAATGAGTGAGAGAAAGAGAAAGAGGTGGGGTGGGGTTGGGGGGGGGATGGTCAATCCAGAAACTGTCACGCAGTCCCAAATTTATTTCACAAACGACGACTTTAATAATTCAAGCCCAGCCAACTCAGCTGAGAAAGTCAAAGTGCCACCTCATTCGGCACCTTGGTGACATTTGGAATTTAGAAGCCTGTCCTCTCACTTCAGCCTGATGATGTCACCAGAAGCCAGCAATGGAATTTCCACACTCCTGCCCCCCCCACCCCCGCCAACACACACCAAAATAAAGTTATTAAGGACGCTGGGGAACTTACAATTTTTAACATTTATTATATAATTGTTATGATTATTACCACTCTAATTTATTTCCCTACTTAAAAATGTTCTGGCAACTGTAACTCATTTTAGGCCAATCCTTGCAAACCAGGAGACCTGGGGTTATTTAGAGAGAGAGCATTTAGCCAGGTGCGTGAGTCTCAAGTTTCCTCCAAATTGCTGCAGGGCCTCGCTCAATAGAGAAATAAGCAAAGAACAGTGTGTGTATTATATCAATATTATGATAATGTGCACCGAATGCAGATCATACGTGATTAATTTGGTCGTTTTCCAAATTTATCCCCGGGGTTTTTCGATCCTAAGCAGCCAGTGAATGAACACATGCCCTCACATAATCCTATCTTCCTAGGGCTCCGTGGAAAAACACCTCGATGAGGGACGAGAAATGGGGGCTATTCAGTAGGAAAAGCAGCGTATTCATTGTGGGCTCAATCCTGTCTCTCACCTGTGTGGGGGGTGGGGGGCGGGGGGGGGTCAGGCCAGTAAAATTGGCCAGAGCCTATCATTGTGGTGTGTTTTAATATTATACAGATGAAGCGCTCTTATAAGGAGAAGTTGGCATCCGAGGTTAAACTGAGGGTTTGGTCTACAAAGTCTGTAAGTGGGAAAAAAATAGGCTGACTCATGGACTGTTAAAATACCGGTTGGTTCGTCTGAATGGAGCGATCAAGGGACTGTGTCACTCCCGTTAAGGTGCTTCTCTGTTACAAAGATGATTTGAGGGCGTTTACTGAGCACTTGCTAAGGTTCAGGCATTGCTGGTGAGGCGGTGGTTTTCAGTGGGGCCGGTGAGATTGTGTTTCTCGAGGGCACATTTGACAAGATCGGGAGACCTGAGAGTCACCACTGGAGGGATGAGGGCATGTTCCCGGCCTCCAGAGGGGAGTGTGTATGCTGCTAAGCGCCCTGCCATGCCCGAGACCATCCCTGCACCAGAGCACCGTCCAAGGTCACTCAAGGCCTGGGGGCCAGGAAGCAAGGCCAGGTAGGTGGGATGTGGAGCACCTGTGGGCGCCAGCCATGTGACAAACCACCTCTGTGGATGCCCCACCCAGCCAAGTATGGGTGCTTACAGACCTTCTATCTGCCCCGAGCAAATTCTGGAAGGGTGCTCATCCCTCTCTTGCGAGAGACAGACTTTCTTTTTCACTTTATTCCCACTTGGAACATGCATGAGTTCCATAGTCAGACCCGTATGCCTGAAGCCTGTGTAGCAATGCAGGGAGAAATGTGGTCAGCTTGGAGAAGTGAAACAGGCCACAAAATGTAGCTACCATAGCTCCTCTTTTTTTTCGTTTTTAAGATTTTATTTATTATCTTGAGAGTCATGGCTACTCTTGACTGACTTTGCAGGAGCAGCAGCCTCGGATGATAGCCAGGCCACTGGGCAGAGGAAGTGTGGGGCCCTGGAACTCTGTCCCTGGTCTGAGGTTGGAAACACATCCCTTCTGCTTTACACATTGTCTGTTTGATTATTTTACTGCACACTCATATCGTGTTTTTATTGTTTTTCCTCTTCCATAAATTAAAGTATGTTGACGGTAATAAGATGCCTACGTAAGTTTGCTCTAAAACATTCTTTTTCATGGAAAAGAATGCAAATCTTGGATGTATTTTTCTTGGGGGGGTCTTTCAGAGCTTTTTATCGATTCTCAAAGCGGCACAGGTGACCCCCAAAATAATGATTGAAATCAGCATGCGTCAAGCACTTACTTTGTTCTAAGAACTATGCTAAGCAAGTTGTGAGAATCATCGGACTCACCATTTCAATAACAACCCTAAGATGGGGAGACCATGTTTAACTCCTATTGGACCAATAAGTGACAGAGGCTCAGAGAGGTTAAATCACTTGTCTGTAGACCCACAGCAGCAGAGGCAGAATTTGAACCCCGGCCCATCAGACTCTTAGAGGTATATTCTCCTTAGGACACTTCCTAGGGTGGCATTTAATTCTTTTTAAAGAGGGTTTTGGGAACATGTGGAATAGAACCCTATGCATGGAACAAGGACCTTGCCCCCAAGAGCT
Organism: Noctilio leporinus; assembly: GCA_004026585.1. NCBI lineage: Eukaryota > Metazoa > Chordata > Mammalia > Chiroptera > Noctilionidae > Noctilio > Noctilio leporinus. Next base: position 147,011 of record PVIW01000749.1, read on the forward strand.
ACGGAACATTACCTGTGTGTGCGGCCTGGGCAAGACTCCGTTTCCTGCTGGGAACCGGGCAGAGAAATCAGTCTGGGACCCGCAAGGTGCCATCTGGGGAGGGGGTGGTGACTGGAGAAGCTGCTTCCATCAGGCAGGAAGGGGGCTGAAATCAGGACCCAAAGAGGAGAGCGTGGAGGCAGCGTTGGCGATGGCGATGGGTATGTTTCAGGCTGCTCCAAGATGCCAGCAACACTCCAAGCGCCTCGGAGGGGGGACCTGCCCACGGCAAGGCAGGGACTGTAAATATTGTGCTGGCGAGTCTCCTAATTAACCACAAGCCACCACGTCCTGACTTGGGACTGTGTCTTTCATTGTAGCTCCTTGGAGGGTGGAAGGGGTGTTAAATATTTAGGTGTGGTGAGAGTGGGTGGCAGTGAAACCTTCGGTGGGTTAGTACCTAGAAAACAGTGACCGCCTCTGGTTACCCCCAGGCGCGGCAACCCCAAGGCAGGGAACACAGTGGCCTGAGTTCCACACGGTGCCAGGACGATGACGTCACTCCCACAGAATTTCTGGGGGGTGGCAAATTCAGTCATCAAGATCAATGGTATTTTAATTATATATATATAATTAAATATATATATGTGTGTATATATAAGCACAATGCATGCAAAATAACCTATGATCTTAAATTATATTTAAATTTTAAACAAGCACAAGATCTGATAGGTCCCAGGTCAAGGTGAGGAGAAGTAAGGGGTGGGGGTGGGGTCATACGCCATTTTCATTGAAAACTGTTGCTGAAGAATTTTATTTATTATTCCTTTTTAACTTTTAAAAAGATTTTATTTATTATTTTCAGAAGGAGGGGAAGGGAGAGAAGCTCAGAGAGAGAGATACATGGATGTGTGGTTGCCTTTCACCTGCCTCCAGCTATGAACCTGGCTGGAGACCTGGCTTGCAACCTGGTTATGTGCCCTGGCTGGGAATCGAACCAGCGACCTTTGGGTTCACAGGCCAGTGCCTTATCCACTGTGCCACTACCCAGGGCTTTCATTTCACCCTTACACATTTCTGTTGGCTTCTGTAAGTAACATGGATTATATATTTTACGTCACCTCAATGTTATTAGCACATTAACAAAGTTAATAATTCTCTGCCACCATCTAATCATCAGTTCAGAATCAAATTTTCCTGATGGATAAAAGTCTTTCATTTTTTTCTAACTAGGGTCCAGACAAACTGCAAATATTACATTTGATTGATATGCTTCTTCGATATCTTTTCTTCTAGATCCTACTCTCACTTTTTAAAAAAATTTTATGTCATTGACTTATTGCAGAAACAAATCAGAGATAATAAATATCCCACATTTTGGATTTTTCTGTTTGCTTCCTATGTGAATTTAGTTTCATTTATTTTGTCTACTGATATCCTGTTTTTAATGTCATTGATTATTGCTTTAATTTGTATTATTTCTTTTCCTCTGTTTATTTTAGACTTATTTTTCTGCTATTTCTAGTTTCCTAAGGTGGAAATTTAGATGATCAATTTTAGGTCTTTTCCCTAACATAGGCATTCTATGCTATAAATTTCCTTCTAAGCATTGCTTTCACTGCATTCCACACATTTTGATAAATTGCACTTTAATTTTCTATTTGTTGATATATTTCTTAAATTTCTCCTGAGACGTCCTTGACCCATGTGTAATTCAGAAGTGGTGTTTAATCTATTATTAATTTGTTAATATTTTATTTAGAATGCATTGTTTAGCCCTGGCCAGTGACACAGTGGATAAAGTGCTGGCCTGTGAACCCTAAGGTCGCTGGTTCGATTCCCAGCCAGGGCACCTAACCAGGTTGCAAGCCAGGTCTCCAGCCAGGTCCGTAGCTGGAGGCAGGTGAAAGGCAACCATACATTGATGTCTCTCTCCCTCTCTGCTTCTCTCCCTTCCTCTCTCTCTAGAAATAATAAAATCTTAAAAAAAAAAAGTGCATTATTTAGTCTCCAAATATTTTGGGATTTTCTAGCCATCCTTCTAGTTTAATTCCATCAATTTCTAGTTTCATGCCATTGTGATCTAAGGGTATATGTTGTACGGTGTCTAGTCTTCTAGTTAAGGTGTGTTTTATGGCCAGAATGTGATCTGTCTTGGCGAGTGTTCCATGTAAACTTGAAAAGAATGTGTATTTCACTGTTGTTGGACAGTCTATAAATCTCGGTTACGTCCAGTGGCTCGATGATGCTGTTGAGGTCAAGGATGTCCTTCCTGATGACCTTCCTGCTGAATTCATCCATTGCAGATGGAAGGGCGCTGAATCCTCCAACTGGCAGAGCGATTCATCCCTCTCTCCTTGCTGGTCTATCCCCTTTTGCCTTACGTATTTCGAGTCTGTTGTTAGGGGCACGTAGGTTGAGGATTATTATGTCTTCCGGGGAGCCGACCCTTTTATCATGATGTGATACCCCTATGAGGTCATTTAACTTGTTTCCACACCCTTGTGTTCCTGGTCAATACCAATGAACTCGAGAGACTAGGAGTGGACGTTGTCTGGGACCCACACCTGCCACCTTGTCTGTGTCACTTCATTGCACAGCAGAGTCCGCTGTGCCCTGGCAGTGTCCGCTTTTCTGTGCCTGGAGGCTCCCAGGCCTGAGAAGTGCGGGGATTCAATGCCCAGTCCCCAGATCGGCCCTTACCCAGTGACTTACTGGAACTGTTACAGAAATACTCTTGCTGTCGCATCCCTTGGGTGGGTTGGCTCTGGGGGGCCTAACTCACACTGGCTCCCAGCGGTAACCTGCGTGGTAGCTCACCTCCTACTGACGACCTTCCTTTCTGTCTCACTCCACTCACTCACTTTCTGGGAAGAGCCCCCAAAACACATTGCCTACCCAGGGGCTAGGGCACTAAGGTGAAGGGATTAAGAAGTACAAATTGGTAGTCACATGAAATGACCACAGGGATGTAAAATACGGCGTAGGGAATATAGTCAGTGATATTGTGATAACTATGTTTGGACAGGTGGGTATTAGAAATATCGGGAGAAGTGTTTCATCACCTAAGCACAAGGCTGTGCGCCTGAAACTAATGCAAAATAATATTGAAGGAAAACTGTGATTGAAAAATAAAGTTAAAAAAGGAAACAAACATATAACGTGCCCTTGAATTCTCATCTTAGGGCTGCTTTAGGGAAATTCGAACTAAGACAAGGCTTAGTAGGTTCAGAGTCAGTGTTCTCACCGGGACCGCCTGCTGTCTGGTTGTCCCACTTTTAGTTAAATGTCGATTAGGGATTTCAGGATCCCCTCCTTTGCCAATTTTCTCATCGGCCTTTCATCGAATGATCTCATCCACAGGCGACCACTAGCTGAACCCACCTTGCTTACTTTCAATGTTTTCTAAGATAGAGAAAGAGAGAAAAGGGACAACATGAATTTGCCCTGGGGACAAGCCATGATTGCAGCTGTCACTATTCCTGGACTTCCCAGTTTCATAAGCCAACAAGTTCCTTTTGGCTAAGCCAATTGGAGTCCAACTTCTATCCCTTGCAACTGTACAAGCCCTTGATTAATACAAAAGTCACCAAGTATTCCTGGGGGCACCAAAAAAGGAAATTCATTCCCCAGCCAGGGCACATAACCAGGTTGCAAGCCAGGTCTCCAGTCAGATCTGTGGCTGGAGGCAGGTGAAAAGCAACCATATATTCATGTCTCTTTCTCCCTCTCTGCCTCTCTCCCTTCCTCTCTCTCTCAAAAATAACAAAATCTTAAAAAATAAAAATATTATTTTAATGATAGCTGACCTATAATATTATATTAGTTTCAAGTATACAACCTAGTGATTCTACATTTAAATACTGTACAAAGTGATCACCACAATAAGTCCACTAGCCATTTGTCACTGTACAAAGCTATGACATTATTGATTGTAAGCCCTAGGCTATACATTCCATCCCCATGACTTATTTTATAACTGGAAGTTTGTAGTTTTTAATCCAACTTTCCCTCCCCCCATCAGTTTGTTCTCTGTATTTATGAGTTTATTTCTGTTTCATTTTGTTTGCTCATTTCGTGTTTTAGAGTCTACATATAACTGAAATCACATCATATTGGTCTTTCTCTGGCTGATTTATCTCACTTAGCACAATGCTCTCTATGTCCACCGGTGTTGTCACAAGCGACAAGATTTCATTCTTTTTTTATGGCTGTCTACGTGCTAGTTTTTAATCTTCAGACCCAGTTGCATCTGGAGTGCCTGCCTTCAAACGTGAACCACCTGAGCCTCTCTCAAATGATTATTTCCATTTTGATTGCTCCGCTAAGGCAAACAGAGATGGGTGAGCTGTGCCCGGCCATGCCCACCTCTGTTGGGGTGCCACATCCACTTTAGTAAAACAGCTGAGGATCTGTGCACACAGGGGAGCTGCTGTTTGTTCCTATTAAACAAGGCCTGGTGAACATCTCCAAGTCTCCTTTCCCCCCTGCCCCTCGGCCAGCTGAACGCACACGAGCTTCTGTTTATGGAGGAAAGTTAAATAGAACAGAGGGAGGAAGAGGAAGCTTTGGTTTAGTTTTAAACTTCAATTTCAAACCAGTTGGGAACAGGTGGTGTGATGGGCCAACTTCAAAGGGAAGGTTGCCCCTGAGCTGATGGAGAACCAGGTGTGCGAAGGGAGGCATCTGGGGTCCTGATGTGCCGCAGCGGACCCTGGGCTCCCGGAAGCCCCAGGTGATGATGGGAACACATTGTGCTTTGGTGAGACCTTGTAGCTGGTAATCTCTAGGGCAGTTCCCAAAGCTACTCCCTTTTAGAAGAGGCGCCAGAGGCCCAGGGAACAGAAGACCCTGTCTGAATGGGTGGAATGGGTGCGTCTCCTGTATGCCAGGCATTCGGCATAAGGCTTTTACACATGTTCATTCACTGACTCCTTGTACGGATCCTCTGAGGCAGGTAGAACTCTTGCCCCCATTTCTCCCCATTTTACAGATGAGGAAACTGAGGCTCAGGTGGGAAGTTAAGTTAATGCAGAGCCCATCTTGAAACCAATATTGATGTTACCCAACCCCTCTATTCCATTGCCTTCCAGCCCATCCCTAGGGATGAACTGGGAAGCCCAAACTGGTGTTGACATTGAAGGCATCATTTCATCCCATGAGGGCTACAAGGTCAGGTAGATTTGGGGGCTGGCTAAGGACTCGGGTTCTCCTTATCTTTGCTCAGCTGTCCATGGGGTGCAGAACTTGCCTTCAACAACTAGATTGCTTGTGTCCCTGCATCTGGCTAGACCTGACGTGTCCACAAAAAAAGTGGAGAGGGGATGCTTTCTCTCTATCTCCTCTGAAGCAAGAAAACTTCCCCAGGAGCTTCTTTCATGGTGCTTTGAGTTGGCTGAGCTCAGGTGGGCTGTTCTCACTTGGGGTCTTTCATGAGACTGCAGGCAGATGACAGCTAGGGCAGCAGCCATCTGAATGTCCACCGAGCTCAGTGTCCACATGAGCTTCACCTGGGATGACTGAACAGATGGAGGTGGCCAGGCATTTCTCCCCATGCAACTTCTGCACATGGGATCTTGGGCTTCCTCACAGCATGGCAGCCTCAGGGAATAGGACGTAGGTGGCGGCTGGCTTCCCCTCAGAAAGAGATCTGCTTGGGAGCCAGAAAATCTCCCATGACTCAGCTTCAGAAGTCACACAGAATTGCTGTAACTACATCCTCTGCATCAAAAGTCAGCCTTGGGGCCAGCCCAGATTCAAGGAGAGGAGACACCACATAGGCCTCACCTGGTTTGCAGAGGCCACTTCTTCCCAGCTAACTTCTCCTTGTGTGTCACTGGCCAGAGTTAGGTTGGTGAGGTTGGCCATCACCTTGGGAAAAGTGCCACAGTAAGGGCTCAACCTCATACTATACGAAGTCACAAGGGCAGGCTGACCCTTGCCTCCCCAACACAGCTGTGGGTTTATTGTGCTTGGTTCTTACCAGGATCCCTTCTCCCAAAAATCCAGATACCTCCTTATCCCCCTGGAGACGGACCAGAGAATCAAGAACTGAAGACTTAGCCCATTTTGGGACTGTTGCCAATCCCTTGCTATAAAATAGACAAAGGCTAGAACAGGGTTCTCTTTGAGTTTTTGCCAAGTTCAAGTAGATTTCTAGGTGGCATGGACCAGCTTTGTGTCTAGTACCACCCTAATACTGTATTTTGGTCCACCGTGGCCCCTGCATGAGCTGAAGGGGGCGAGAGGTAGCCTGGGGACCAGAATAAGAACTGAACCAGAAGTTCAAAGGCCTGTTTGCCAGGGGACCTTAGACAAATGGCTTAACCTCTATGAGTTTTGGACTCTTCACCCATATGTGATAATAAAATGCAGAGTTGTTGAGAAGTTTGAATGAGATATTATCCATGGGGAAAACAATACACAGTAACATATAAATAGAACATTATTGAACTAAACAGCATCCTCAATCTACTGGCCATAATCAACACTTACAGACTAGTTTATCCAACAACAGCAACATACACATTCCTCTCAAGCTCCCATGGAACACTTACCAAGAGAGACCACATTCTGGCCCTAAAACACACCTTAACCACACCGGCCTGCTAACTCAAGGGTTGCTGGTTCGATTCCCAGTCAGGGCACATACCCAGGCTGCAAGCCAGGTCTCTAGCCAGGTCCCCGGCTGGAGGCAGGTGAAAGGCAACCACACACTGATGTTTCTCTCCCTCTCTGCCTCCCTCCCTTCTCCTCTCTCTAAAAATAATGAATAAAATCTTTAAAAAACAAAAAAACCTTAACCTATATAAAAGAATAGAAACCATACAATATATGCCCTTAGGTCATAATGGAATTAAACTGGAAACCAATGGACATAAGCTAGAAAGATACCTAGAAAATCCCAAAATATTTAGAGACCAAACAACACGTTCTAAATAACACATGAATACATTGACCTAGTCATAGATTAAACACCAGTCTTCTGAGGGAAGGGAAAGCTGGAGAGTGTCTTGGGCCATGGTGAGGGTGGGCTCAGGAGTTGAGGACATGGCTCCGCCCCTTCCAGCCAGGGTGATCTTGGGGAAACCACCCAGCCCCTCTAACTCTGATCTTCCTTATCTGGAGAAGGGTGGGAGGGTGGTTTGAGTGTCTGGCTCACAGAATGGGGGGAGGTGTAGTTCAGACGAGAGATTGAATGAGATGTGAAACCCATCAAATGCTTTCTTGATTAATCTGAACGAGAAAACGAAAGAGAAAAGCGGATTTTTCTGAAGGATGATGTTAGAGTAGACATTTGGGCCCCCAAGAGCCAATCGGGAGACAAGGTTTCAAATACAAGCAGTTGACTGGGGAGGTGGTCCCAGGAAAAAGCAGGGGAGCGGGGGAGTGGGGTGGGGAAGGGAGGGAGTTAGTGCAGGGCATGTAGCCAAGCCAGTCACTCGGGTGGAGCTGGGCCCTGCTGGAGAATTGTGGGTGCAGACCACACACCCCAGAGTAATCTACCCTAGGGGCGAGAAAGCCGTGCTAGTAACGAACTATAGACATGATCCCTGGAAGTATAGTCTTTACCGACTGTGTTCCACTGGGCTGCCCTGGGGGCCTCCAATGGTTAGAGAAAGTTTGCGGGCAAAGCATTTCAGGTGCTGGAAGGTAGAAGATATACCAGCTTTCTGAGAATGGAAGTATGAGCAGATGCGGACAGGTACATCAGCGCCTCTGTAATCAAGGATCGCAGTTACCTCTTAGATGTAACCTGCTGATAAGACCGTGGACAGAGTGTAGCCTGGCTCGGCTGCCCAGCTGGTCTGCTCAAGGGGCATCACCCTGTGCGGCCCCGGCAACAGCATGTGGGTTAACCCGGGTGACGCGCATCGTGTGTCTTGCTCTGAATCTGGTGCGGAGTCAGGTCTTGACCGCAATTAGACATTGTCATTATCCTCGCAATAAAGGAAGGGGCTCCCAATGAGAAGGGAAACCTGGATTCTCTTCTTAGGTGACTTTTGAGGGGCCTCAGTCACCATCTGACTTTCTTCACCCCTGAAAGGGGATCCTGCTGGCATCTCCCTTCTGTCCGTGTTTCAGCTGGAGGGTCCTGAGCACCGGGCAGTTGGGGTCTCTTAGCCGGAAGGCCCAGAGCAGCCGTAAACATTGAAAGTTCACCTCATTCCATCCTGGCACAGAACGCTCCTCTCCCTCTTCTTAAATCTTGGCGTTCATGCATCTGGAAGTCCCTCGGATCCCACCCAAATACCCATAAACCTCTTTTTATGAGTATTTTTTTCTGTCACCCCCAGTCATTTTACAGAGACTTTAATACAGGTATTTAGAAATCTACATCATTGAGAAGGAGGGGAAGTTATTTTCTCCCTTCCTTTCTTGTTAATCTACAAAAGAGCTCTTTTCATGTGCTTTTCATAAGTATTACGAAATGCGGGCAAGCAAAAGAGAAAGTATAAAAATATCAACAGACCAAGGCACCCAGAGATAACCATCTCTAAATGTGTCTTTTAAAACATTCTTCTAAGCATAGATTCATAGGTATCCTTTGACTATTTATACTTTCATCTATTTTTAATGGGAAAACATTCATATGGTTGCCATTTCCAAAGCTACAAAGGGTGAAAAATCTGCCTCCCACCTTGGTGCCTGTCACTTCCTTGGGTCCTTCTCCTTTTTTATAGACATGGGCTCATATAACACCCACTATTAGTGGTCTTAGCTTTTTCTTTAGCAGTGTATCTCAGAGATGCGTCTCCTTTGACTCCTTTTCAGAGCTGTGTAGTATTCCAGCACAGAAAGCCATGTCTTCTCTAACCAGACCCCTACTGTTGGGCATTTAAAATGTTTCCAATCTTAATGTTATTCCAACCAATGTAGCAATGACTGTCTTTGTAGATCTATCATTGTGCAAATTTGCAAGTATATCTAGAGATGGAATTGCTGGGTGAGAGGGAACGGGCACTTGTTATCTTGATAGGACATTTGGATATTTGAAGAATATACAATCAAACTATTTTGTAACCTGATTGGGGTTTTTAACTTTCTAGGGATGAGAAAGATATATAAATGGATAATAGAGTGAGACAGAATGCATGAATAAAGTTCTAGAAGCTTAGGGATGTCAGGCAAATACTCTATTTTGCAATGTACCATTGTTCAGTTACCCCATCCTCAGTTTGGGGAATGGTTTTACTGCTTCCACCTTTTCAGCATGAAATGTCATTGTAGAATTCCAAGTGCTCTGTGGCAAATGAGAAAGCCATTTCCAGCTACGAGATTCAATGCGAAATATTAGAACAATGACTCAGGCTGACACTCAGGCAGTAAGGGAGACTGAAAAGGATGAGTAAAACTGGCGTAGGAAGACTCAGGTTTTCTTTTTTAATCAATAAAGCATGAGATCCTTTGTAGTTATTTTTTTCTCCAATAACAGTTCAGCGTTCTACCTCATGCTGCACAAATAAATTATGCATAAATTACATTCCTCGCTTTTAAAATAAACACCATTCTGCCAGAAATTTAGATAAATCAAATGACATCTATTTATCAAATGGACTCTTCATGCCTAATAACCCACGGTCTAGCTAAAGGAATTGTTATCTAACAGTTAGGTCAAAAGTGCAAGAGTCCAGACGTATTAATTCTAAGCCTAGCCAGGCCATTGATTAGCTCTGCCGAGGGTTGGGCGGGAGGGACTGGCCTTTGCACACCTCAGTTCACTGGGTCTTCTCCCCCGCAGGATGACACGGTTTTCCCTGGCCTCAGCTTGGGTGTTTAACAATGTTTGTGTAGCACTCAGATAAAAGCTGCAGCGCGAGACTTAAGTGGTTGTTAAAATGGTCAGCCCCAAAGCCATTCAGAATTCCAATTGATAACCTGCACTTACAGTGAGAGGAGAATTTGTTTTCTTAGGAAGGCTGGTTTTCCCTTTTTAATGCCTGAGAGAATGCCCAGGTCTACATTCAGGTTGGGGGTATTTTTACTCCCAGAACCTTACAGTTTGCGTAGTGTTAGGATGACTACTTTTCCTATAAAATCTGAGCTCCGGAGCTAGCAGGAAGGTTGTGTAGATAGCTTGAACTGGAAGTTCAGGGTTCAAGAACATAGTGTCTTAGAGTAATGCGACAGCCATGGAACTGAGTCCCAGAGAGAGGGGCCGCCTTGCTAAAGCGTGATGAGTTAGATAGCTCTGGGTTCAAGACCTGGGTTTCTCTGCTGTTGGTCCATTGCTTTTTTTTTTTTAATGGTTCCTTGCTGGACCACTCTCAGGGACCCATCTGCCCATTTAACAGTTAGATAAACTGAGTAAGAAGTCCCCCATAGAAATTCAAGGCTTACATTTAGAATGTCTCATTTTTGTCCTATGTTGTCTCTGCTCCTTGAAGCCTATTTTCATATTCTGGACTAATGCTGGTCTAAGGTTTAAAAGTATCTAGTTACGTAAGAGAATGGCCAGAGGGTTCTGAGTAATCTCTAAAAGGCAGCCTGAGCCCCCACATCACCTCCTGGAGTTTTTAGATGTGAATCCTGCCACCCCTGCTCCATGGCCATAGCAAGTAAATCTCTCTAGGCCTCAGTTTTCTCATCTGTAAAATGGGGACAATAATGGTACTTACCAATATAAAGTAGTGACAGTGAGAGAACATAATCCATGGAAGATTTACTTACATAGATTAAATGAAAATTGTTTTAAAATCTATGCTTTGGCACAGTACCTGACTCCCAAGGGGCCCTCAGGAAAGGGCACCTGCTTTTGTCATTGCTGCTGGCACTGTCGTTGCAGTTAAAAAGTGCAAGAGTGTGGGCGAGTTGCAGCACCTCCCTCTTGTGACGATTTCTCCCCTGTGACACAGGCATAGTTTCCCTGAAGTGACTGAGGCTTAAATGAGCTCACAGAGACACAATTTTCTGTCGCGCAAAAAATTGGAAATAAGTAAGTAGGAGGTCTGTCCTGAAAGAATCGGCCAGGCACACTGCTTTAATTAGGTTGACTTTGGGTCGATACTTTCGGGACAGCCCTGGTGCCCTCACCTCTCAGGAGCGGTAGGAACGCCTGGGTGACCTGCGACCGCACCTTTCCGCACCGGTTTCCTTCTCCCGGCCTCACTCCTTCCAGGCGCGGCCGTGACTCCCCCCGCGGGCCCTCGGCTGGGGCCTGGCGGGCGCTGAACCCGCTGCGCTGCGGCTCCGCGCTGTGGGCTCGGGGTGCACGCTCCTAGCCCCCCAACCGCGGCCGGGGCAGGCGTCCCGGGCACACGCCGCCCTCAATCCCCGCGGCGCCCTGTTGCGTGAAGCCACCAGAGACTGATTAACTAATAATCGACCGCTTGGCTCACAGGCCAACTAGTTTTCCTTGCCCACCGTGGTCCCGGCACTGCAGACAACCGGCCACCCAGACTCCCCTGAAGGCCGGGTCCCTGGAGCCCACTGGCCAGCACGCTGGTGGCTGAGTGACAGTTCTGTTTCCAACTGTGACATACTTGCCCCTCGTCCTCCTTTGCGCCCACACCAGCGTGCAGGTTCTCTGCAGGCTCCGTGGGTAAAAACATCAGCTTCTGCTGGTTCCTTGGAGGGTGTTCACGGAGGGCAACCTTCCCCTTGTCTAAAACGGCTCGGGGCCTAGAACCTCAGCCCCTTTGTAATGGGACCTCTGCCTGCTCCCCCATGGCCCCGGGTCTCCGTGGCCCCCACTTCAGAGATTTCAAAGGCCATTTGGAATTACTTAGCCCCAGGGGTCACTGGGCCTCTCCAGCCCACTGAGATGCCCAGCATTGCCATTTTCTTGTTACAGTTTGACTGGGTTTGCTCATTCATAATAGCAACCAAATGTCCCCCAGGCCTAAGGTCCCCCCCACCCCAGCAGCAAGCCTTCCTATGTTAACTCCTGGCCTCTCAGAATAACCTCCTATTGCAGACCCACCTAACGGACTTCGCCCCCTTCCCAGTCCTCGCTGGGCTGTCCTGGCCGGCTCATTACCAGATGGAAATGGAAGTCAGAGAGGGCAGCACCCACTTCTCCCACGGTGGCCCTGCGCAGGCTGGCTGGTTTATGAACCGCTAGCATCCAGAAACCTGGCTGCAAGGGCGGAGGACACTTCAGGAAGTTCTATAGCAAAAGCTCCAAGCAGAAAATGACCTTGAGCTGTCTTTTGCACACTTGCAGGAACTGGACATCATTGTGAACGTTAACAATATCTCATGGAAACGTTTCAAACTTTTACAGGAATAGAAAAGACACTACAATAAACCACTATAATTTCATCATCAGCTACAAACATCGACCCTTGGGTGAGGGAGATAGAAAAAGACAAACCTTCCGAAATTCCGTAATCTGGTCTCCCAGCATTGTCATCTTGCTGTGTACGCGCCATCTTTTTCATGGGCACGTAATACGCACATAAAGACACACATGCAAAGAATATGGAACCATAAAAATACATGCTACTTTAAATTACTTTTTTCAGTTAAAATTAGATTTTTGGTGGCTACATAGTATTCCATCTACCGATACAGCAATTTTTTACCTATCTCCTATTTTTGCACATCTGAGCTCTTAACTTTTTTCTTATTATGTATTTCAGTGCTAGAGACATTCTTATAGGTAGATAGATAGTTGTCCACATTTCTGATACTGCTTTAGAAAACGCTTCTAGAAAGGAGACAGCCATGTAACCTGTAAACTGCTGACGCGCCTCCGGTCAGATTGTTCCCACCTACGGTTCCCCCATTATTATAACTGAGACTTGCTATTTCAGCTCAGATGAGACCCCCAAAGCACCTGGAATGCCCCAGAGATGTGGCATGTATTTCTCATTATAATTGTCCTTCCCCAAATAAGGGAGGCTCAGGAGGTGCGGAGAGGCGGATGAGAAAGGAGAAGTGACTGTAGTGGGAAGAGAGAATAGCAGGTGGATAGAAGAAGGAGGGAAGGAAGGATGGGAGGGAGGAAGGAAGTTAGGGAGGGAGGATCACACAGGGCAGAGAAAGAGGGAACAAGGGTGAGAATGGAAAGAGAAGAGATCAAGACAGAAAAGGATGGATCACTATCTTTGGCTGGAGAGCTAGAACCAGGAGACGGGGAGAGGCAGACACCATTGGTCATTACTATTCTAAACAAGGGATAAGCCCTGTGGGTCCAAGCCCCCACCTCCAAGGGACCCCACTTGGCCTGGCCATTCCAGCCACCCCACCTTCTTTGAACCAACACCACCAGCACTGACTGGCCCTTCCCACCTGTCACTTGGGAGGCAGCCTTCCTTCGGAGCTTCCAAGGTTTGCTAAGAAGGCACTCTGTGTTTAAAAACCATAGGAACAAAAACACGCAAATACCATTTGGGAAAATCCCTTTGCCTGAGTGATTTAAGCCAAAATGTATAAAAGGGAAATTAATAAAAATTAAATGGTGACTGTGGGAGTGGGGAGGGAGGGAGTGGGGGATGAAGGAACAGGAAGGATGATTCTTAAACATTAGTGTGCCCTGGCAGGAAAGCCACATGGGAACAGGACCAAAATAGGCCAGCTGCCTCCACCCCTCGCCCCCAGCGGGCTTGTGCTGATCAGCCCTCCACCCGAACGCCTGCCCCTCCGCCCAAAACGGGGAGTGGATGTGGCTCTGCCGTGGCTCTGAGAGACCATTTAAGGCTTTGAAAATCTCCTGCCCTGAAGTGCAAGTCCAGCGACACCCCCGCGCCAGGAGCGGATGAGCATGTTTTGTTCCGGGGACACGTGCTATCTCTGATTGGAATGCAGGAGATGTCTGAGCGCCCCATCTCCTCTCTCCACTCTCCCTGTCCCCCTCCCTCCCCCTCTTCTGTCCCGAAGCAGCTCAAGTGACCCTGAGCAGAACTTGATCCTGCGCTGTCTCCCAGAAAACCAGCCCCCACCCCCTGTTTGTTTGTTTATTTGTTTGGCAAAATCTCCTTTCACCGACAGGGATCAGTGACTCAAAGCCATACTTTAAAAAACACATCACCAATTAACCGAATAATAAAAATGCTAAGTGCAGAGCAGTTTATATGGTGAGTTCCGCTTACAGAACATAAAAAGGTACACAGAGCACAAACTTGGATATTAGTTGTTAGGGTGGAGGGAGGGGAAAGCAGAGAAGTGTGGGCTGAGGGTCATTGCTTATACTTTTCTCTGTTTGGTAATTTTTTTTTATCATGTACCTCTATTATCCTAAAAGATCTATTATCATCATTATTCCTATTATTATGTAAAGCTTGGTGGCTCTGATTCAAATTCTGCTTTACCACCTACTTGCTAGCTGTGGGAGTGTGGGCACGTGACTGCCATCATCCGTGGCTGTGAAATGGAGCAATTATTGTCCACCTCTGCGGGTTGTGGCAAAGAACAGATGAGAGTTCAAGTCAGCAAAGCTCTAAACATGGAACCTGGCAAAGTGGTCAAGAAATACTGGCCCCTATCATCATCATCATCATCATCATCCTCCTCCTCCTCATCATCCTCCTTCAGGTCGATGGCTGTTCTGCCCCTAGAGAACCGGCTGATTGTTTGTTTGTTTCCTGAAAGCCAGGAAACCCCTGGAACCGGCTGTGCTTTGAAGTGGGGCTGCCTGTTCTACCCGGAGGTTGGGAGCCATGTGTTTCGGTCCTGAAGTATATAGATCTTCCCCCGCAGATCATTAGGCCCACGTTTGTCACATTTATTTTAAGGAAACTGGTAGGGAGAGGGTGGGCGAGGTTAATTGCTCTAGGGAACCCGGACGGCCCTGCTCTCCAGATGGGGGAGGTTCAACAGAGCCGGGCGATCCCCAGGGGCCGGCCCGGGGCCTGACTAAGAGAAACCAGCCTGTCCGCCTGGAGAGGGGTGGCTGCGATCGGAGCTGGCACCCCCCAGGGACACAGGGCTAGCGGGGAACCCAAACTTGCCCGAGCAGCACGCGTCCTCCCCAGACTGGGTCGGGCTCCACCCAGAGCCCCACTCGGGGGGCTGCCAGCGGCCATTTCTGTTTGAACTCCTCAGGCATGAATCATTTTTCGGGGCCTGGAACAAGAGGGATGGGGGCGCTTTCGGGGTCTGACGGCTTGTCCTTGGAGTGGCAGACTGCACCCCGAGGAAAGCTAGTGAGGGCATCCTTTCCCGCCATCCTTTCTCTCCACCCACCTTTGTCACAGACCTACTATGTGCCTGGATGAGGCAGACAGGGCCGGTTGGGGCTGTGTACCTCTGGGGCACCCCAGCACCTTTTCAAGCCTCCAGTTATTCCTCTGAAAAATGGGGGAAGGACTAGTCACCACCTTGTAGCCCTTTGGGAAGGATTCAAACACATACGGGCTCAATAAATGGCAGCTACTATGTGGTTATTCTGACTCAGACTACCTAAGAGCCAATATTCGCTTCCTCCTGAGAATCCTTTGCTATCTCTTAAACCCTCCGTCTTCCGAAAGAGAAAACAAATCAATCTGCATGCCTGGGCCCTTTCAGAAAATAATCAGGAACACACAGTGGCCCCGGAGAAACTGGTAGAAAATTAAGTCCCGGTGGATAGGGGAAGGAGGTGATAGATCTACTCCATATTGATTTTCTGACCACCAGAAATATTCCTTTTCACCGACCTGTAGATGAACAACGTGGGCCTGGCGCGCAGGAGCTCACTCATTGCCCCACCCTGACAAAGCTCCCCGGGCCCAGCAGAAGGTGTGACTTCAGACATAATGGTAAGGATGGGGGGGCGGCGGAATGCAGGCCTGTGTGTGTGAGGTGATTGTAACCAGAAACACCTCGGCAGGCATCTCGCTGCTGTCCTGAGCTGCTGCTGGCGGGCAGCAGGGCCAGAGCGGGGAGCCGGCCTGAGGTGGCCTGGCTCACGGCTGACCGCCCCTCCTGGGCCGGCCCGGCCGGATACCTTATCGGGCCCACTGCGGGGCCACCCGGTGCTACCACCGGAAACGCAGCTGCGGGCCCGTGGGTCCTCCATGGAGCGGTTTGCGTCCTGGTGCGCGCACGCCAGCGCTTAGGCTCGGAGGGCAGGTCTTCGTCCATCCACCCGCGACCAGGTAAGGCCATCAGGTGGATGGGGAGCAAGGGACGCGCCTCCACCCTCAGGGAACCGTTCGCTCTGGGCTGGTAAAGGCTGGTATTTTATGGGCAAGGGGGTGGGGAGGGAGGGGACTGGATGTGGAGGCACGAGCCAAAGCAGAGAGGCCTGTGGGTCAGTGCAACCTCGCAGCACAAGGGCTCCAGGGTGGGACTGATGACGCGGGGGGAACGGGGTCTGACGGCTTGGGTCTCAGGCTGCGCACCCCAGCTGGTCGGTAAAGGGGCGACTGGTCCTCTTCCCACAGCTGGGCCTCAGGTTCCTGGGCTTCCAGTAACGCAGGGTGCTGCACCCAATCGTGAGGCCAGTATGCAATCGGGGTACCTGTCTGTGTGTTGGAGTAGGAGGACCTGTAAGAGAAACTCTTTATGGGGCGTTAGAAAGTGACAGGGACCTGGAGCCTGACCGGGGTTTGAGTCCAGGTTCGCCACTTTGTCCTGCCCGCTCCTGGGTTGACTGCTTAATGTCTCTGGGCCCAGCCTCCTCCACACCTGGGGGAAGGGAGGAATTGTAATAACAATTAAGTGAGTTGTTGGGGTTTAGTGAGACATTGGTTCGCGAGATCGGTAGGAAATGGAAAGAGCTTTATTTTCAGTGGTTTGTTATTATTGGAAACAATTTGGCACCAGGAAGGAGAGTCGATGGCAGCCCTGCTGACTGAGATACGTTTTCCCCCAGAAGGGGGCCGTGTCCAACAGGCTGAATCTTGGCCCACGCCTGCTCTGAGCAGGTGCCCCGGCCTCTGGGAAGATGTTTAGGAAGAGTGGCGGCGGGGGTCAGTGATCCTCCGACAAAGGGTGGCGGACATCAGGCGACTCCGTGAGGCCTTTAATTTAGCAAACAGGCGGCTGGGGCCGCGGGACCCCTGGGGGACCGCGGTCAGAGCCTGGCCCCTCGCGTCCTCTCCAGGGTGCTCCTGGCTCCCCGCGCGCCCTCGCAACTGGTCCAGCCGCGCGCGCGTCCGTGCGCGCGCGCTCGCTCGTGCGCCCGGCGCTCATTGAGTTCATTGGGGACAGCCAGGGACCCGCGGGCAGACGCGCAGACAGACAGACGCCGCGGTGCCGGGCGGTCTCCGGTTGCGCCCGGGTCTGTGAATCAAAGGAGGGGCGTATTCCTCTCTCCCTCTAACCCTTCTTCTCTTCTCCCTGGGAGCACTGAACGGGGCTCTGACCAGTAGGCTCCCGGGGCCGGGAGCGCTGAAGTCTCGCTGGGACCCTTCCCTCGAGCACTGGAAAGGACTTAAGCTCCATCTCTTCAGTATAAGCAAGGGACCTTCAGCTTGCCTAGGGACCTCAGCACAAAGCCTATGCAAACTTGACTATTTAAGTGCTCCCCCCCTTTTTTTTTTTGGTGTGGAGTAAGGTACCGTTTGAAATGGGCTTCCCATTAGGGTTTACATTCCCCACCAAAAGCTCAAGGCCTTATCCGTGATGCCCAGTGGACCGTTCCAGATTGTGTTCTTCAACAGGAACCCTCGAGGTAGGGCTGCGAGACAGAAAACACGTGCGTACACACCCACCCAAGAAATGTCTTTTCCAAAAGTGTAAAGAGAAACTGAGGCCCAGAGAGGCATTGCCGCTGATTCAAGGCCAGACAGCTCATTAGAGACCGAAAACAACTCCCCATCCTGAGTCTCTTAACCTAATGCTCCTAAGAATGTTAAGGGTGTCCTGAGTCCCAAATGTGGCCGGTTCAGCCTCCTAAATGCCCTAGATTAAGGTGGCAGCTTCTGATCATTGTTATTCTTTAATGGCTCCTGCTGAACTGGTTTGAAGGCTACACCTCCGTGAAGTGTGCAGCTGCCGTAGGGCAGCATGGGAAGGGTAAGGGCCCAGCTCAGCTCTTCCCTGAATTAGTGGGGTTTCAACCTTTTGGATGACAAAAATACCCAGGGAGAAGCTCATGAAACTGTGGCGTTTTCTTTAGAAAACTACACCAATGTATACAGTTTTGCAGAGTTTACAATGCTCTGCAGACCATTGATGGCCTCCGGGTAGAATGACCGGGAGATGGGTCATGAGAGGCGGGTTTGGGGCGGCCCCTCTGGTCACCGTACCTCTGAAGACGCTGTCCCCGGGAGTGTGTGGGATCCTCATTCATACATGTGCACACACACACACACACACACACAGTCCATCAGCAGATCCCCCCGGGCACACTTCATGAGGTCCAGCAGACCCCTGGCCCTGCACCCACAGCCAGGCCAGGAGAAGAGTTCAAGTCGCCAGCATGCTCTCCGCCCAAGCGGTCTTTAACACTCAGGCTCCTTCAGCCTCATTGTTTATCCATCTGAACGAGTCCCCTTCCCCGGCCTGCTCCCACCCCCCACTCTTCCGAGGTCGACTATAAAAATAAACTATTTTTCCTTGTTAATAAATCTCCGCCCGGCGCCCTCTTTTAAAGAACTCCAAAAAAAAAAAAAAAAAAAAAAATCACTGCGCCCAGCGCGAGCAGCAGAAAGATTAATCTCGAAGCAGGATTTATGCCGCGCGGGCATCCTCAAACAATCGGAGTCATAAAGTGAAATGAGATTCGGAGGCGGGTGGGGGAGGGGGGGGACCTCGGGAACCACAAACACGTTTGTGTCGCTAAACAATGTGGAAACTCTTAAAGACCCTTTTCTGCAGACATCTTGCAGCAACGGCGCTTCTCTGTCAGCCCTCGGGAAAGGGAGAGAGAAATATTAACTGAAGACACGATCTAAAATTACTTAGGGGTTTTAAACATGCGGGCAAGGGGGGCGGGGGTGCTGATAAACTGTTGTCCATATTTCCTTCTCTCTGTGTATTATTTCCAAGATATTTCACCCCCTTCACATGGCCCTCTCCCTCCCCGCCCCTTCTCTTCTCTCTCCATTCATTACGTCGGCTGGTGTGCAGTGGCCCAAGCCTGGAGTGGCTGGAGACCAGCGGGTAGGATCCTGGTTCACGCCAAAGCTCAGGGCACAGTCGCTCCCGTGCGTAAAGACCAGAGTGAGGTGCACCGCACAAAGGTGCAGGGGCTTACATTGGTCACATCCGCCCCTGGGCTGACCTCCATCTGGCCTCTTTCTGCCAGAACCTGGAGACACACTCTAGGTTCTTAGGGGCGTTAGGGGTTCTGAGCAGCATTTTGAAGCATGGCCTTGGGCAGGATCTCTTCTTGCCTGGAGAGGAAGGGCGCGTGAACACAGCTACCAAGCGGTTATAGGTCCCAGCCCGGTTCTGTACGTTTAGAACTGGTGACAGGGCTTAGCCTGGCTGGATTGCGAGGCTCCAAATATGCCTCTAGGGGAGAAGCGGACCGTCAGGGCTATTGGGAAGACTTGTACAGAATTGCCTTAGCCCGGAGAAATTGGGGGCCCCGGACGCGATCCGCAGGAGCTTGCTGGTACACAGGGCACAGGACTTAGACTTCCAATCTCCGAATGAACCAGGTGTCCCGAGTTAATTTGCCGTTTGGCGGGCCAGTTTGCTTATCTGTAAAATGGTGCTGTAATGGTCCCTAGCCCTCCTAGTTCTTGCGGAATTAAACATAAACCTTGATGAAAAGTGTAGGTGGTCAATGAGTGTCAGATGTTATTGTGGTTATCACTTATTAGGACTGACTCGCGAGCGGCTGGGAGAGACCACAAGCCGGCCCTGTGATTTTACCTGGGGGACGCGGGCCAGGGAGAGACCTTCCATGTCCCAGAGGGGATTATGAGAAAGGGAAGTTTGAAAGCCTGCATTCTGGATTCATTCGTTGATTCCATAAATACTCCATGAGTTTCAGGCTCCGTTCTGGGCCCTGGGGACTCAGCTGTGACCAGGATGGTCCTCTGCCCAGCGCAGCCCTGCGATCACTGCGAGTTTTTGAAAACAGGGATGCCTCATTTGGTGCCAACCTCTAGCGCACGTACTTTCTTAACGTCTTTCTGATTCAAGGCGGGAAGCAGCCGTGTCCAGCTCCAAGGGGGACACAACCTTGGAGAACATATACTGACACACACACACACACACAGGAGCAAAGGCAGGAGACTTTCTCTTCCACCGAGGACGCCACTGGGGCCAACACTCGCTCCGCACCAGCATGGGACCAACAGCGCAGTTTTGCGCAGGCCGCCGGCTCCCGCTGTCGCCCTCGTGGGGCAGGCGTCCAGCAAAACATTGCTAAACGTGTCTGGGCCCGATTTCGGAGTGTGAGGCAATCCCTCCAGCCCACGCTGCCGGCGGACCCTTTATTTAAGACTTTTCAAACTGGGCAGCGTTCGTCAGCACCACTTATGTCATCTTTTCTGGGTGCGCGCGGGCAAATGTGCTCTGTGCGCGCCCAGCGCCCCTTCCCTGGAGCACCCCGGCCCCGGCTTCGGCTCCGGCCCCGGCCCCGCCGAGCCAGGGATTTGCTCCAGGGGGTCTTGGCCACCGATGAAAGTGTCCACCACACTATAGTTCTTCCTGCCTCGGGAGGGTGGCAGAGGTGGAAACTGGAGCCAAAACGGCGCATTTTGAATTAAAACAAAACGAAAAACTCAGCTAACCCTTTTTTTTTTTTTTTTACCTTGGCTGGAAATTGCCACCTCATTACAAATCCCCCCATCGTAGGTCTCTTGAATTATCCAGGAGACACTGCCAATGGCCCAGATGTTACACTGACTTCTCCAGGGTGTCCTGGATTCTGCCCCGTGGTGGACAAGACAGTTGCTCTTGTGAGCCACAGCCACCCGGGTTGGATTAGCAAGAGTGACATGTCCCTGCCGAAGGATACGCTGTCCCCTGAGTTTCCCAGATACTTCTGGAAGCTTTTCCCTTGCTAAATTTCCCAATGCCTGAGGGGCTGGGATGGAGAACTGGGGGCAGTGATGGATGGAGAAATGGAGGCAGTGATGAAGGCGGTGAGGGCTGTCCACTTGGCTCTCCAGACTTTGTTGGGTTCAGGTGCTTTCTAAGGAAGAGCCTCAAAGCCGGCTCCCTCCCCTACACACACACACAACTCCCCAATGTACCCACAGAAATAGAAAATTAAAGCGCGTCTAGTCATCAGGACATTAACTCTAAACTGTCCCCAACTGCCCAGAGAATTAAGTGTATATGGGAGAGGGAAAGCTAAGCCCGAAATTCTCATAAAACTTTCTAATGTGCATTCAGCTGCATCCTCTGGTGGAAGGTGTAGATACGCAGGCTTTATCTTGAAAGGCAAACGAACAAACAAACAAACAAACAAAACGGGACAAAAGCCCCTGTATTTGTTTGTTTGAAACGAGCACGTCTGACCCGGCGGGGTTGACTGGCGGCGCCCAGGGAGAGAGGGCCAGAGTTTGGGATGGTTTTGCGGACGGTTGCAGCTTCGGAAACCGCTGTCAGATCTCCCCGGGAGCGGATATGGATTTGCTGGAGGCGCCAATTTCTGACCGTTCTGTTTCCTGGAGAGCCCCTGCCGGGAGAGGGCTCCTCCCGGGTCCTGAGCCTCCCCTGGGCAGACCCTGGCTCTACAGAGCGGCACCGAGAGGTCTCCCCCACAATCGGATACTTAGGAAGGAAAATGTGTGGCCAGCTGGGGCTGGGGGGGAATAATCCAGACGTGCTGGGTCTCCACTCCTTCCCCTGCCCTTCCGCTGGCCAGTGCAGACCTCTGCCCAGCCAGAAGTCTGAGGCCCGGGATGGAGAAATCCCCTCCCCCGGGCTCCTTGGGTCCTGGGGTTGGTAACTATCATCCAGCAGTGGGGACATTTTTGAGCTTTGCAGCTGGGGAGAAGGGGTAAAGCCGTGCCCTGCGGCTGTGTCCAAGTGTGTCTCTATCACTATGCCCTCCGGTTGCACACAAGAAGAGGGAGGTCGGCACGCGGGAAGGACCCAGCCCCTACTCTACCGTCTGCCCAGCTCCAACCCCGACGCTGGCTGGGCCCCGGACCACGGTTGTATTTCCAAAGACTTTATTCTGGGTTCATGGATTGCCTCCCCTTGGAAAGGAGGTCCCGAAACTTTCCTGCTTCCCGCGGGGATGTTCCTAACTCCCAAACGTTAAGAATACCCTTGTCAGTACGACCTGATCCCCACCGGCGCCCCTCCCCCGACACGTTTGGACGTCAATAAACCTGACACCTTGGGTGGGGTCGGGAATGCGATTATCAAAATCAAGGGTTCTGGAGCCCCGATGCCTGGACCGTATCTCTCTCATCACGTGCTGAGTGAAATTGGGCAAGTGATTTAACCTCTCTGAGCCTTGTATCATCTGTGAACCAGGATGCTCACAATTTTTCCTTCCAAGGGCTGTGCGAGGCAGGGGCAAGAGGAGGCAACAGCCGGACCAAGGCTGGGCCCGAGCTCTTCCGAGGGAGCTCAGAGCCTGTCCCTGCTGCCTGCTCAGCCAGGGGGTGGCAGCCACCCGTCTCAGCCAGATGGTGCGAACTTCATAAAATAAATATATATTGTTGAGCTATTCCAGAAACAGCAGTGTGTGGCTTTGGGTCTCTTCTACTTGCGTGGGTGTGCGGACCATCTTCTTCTGCCTTTACCACCAGTCCCCAAGCTATGGGTTCCAATCCAAGCTCTGCCTCTTTCTAGCTGGTTAACTGTGGCCAAGCGTCTTCCCCTCTCTGGGCCTCCTGCCAGTAGCGGGCGAATTGAGTCCTGCCTCCAGGGTTCTCGGGTCAAGGAAGCCGGTGGGTCCTGAGATTGAGAGATACAGTATCGCAGCACATCGTAACAAACACAGAAGCCCAGCCCAACACAATATACACATCCTAATGGAAGGTAAATTCGACCTAATATCCGATATTATGATGTGTTATATTGTATTATAATTCTGGGCACACGTGCGCGCGCTGGGAGGGACCGACTGCTTTAGCCAGGACAGGCTCCACCACTGCGATGCCCGTGGGGGACACAGGAATTTGCCGTTCCACCTTCACCCCAGCGGTTGTCCTTTGGGGTGCTGCGGTGCGTGCAAGCCACTGGGTAAAGCGCGGGAATGTTCTGTTTCTCCCGGTGGCGCGGGGCTGGGTCGGTTGCACCTGGCCGGGGAAGGTTTAAAGGCTCCAGGGCACTGGAGACCCGAGCAGCGTCCAACCGCTGTGTGGAGGCAGCAAGGAGCCCGAGTGTCCAGAGGGAATTGTGACCCCTGACCCAGCACAGGAGCGCTGTGCAAATGTGCCCCACGTCCGGGAGCGGGACACTGGGGGGAGCCAAGAGAGGACCCCACAACACCTACCCTCTTCCACCCCTTGTTTTCCCTGGAGTGCAGGAGCAGGCTGAGTGGTGTGATGGCACAGCTGGGAGCAGGACCATTTTCCCTTTGCAGGCGGCTTCCTGGGGACTCCGTCCTGCGGATGTGCACCCTAACCCACCACAGAGACACGATTTGTGGGAGCCCTTTCTTCGTTTCTGGGAAGGCGTTAGACATCTGCACATTTGTCTGCGGCCCAGAAACATGGGTGCGAACACCAAATCGCTTGTAGGCGATACAATTTCCCCAAGAATTACATGCACATAGAGATACTCGCGCGCTCCAAACAGCCCGGCACGTGAGTTCAGGATTATTTGCACTTCCATCATCGTTCGCACACGTTGTGGGCATTTCCTGAGCGACAGAAACCTACTCTTAATTATCCGTAGTCAGGAACAACGTTGCATGCGCGCAATTCTTTGCACGCGCAAAAGCGCACATATGCATCGCTGTGTGGCTGCACTGAGGTCACTCGGCCGTGCACCCCTAGGCCACGACCGCGGGGCAGGAGGGTGAGGCCCCTTATCTGCACGAAAAGTCCCGGAGTTTAAAGGAGAAAACTCTCTGGAGCCCGCGTTGGTTCTTTGTTCTGCTGTTTTTTTATTCGGACAGAGGTCGGAAGGCAGACAATGTTCCCGCTAGGGAAGCCTTAAGGGGGTGGGGGCACAAAGGCCAGCCGGCAGGTCACCAGTTTTGAATTGAGGTCCAGGGTTACCGGCCGCGCAACCCGCACGGAGCTCTCGGCGAGGCCTCTCCGCCTCCCCGGGCCGAGAACCAGGTGGGGCCGGGAGGGACCCAGGGCCTGCGCTCCGAGGGCCGGGGGAGCTGTGTTTATTTTCTAGTTATTCTTGGCTGCCTTCCACACGATTATTTGTAGCAGCGAAGGGAACTTCTGGGAGAGCTGGAGCCTTGGGGGGTGGGGTGGGGTGAGGGTCCCTTTGCCAGGCCCCACGAGTTTTATGGCATCGGAGCTCGGAGGGCGAAATTACAGGCGGAATCAAAATGTGTAAATTATAGGTTTGTGTTGTAAAGAGGCCTAAGCGGCTCGAGAAAGGCGGGTTGTGGGTTCCAAGGTGATGGGAGCCGGAGCAGCGCGCCGCCCGAGCGCGCCCCGGCCGTTTGCGGCCGCATCCCCGCGCCCGGGAGCCGGGGCGCCGGGGAGGACCAGGCCCAGACCCCGGTGGCATCAGCAGCCGCAGGAAAGGGACCAGGCCCAAGTCCCGGGCCTCCCCCGCGCGGGGCCCCCATGTCCTGGTAGCCGCGGCCACAGGAGTTGGGGCCCAGCTTCCCCCCTCCAGCCCCGCCGGGGCGCCTTTTAGTTCGGATCGCTAATTAGGTTTAATCGAAAAATGCCTTTCTGTGCCCCGGCATGAGCGAAAGCTTGTTTAAGAGGTTAGATGTATGTGCTGCGGCCAAAGTGAGCGGCAGGAGTTTCCGAAACGTGGCCGGGCGGAAGCCGCTCGAGCATTTCCCATCAGTCAGCTCTCGCCGTCTCTTCTGCGGTATTTTCTCCTCCATGTCTTCATCCGCCCCGCCGGTCCATCGTTCTTTTCTTCCTCTCTCCTCCCCACCTTCTCGCTCCTTCCTTCTTTCCTCTTTCTACCCCCTTCCCACTTGGATCGCCTCCTACCCCTCCTATGCTGTTTTCTTTTTCCTTTGCCTTCTGTTTCTCACATTTGCGGCATTTCACCCCTCCCCCAGTTCCTTCTCGTATTTACATTATTTTGCATTTCCCCTTCCCCCCCCTCACACCTTTTCTGTTCTTGTTTTCCCCTCCTTCCTTTTTTTTTTTCTATCTGCTGTTGTTTCCTACTTGGCTTAGAATGGGCAGTGGCTGAACACCAACGTTCTTGTTTGCTGGGATGTCAACCCAAACAGGCCACATGGGCTTGCAGAAGATCCGAAAGGGACCAGCATCCAGACGGCCTGCGCCGGGGTCGCCCCTGCCCCTCCAGGACTGGGTGGTTGTCCCATCGGCTGTCCTGCGTGTCCAAGGTGTCCCGGAGAGGAGAAGGGGCTGGAAGAGTAATAAGAATGCAGGACCCTCCGTGTACAGGGGGCAAAGCACCCAGCTCCCCGTGGCCTGCCCTGTGCATGGTCACCCACATGCATGTACCAGGGGCCCTGTGCGTGCCTGCTGCCCACTTGACCCCCATCTTGGTTCTGAGCGCCCAGGACAAAATCTTGCCGAGAGTGAGCAAGAATTTCAAGCAGACAGACAAACCACCCAAGGTTAAAATCCTGCTGAGACCACCTTGCTCCCTTCCTGGATGACCGATGTCTCCCCTAACCTCCCCTCTGAGCCCGGGTCTCCCCCTTCTCAACAGCTGTTCATCCATTGTTGTATTTATTAGGTAAATATCAACCACATAAATATACCTGAATGAAAAGCTTCATGTTCCCTAATACTGTTCAGTCCCACCAACATCCATCTTCTGACCGGTTCTAATGCTTTGACAAAGAGCCTAAGAATTCTACACCCTTGCCCCCTTTCCTAAGTGATGAGAATATTAACATCTGACCACCCTGCCCCAGAAGTAGCCTCCACCCCACCCACCTTTCCCACGCTTCCTTAGTAATAAGGAGGTCATTTCCTCCCAGGCATGAAACCTCAGCCTGCAATTCAGACCAGACAGGGAGAAAACGTTGACATCTCTGAGCCCTTGGAGTTCATGCCTCACGCAGGGACGGGCTCCTCCAAGCGCAGCAGCGGGGACCCATGCTGGGGACTTGTGCTTCCAGGGACAGGGGAGAAACAGGCTCTCGTGTGTGGGGACCACGGAGGTGACTCAGGAAAGAACTACTGGTAGCAGCTCACACTTCATTTTCCTGACCACAGGCTCTTCATGTCTGGCTTTTCTGGAATAACCCCAGCAGCTGCCTTGTTTTTCAAGCCATCCATTGCTGAGCTCTCTTGACGCTTAGAAACCAGCGGGATGGTTGGTCTAGGTGAAACTATTTAAATAGCCCTGGTGAGGGTGCAGGAGAGAGGCTCTCTCAAACGCGGGTCAGGTGAGGGTGAACGGGCAATTTGAGACAGGCACCAACAATGTAAGGCTCAGCCATTTCTGTCCCAGATGCTGATACTATGATCGTAATTCTACGCATGCAAAATGACCGATGCGTAAGGATGGTCAGTGCAGCACAGTTGTAATAGTGAGTGTTGGAAAACGACCTGATGGGGATCTGGAGAAACTAGCTATGGTAACAGGAACGGTGAAATATTATGCAGTGCTGAAAAAGATGGAGGACTTTCTCTATGTACAGATAAGAGAAGATCTCCAGGATACAAGTAAACACAGTAGAATTAAAAGCAAGGTTGAGAGGTGGTTTTCGTGCACAGAAGTGGACCCCCCAAAAAGCCACCCAGCCACGATAGTGACTTCCAGAAAGCTAATTAGACAGTTGAAGGAGAAAATTCTACTTTTCACTATACAGACTTTTGTCCTTGTCATGTTGTTTTGCCTTTTGCATGGCTCACTTCTCTCAAAGGAAGGTTTTCCATGAATTAACAAATAAAAAATGCCTGCTGTCTTGGCGGCCCTTTTCTCAGCCATCCCCAGATTGCCTGCTTCTCTCTTCTTCTGCCTTCCAGAAGGATCGTCACCATCCAATGAACCCTCATTGTGTACAGAAGACCATGTCATTTCATCGTCACACCAATTCTGCCAAGAGGCATCATGGCCCCATTTCACAGGTGCATAAACTGAGACTCTTGGAGGCAAGCCTCCTGCCTGAGGTCTCACTCTTAGGAAGATGCTTTCACACCCACGTAGTCTGTGTCCCTGATCTGAACAGCCTCACTAACCCATTTCAGCATCCTCCTCCCCATCCACATTTTTCTCTTTTCCCAAGTCCTCCAGCTGCTCTCCCCTCCTTTCATTTCCACCCCATCGCCCACCACTCACAATTGAATATGTGAAAAGAAAATTCTTGAAAGAGGACAGCTAAGCCCAGGCTAAGGCAGGTCCGCTGGTCATAACGTAGAGGCACAGATGGTTCATCGGAGGCATGGTGGCAGAAGGTGATGGGAGGCAGACATGGGGTCAGAGCCAGAAGTAAGTGTACCACATCCCAGCTGTGCACAGGAGACCCAGCCGTGGACTTGGTGCTGCAGGAGACTTGGGTCCCATGTCCTGTCCCTTTCTCCAGCTCCGACCACAGTTGCCATAAATCCTAGCAGGTCTTCATTCCTGGAGCCAGCTGTACACCCTGAAAGCTAATGGGGTGTGAGGATATGGCTTTGGAAAATTGCTCGGTTAACATCCGGATGTGGCGCTCAGATTCCTGTGGGGAGCCCTTGAACGTGGGAGCTAGGAGTTACCAAATTTCCTCCTATCTGAGGATGGAGCTTGTGCCGCCTTCAAGATTCAAATGTTGTCCTGTCCTACCAGGAAGATACCAGCAGGCTACTTTTTGGCAAATGGGACTAACTCATGGCCAAGTCAGCCAATAGCCCTGGGGTGTGTACCACATTCTGGGCACTACACACCCAAGATGCTAAAGTGTGTGTTAATTTCGTGTCTACATGTGTAGTGTAAAAAAATTAATTCAAACTCTATTTTAATATCACACAGTGAAAATGTCTCTATCTCTGCCCTTTCAGCAAATCCTCCAGTTTTCTTCTTCCTTGGCAATTTCCACCAGGGCTCCTTCCTTGTACATTTTCAGGATTTCATATATGCATGGTTAATTTCTTCTTGTTTGGATGGTAACCTTTGAGAAGCAACATATAGCCTAGTGCATGAGAGGTGAGGTGCCTGGATCCATCTACTGGGTCATGACTTGTTAGCTCTGGACCTTGGGCAAGTCCCTCCATTCCTCTGCCTTGGTTTTCTCATCTGTAAAATGGGATTGATCCAATACCTGCCTTAAATGTTTCCTACAAGGCTTAAATGTTAACAAAATACGCAAAGCATCTAAAATCATGCCTGGCATAAAGAAAACACACAGTGAATACTAGCTATTAATATTGGAATGAATAATCATTGTACTGGATTCTCTCTGGTTTGCTGCCTCATTCTCCTCTACCACCTTCTTTTCTGACACGAGTCATAGTATCCTAGACCATTAGAAAAACAACTGAGGATTTAAGTTTCTACCGTGAGAGAAAGTATCTTAAAACTTGCAACATTCGAAAAAAAGGGCAAAGATGCTAAAATTGTCTAAGCCTGGCTTCTTCTTCCAAATAGAGAGATGAGGATTATACGAAGTGGAACTGATATTTTTGTTACATCTGTGTGTGTGTGTGTGTGTGTGTGTGTGTGTGTGAGAGAGAGAGAGAGAGAGAGAGAGAGAGAGAGAGAGAGAGAGATTGATTATCAGCAGCTGAAGGACATGCCTGAACCCAGAACCTGGCTTCTTTGAATGTGGGTAGACCTCAATAAGGAAGGAAATTTGTGTTAAATTTGAAAATGTCTGTGGTCATATTAAAAGGTGAGGTGGTGTTTACAAATTTCAGGCTGCTGCACACATTATAAACTATCTGTTGACTTTTGAAAGGAATTCTTCTGGGTAAAAATTCCTTCCCTCTTCTAAGTGTGCTTGAGCATTGTTTACTTACATTGACTGCTATCCTGCCATGGGCCATCCTGCCTTTGGTGGAAGGTGTTTGTTTCCCCTGCATTCTTTGGGGAGAAGGTGCAGGTTGTTACGGGGCCTCTCAGCCTTGGGGGCTGCGGTGCAGGCTTGTGGTCGAAGGTCTCTGTGTCTTGTGGAGGTAGCAGCAAATGCTGGCTTCTTCCCTGGAGATGTGTTTGGGAAGCAACTTCATAGTTCTTTGCAAAGATCATCGTACAGTTGGATAGTAAATGATTCTTTTGTTGTTCTTGGTCATGAATAAATAAAATCTATCCCTTCTCCCCGCCAGGAAACAAGCCAAAAAAAGAAAAAAGAAAAAGGAAAACAGTGAGATCAAAAATATGCTGAGTGTGAGCTTTTCAGCCACATAAACAAAATTTTGTGGGCTTTTTCTTTATACTTGGAAAAATTCTTTAAGTGCAGAAAAGTGCATAGATGAATGTCTCTGGTATCTGTGCACTTATACTCGGAAAGAAAACACCTATTAACATGTGGCCGTATTCACTTCAAAAAAAATTTTTTTTTAAGTAACAAGTAAAATATTATAAAGTCCTTTTCTGGACTTGCGCAACCCCCCCATCTCTTCTTCTCCTTAGAGGTAACTACTATCATAATTTTGGTAAATATCTGCAGTCCACATTTTTAGGCTTTAATGAAGGCATGCACTTTTCATAAGGGATACAACAATTTGGTTTGAATATTTCTTAATTTGCACAAACCTTCATACTATGTATATAGTTTGACAGTTGCTTTTTTTCACTCAACATTATATTTGTGAGTTTAATTCATCTTGGTACATAGACATAATGTTTCACTGCAAATGTTATGTAAATATATTTTATTCATTTTAGCGGCTACATAGCAATTTATTGTGTAATAGTAATGGTAGCTAATGTATCCACAGGCCAAGCACCATTTTAAGCAGTTTATACAACAAATTCACTTCCTTTCAAACCTCTGAGAAAGTTGCTATTGTCTTCTGCATTACCCAGATAAGAAAATGAAGGCGTATGGAGTTCAATGACAAGCCAAGGTCACTCCGTCTGTTGATGGATATTTAGATTGTTTCCTTTTTTGTTTGCTTTACCACTATAAACAACAATACAGTGAACATCTTTGTATCTGCTTCTTCACATTCAGCCATTATGATTCTATGTACCAGAGTTCCTAGCGACTTGATGCCCAAAAGAAGTTCTGGGACTTTGAGTGTACCCCGGGCTGAATTTACCAACCATTTTCCATGTCACATGGGCACAGGGGATCTTGGGCAGCCTTCGCCTCGCTGATGCTCGGTTTTTTCCCTTTGTACAACCGAGACACAAGGGCTGGCTTGTAAAGGCTGAGGTGGAGATTAAAGGAGCTATCCGTGGCAAACACTCAATAACTGGCGGCTGTTATGGTTAGTAATAAGGATATTACTGTCGCAGTTGCATTGCGGCTACGCTAGCCAGACTCTTATCAAGGACACACATTCCGAAGTTGAAAAATGATCTTTAGGACCCAACTAACGATGCTTCTTAGTTGTTATTATTTTATGGGCTTGAAAGTAAGCAACAGGGACTTCTGTTAAAATTTTATATCAAACCACATCAAACAAGCCCGAGTGAGCAAAATGAAGCAACGACTTCAAATGGAACGGGGCCATTCTGGGACAGTTGACGACTGTGGTGTGACTCCAGGCAGCTCACGTGACCGACCTTTCCGGGTGTCCCGCTCTCCCGGGTCTCCTGGAGAAAATGACAGTCTTTTCTTGCTTTGCAACATAAGGCTGCCATGAAGGAGCATCGATGGGCAGGTGGTGAAGTGAGGGACGGGATGTATGAATTGGGTGAGCCCTTTGTGAATAATGGAACGTAGAAGATTTGAAACTTGGGTAAAGATATTCTCTTCTGCATCTTAGACTTGGCTAGACATTCAGAAACCATTGTGTCTTTTGCACGCATACCCCAAGCATTTCAGAAGATTTTAACTTGGCTTCTGAAATTGGGAGATAAGAGGAACACATTGTATTGCGGTTACAGAATGTTTCTCGTTACCATGCCAAACTCTGGTCCGTGCAAGTATTAAGGCGTTGTTTTCCTCCATGAACGGATTTAGGTAGTAGGAAGATAGGAGGGAGAGAAAAAGGCGCAGCTGCAACTCAACCCGTTGTTTTGCAAACAATCGGTTACTTGATGTAATTCAATTAGTTCTTTTCAAAACTGTGCCTGACCAAGCTCACTATCTTTCCTCTTCTCTCTGCCACCATTGCCAAGATCCTAAAGCCCCCAACTGCGCAGTTGTGTTTAAAATTTCTTCAATCAGTTATCAGCTAAATTCAGCTTCTCTTTATGTCAAAAATAGCTCACTGGTAGCTTGAGCAAAGCCAACTGGCTTCTCTTCAAACTGGGTTGTCTGAGGTTTGGGGCCACAGGAAATGCTCTGGTCCTGCTCAGAGCTGAGACCCCATTGATGTCAGTTGGAGTTGGGCCATTTGCATTCGCTAATAAAGCCACAGAATCCATGGTGAAGAACTGATGAAAGATGCTGGCTGCTGCTGGTTGCAGAGAAACAATGCCCCAGATCCTTGCGGGGAGCCAGCACGTCAGACGTGAACTTCGCCAGGGGTCCCAACCTGCTTTTTCAGCCAAGCGCTGGTGGTACAATGGCTGGCTTAGTTTTCCAAAGGCTGATCATGCGGGAATAATGGGGCCGGGATACAGAGGAGAGACCAGGGGGGAGGTGGATAATGAAATAGATGTGTTTTGCTTGTATAAGTCATCTGGGAGAAGAATCAAGAGTGAACGTCACTTGAAGACAAAAGAGTTTCCTATCTTCTGGTGGGGAACGGTTAGTGGGATCAGCTGAACCCCAGTAGGCACAGTAGTTGCATCACGTTAGGCAGGAATTTCACTTTGACATTATTATTAGTTGGGAATGAAAGTGTGGTTTCAGGAGATGCATGAGGGTGTCCAGCTGACATGCGTGGTCTATGTGGGCTTTGTAACATGTTTGTGTGGTACGGAAGCCATTGTTCCCAGGACGCAGTCATTGTTAGAACCCATCTTACCATTTTCCCCCATATTCAAGTGCTATCTATTCTATTTCCTTTATATTCACAATTCTAAACCTACATATCCACTGTGAGCTCCTCCTAAGCAATCATGAGTTTGGCGAGTTAGCTTTTTATAAAATATACATTATATATTATATATATATTAAATATTTTATTTATTATTTTCAGAGAGAGGGGAAGGGAGAGAGGCAGAGAGGGAGAGAGACATCCATGTATGTTGCCTTTCACCTGCCTCCAGCTACAGACCTGGCTGGAGACCTGGCTGGCAACCCGGTCATGTGCCCTGGCTGGGGAATTGAACCAGTGACCTTTGGGTTCACAAGTCAGTGCCTTATCCACTGTGCCACCAGCCAGGGCACATTATATATTATATATTTTTAAATGTATGGAATATTACGCTTGGTGAAGTAATCCAGGCAGTGAAAGAAAAATACCATATGATCTCACCTAATGTAGGAAACTATTGAAAGAAACAAGCAAGCAAAATGGAACCAGAAGCATGGAAACAAAGAACAGATAGATGGACAGTGACCAGACCCCTGGGTACAGAGAAGGAGGCAAAGACGGGAAAGAGTTTAGTCAAGGAACTAGTATCAATGACCCAAGGATATGGACGGTGGGGACAGTGGGGACTGACTGTGGGAGAGGGGATGAGGTGGGTGGGGCAGGGAAGAGTTATGGGGGGAATTGGGACAAATGTAATACAACAACAATAATAATTTAAAAAACATATCCATTAAAATTAATATAGAAGTATTAATTTTTCTGAAGTTCATCTGGTTGTACCTAAAATCATCTCGGGAAAGGTCATGGTATGAGACCCTTTAGGGTGATGGTTAAGAATACTGGGGTTGGCGTCAGACCTGATTTAAATCTCTGCTCCAATATTTGGCAGTGGTGTAACTTTATTCAAGTTTCTCACCCATGTTGAGCCTAGCTTTCCGCATCAGTAAAATAGGGGTGACCGGTCCCTGTTTATGGAGTTATGCTGAGAATTAAATAGACCAAGGTATGTAAAGTGCTTGCTTAATGCCTGGGACAGAAGGAGTGTTTTGGCAAGTAGGTAAAAGCATGGATTGAGTCCCATGTTATATTTCTAACCCCTGGTACCTCAGAACATAACTGTATTCGGAGGCAAATCTTTTAAAGAGGTAACTAAGGTAAAATGAGGGCATACAGATGGATCCTGGTTCACTGCGACTAGTGTCCTCCTAGAAAGGGGTATCAAAACACACACAAAACACAGAGGAAAGGCCACGTGGAGACCCAGGGAGAAGGCAGCCATCTGTAAAGCCAAGGAGGGAGGACTCAGAAGAAGCCAGCCCTGCCAACACTTTGATCTTGGACTTCCAGCCTTCAGAGTTGTGAGGAAACACCCTCCTGTTGTTTGAACCACACAGCCTGCAGTGCTCTGTCATGGCATCTCTACCAAATTAATATAAAACATAATATATGTGCACGGGAAGCCCAAGTTTAGAGTCCTGGTGATTAGCTATATGCAGACATGGATGTGGGCTCTGATTAAATCCAATATGATGACACACACCACGCACGTACATGCACAGACATGCACACACACACGCAACAGTGGAAACTGGATTGAGACCATGCCTTCTTGTTGCCCTTCTTGGCAAATTCCCAGGAAGATTGTCACCCGGGAACATGTTTATCACACCAGGGATTCCAACCGGTCATAATTTCTAGGTAAAGATGTTTGGGTTCTATGAAAAGTCATTTTTAATCAGGCGGAAGCGTTCTAATAGAGCTCCCGGCCCAGAGTTGCAGTTCATGGCGCGGTCCGTGTCGTCAGAAGTCTCTGGTGGGTTCTCAGGACTGAGAAATTCATGTTCGTCTAAGAATCTGTTGCCGGCTCTTCTCTCTTGGCAAATGGCATTTGTTAACCCCCCAACCTCACAGCCACATGCTCTTCCAGTCACCAACTGGGCTATTTATATCATTTAATAAATTCCAACATTTCTTAATTATTATTCCATGTCGGTCCCTGTGCATTTCATCCCTCACCAGCTGTGGGTGCATTTGGCAAGGGAGGGTGCGCAGTGCCACATGCGGTCTCCACACAAGTGGATGTTTGATGGTTGGCTTCTGTGGACACTGTGGTCATTGAAGGCTCATAAAGGAGGAGGAACTTGGGCTGAAGGAAATTAGAACTTGATAGGTGGGAAAAAGAGGCGAGGCTATTCCAAGCAAGAAGAGGAAAAGAAAGATGGAAGAACATCGTATTGCAATAGTGTGCTGTATGTCCATCTCCTGGTGAGGCCACAAGGAAACCATTAAGAATAGGAAGAAGGTCTCAGTCATCATTGTCTATCTGTTGGGTAGCACAGTGCCTCCCACAGAGTGGCCCTGTACCACAACATCGTGATGACCGTCAGGGCCTATGAGGTCCTCCACTCAACTTCACTCAGCCAGCAGCAACAGAACTCCCACGGGCTTGAGCAGAATCAATTTAAAAGGGAAAGGAGTTAATTGGTTCATTCAATTGGGAAATCTGAGGGCATGTTGGCTTCAGGCATATTTGCATCAAGGACTTGGACAACGACTCTTCATTTCCCGGCTGTGGTTCCTCTCTGCTGTGTGTATCATGAGATAAGATGTTTCCAGATAGCAGTGACCGGATGGACACTGTGGGCCTTGAGCCAACAAGGCTCAACGGGCACTCAACATACTCTCTCTCTCTGTATATATGTATGTGTAGATGCATATGTGTATACATATACATGCATGTATATACACATACATAAGCACAAATGCTTTCTGATGAACCATCTGAGTAAGTTAGAGGCACAGTCCCTTTTTACCCTAAACACACCAGCAAGTATTTACTGAAACCAAGTATTTACTGTAATCACAGCATGATGATCAAATCAAAAAATACAATGTCGAGTCAATACAATTACCACGTACTAAATTCACATGTCATTTCCATCAATTGCCCCGCCTTCCTGTCCCGACTCATCCAGACTCCGATCCAGGATCATAAATTACAGTGCGTCAACACATAGCTCTACTTTAATCTAGAAGAATTTCTTAGCTTTTCTTTGTCTTCCTTGACTGTGACATGTTTTGAAGTGTGTGGACCAGTTCATTTGGAAAATGTCCCTCTATTTGGGTTCGTCTGACGTTTTTGTGTGCTTTTTTTTTTTTTGCAAGCATCATTTTAATCCTTTGGAAGGTGATGGTTTTTTCATTAGACACCTAATATAACATTGCTGCAAGCCTTTGGTTTCTGTGAACTCGTGGAAGTGGGCTTTGAAGGAAGCCCATCCAAGTTTCCTGTGTTACTGGCTCACGATGCTTGTTGGCCAGGCTTTTATGGGTGCTGGAGTTTCAAAGGCCATGGGGCTTTTTAGAGCCACCTTCAGCCCACAGGCCATTCTAGGTCATCTTCAGCTAGGTGTGTTTCCATAAACCTGCTTACAGATGCGGGTGCCCCTGAAGATTTGTTCAGGAAGGCAGCCTTCCTGTAAAAACATAAAAGTCTTCGGTGCCCCTAATTTAACCATTTCCACTCAAACCATGGCGAGTGCACCCTACTCCAACCTGTCTGAATGCCCTTCACACCCTCTAATCCTTTCCAGTAATTGAGTTTTACTCACCAACGATGGTGGAGTTCTGAAGTGATTCTTCGTTGAATTGAATCGACTTTGCTCTCTGGGCCTCAAGTGTGCTCGTCCATAAATAGGAGGAGATAATATGGCCTATTTCCTAGGTCGTTGTGAGGATTTGACTGGCGTTCACGTCAGTCACCCGTCTGGTTGAATGCCTGAAACGGTTGTTCCCTGGATCCCTCGCTACGTTTTACCTGTGTCTGCGTATCTGTTTACCTCTCTCCGTGGGTTGCGCTCAGCCTTCCCAAAGAAAGACCCACCCGACCCTTTTCAGGACAGCGTTTGAGAGAAAGCTGGGAATGAGGCAGCTGATGTGGAGTTGGGCCAGCCCCCCCTTTTTTTTTTTTACCCTTGGTCGACCAGAGGGACAGTAGAATCTGAGCTTCTTGAGGACCAAGATGTTTATTGATTTTGGTCACTGCTGTGACTTGGGCACCAAGAGTTGTTCTGGGCACATAGCACACACTCGGCCAATATTTATTTAAATGAAAAGCCCCTACTTGGTAGCCCTGGAGGTTGATTTTGGAATAAGATGGGGTTAGAGTGTGAAATGAATTCCAGGTATAGCTCGGATCAATGTCTGTTAAATCTCTTTGAGTGGGGCCAGAGAAGCGAGTGGAAAAGATGCTCCCAGACGTAGCCCAGGGGGCACTAAAGAAGTGCCGCTGCTAGAGCTGAAAGGGGTGGGGCGGGAGCAGCGGGGAACTGGGGCTGCATAAATGAAGTCCAAGGGGCTTGTGATTGGGTTCGCCACTTCTGATTCCAATTATCCCCGATCTCCAGCTATTGTGTTCCCTGCGCCAGGCGCTCCTCAAACCTTATCTGTCATCCTCGCTATGACCCCACAAGGTGGGTGTTCACAGTTTCATCTTTTCAGATAAAGTCATCAAGGCTGCGGAACAACCTATTCAGGATTGACTTTTCTTCCCATTAAAAGGCCGGAACCCTTTGTTGTGGGTTAAGAGAAGCAAGTTTTCTCAGCTTTACACATGGACCACAGAGAGGAAGAGCGGTAATTCTCCTACATCTGGTGGCCCTCTGTCAAGTGCTGTGTTAAGTGTTCAACATGAATATCTTCCTTAATTCTTTAATCCTCTCAACCGTTTTGAGATGGGAGGTTCCAGGACGTCCATTTTGCAGAAGAGGAAACTGAGGCTCAGAAAACTTACAGTAACATACCCGTGGCCATGTATGTCTGCCTGTCTAGACTATGCCCCATGATATCAAATGCCCTTCCCAGGGGTCCAGCCGTTGAGCTCCCCTGAAAATGTGCGTTGGCCTGAGGAAGTGAGGAATCCCAGCACCTCCTAACATGCCTTGGCCAAGAGGTATTGGCTTGTTTTCACAGCACATGAGAGCCCGCTAAAATTGTCACCGTCCCTTCTCCTCCATGTCAACGCAATGAGATGTTTCAGGCCAGGTGGTGTTGCAGTGTTGGCATCTAAAAAAACATTCATCGAGTGGCCGCATGAATGCACTGTTCCAGGTAACTGCAGGGCTCCCGAGCCGTGCGAAGAGGGTTGTAGCTGGTGGGCACCCGCTCCGGCCCTCTGGCCACCCACCTCCAAGCAGATGGTAATGACTTTCTCAGCCTGAATGTGGCCACAGAGATGAAAGGCTCTATTTAAGATTTCCCAACCCTTAAGCAAGCCACCTTGACTTTAGGGCCACCCTTTGAACTGCCTTCATAATCCAGCAGGAGAGGAACTATAAGTCAGCTCCAAGTAAGACGGCCCTCCATTAATGCTTAATGACCTCCTGGGGGTCCCTGGGTATATTGCATCCCCTCGCTGTTTGCTTTCTTTTTTAGGGGTGTGAAAAGGGAAATAAGGCTTTGATATAAATAAACAGAGACTAATATTCCTGGGAAAAGAGGATGTTGTTACTGTGATCCGTGCGGGCTGTGCCAATATCTTTCATCATTGAAACGTAAAGTGTTGCAGGTAAATTACTGGGGTCTCGCAGGAGATGATGGGTCGACACACATGCCCTCGCTGTCTCTGTCTCGTCCCATAAAGGGAGGCATGGCTGGTTTGTGAGCCGTGGGGGCGGGTGGACAACCCGCTGGGACAGCCCACAGCTGCATTGCTGAAAAGCAGTGCCTAGATACCTCCAGGTGTTTGAAGCGACACCCTGCTGAAGACGTTTCACAACCTCAGCCTCCTTCACAGCCCCTTTACAGACACTTCCTTGGGAACGCAACACATCTCCTCGGAAGTTTCCCGTTTCCAAAGCGATCCGTCCAGCCTCTACCCAGAGTCTTGAGCTGGTTGATCTGCGGCAGAGGTTTTGCATGATTTCGGCTCTAAGGATGCACATCACCGTGGGTGTGTCCTGCATCTGTTGGTCAAAAGTGGGATTAAAGCACATGTCAAGGGCAAAAATGGAAGAGGGGACAACTGTTAGTTATTGAGCACTCTGTAGGTGGCAAATATCTGACACCTGTTACGGTCATGTAACTATCTCCTGAATCCATTGAGGTGCGTCCTGAAATTATCTTTTTTTTTTTTTTTTTAATTAATTATTTCCAGAGAGAGGGGAAGGGAGAGAGGCAGAGAGGGAGAGAGACATTAATATATGGTTGCCTTTCACTTGCCTCCAGCCACCGACCTGGCTGGAGACCTGGCTTGCAACCTGGTTCTGTGCCCTGGCTGGGGAATTGAACCTGTGACCTTTGGGTTCACAGGCCAGCACCTTATCCACTGTGCCACCAGCCGGGGCCTAGTCCTAAAATTATCTTGATTTCAGATGTGAAGAAACAGAGGCTCAGAGTGTTAAATTACCAAGGCCTCATAGTCTGAAATTGTCAGTGCCAGGACTGGAACTTAGATGGAAGGACTGGAAACCATATGATGTTGCTTATCAGTGACATGCTGGTCACCTTCATTTCCCCTATGTGACTTCATTTAATCCTTATAACACCTTTCTTCTCCCATCAACTCCATTCGACCGCTGAGGAAGTAGAAGCTCGGAGTGAATGAGAAAGTCATTAGGCAGATCCAGATTTAAAGGATCAGATCCTTGTTGTTTGCAGAATGCCTGTCATGTAGGCATGGCCTCACAATGTCCCTATGGCCCATGGCTGTGGTTTTCAGTTATCTGGGTGCTGGAAACATGTCAACAGGTCTAGACATGCTCTGTGGGTGACCATAAAGGGTATGGCCCCCTTGTCACGGGTCAAATTTTACCCCACCAAATTCACACATTGAAGGCCTCACTTCCAGGACTTCCAAATGGGACCTTATTTGGAGACAGGTTTTTACAGGGGTAATGAAGTCAAAATGAGAGCAACAGGGTGGCCCTAATACAATAGGACCTGTGTGTCCTTATAAAAAGGGGACATTGGAATACAGGCATGTGCCACGGGCAAGGGAAGGCAGAAGTCAGGGTGACATGGCTATGAGACCAAGAATATCACCAGCAAATGCCTAGGAGCCAGGAAAGAGGTGGGAAACAGGTTCTCAGATATCCAGGAAGGAACCTGCCCTGCTGACACCTTGGTTTCGTTCCAGCCTCCAAAACTGTAAGATGATCAATTTCTGTTGTTTGCGTCACGCGGTGCATGGTCGTTTGTTACAACAGCACCGGAAGGTCACCTTGTCCTCAGAGGGAAGGGAGACCATGAGGGCCTGAGAGTACAGGCTCATTCCAAACCAACTGGTCCTAACTGCAGGCAGGAACTCCTGCAGCGGCCTCATCTGTGCCTCTGGTCAGCAGGGGAACCTCAGGGTGGCTGGGTTCAAACCTCCTGTCACTACAGCAAGCCAAAGAACACCCCTGATTCGAAGGATTCTCTCTCCTTGAAAAGGTCAGCTTGAAGTTTTACTAGTGCCTCTGGGACATGGATCCTACAATATGTATATGCACATATGCACTGGCCACGTGCATATGGAAAATGTCACAGAGACTTGCACATACATCTGCTCATTTCTAGTTACAAGTTAAATATCAATTATGGTTCTAGGCCAATGGATGCACCAAATGAACCGCAATAGCCAGCACGTATGGATCTCTCTCACCTGGTACTTTCCCTGTATTATCTCATTCAAATCCTCACAACAATTCTATGAGGGGACATTATTATTATCTTCTTTTTCACACGTGAAGAGACTGACTCCTAGGAATGCCAGGCACTTGCCTGTTTGGGCAGGCCCTTCCTGGTGTAATAGAATGGTGACCAGCAACGCTAGACTTTCCATCCTTAAAACTCTGAAGTCCAGTAGAAAGAGGTCTTCCCATCTTGTTGAGCCTAGCAAAAATCCCACAGTAACTTCTCATTGGATAGAATTTGGCCATGTGCCTATTGCTGGACCAATCATGGTGGCTGGGGATGGAATATGCTCACTGGTCATTGACTGGGTAACGAGAGTGAGGAAGAGATTGATTCCCAGGGAAAACCAGGGTGCTGTCCTCAGAGGAGGAAATGGATGCTGTCCCCGTGGTGTGACAACTTGTGCTATGGAAAACCCCACCATAGTGTTTCTCAGAAGGACCACTCATCCTGCTTCACAAAATCTAGGTCTATGCATTTTTTAGATTAACCAGGAAATTGATTCAGTGTAGACCTGGCCTTGTCTTCTCCAGTTTCCATGGTTGGATATCAGAGGCACCAATCTATTTTTGATTCTTCAAATAACCAACCTTTGAAATGAAAGTCGGGGCCTGAAATCTTGCAGCTGAAGCCTTAGCGCTCCTGTCCTTGGCCAAACCTGGGATGTGGGGATGGTCAGGGCTGGATTCAGCACAAGGCTCTGTAGCAGTTACCTACTGCCACAGTAATGCTGCGTAACAAATAATCACCCCACACCAGTGGCTACAACAATAACATTCATTTTTGCTTATGTGACTATGGGCTAGCTGGAGGGGTCTGTCCACTGGGGCTTCCGCTGGTATTTGTGGTCACCTGTGGGTCAGTGGCAGTCATCTGGGTGGCTTTACTGACCTTGGCTGGGCTTTCTCACTTATCTAAGGCCTTGGCTGGGACAACTGGGGTGACTCGGCTCTGCACCTCATCCTCCAGCAGGCTAGCCCACTGGACACGGAGAAGGCAGAAGGACCTGGAAGTAGAAACGCACAATGTGTCAAGTTGGTTACTGTCTCATGGCCCAAGCAAGGCACAGAGGTCAAGTTCAGCATCAGTGTGGGCAGGGGCTTCCCCAGGACGTGAGCTTAAGGTGGTGGTATGCAAAATTGGGTCATTCGATGCAGTCTTCCATAGGCTCCAACTCTATCCTTCTAGTTTCCTGAGAAGAGGGTGAGCAGGAAGTGAGGATGGTACCAACGTGAGATGAAAACCAGAATCCTCTCACTGCTAGTCACCTTGACTCCGGTCTTGTCAACACAGGCTGTGCAGAAAGCACGACTCTGGAGGTCCATGTCTTTGTTAAGTCTTCCAGCCCTTGACTTGATGAGCATTTCTGGATGGTCTGGGACTTGGGGGATGACAATGACCCAGAGGGCTGTCTCCTACGGGAACCAGATGCATGTCAATGGTTCCATCCTTGGTTCTTAAGTGTCTCGTAGAGATTTGGGGGTGAGACAGGTTGGGGGATGTGTCTCTGGGCCCTTCAGCCTAGATCTCTTTCTTCTGTCCTCACCTGTCTCCCCTTCCCAGAAGCCTTGATTAGTGAGAACCCAGCTCCTCCTTCCAAATACTAACGCTACTGAGGGGACTTGGCATGTGGCTGCCAAGTTCAGTGTCTGCCTTCCTGTCCTACTTCCTCCCTCCTGCCATTGGCTGTGGCTTCCATGAGGACAGTCTCTATTGTACTGGAAGCACTGGCTTTCTTCAGAATGATGCCCTTATTAAGCCCTACTCTGAGCCGTGCCCAGGGTTTGGCATATATGATATCTCATTTCTTTTTCCATCCCACCACCACCTGAGGCTGCTATCCTGAGACCCATTGTACAGACTGAGATGCTGAGGCTGAGAGGGGAGGAGACTTGCTCAGTTTACACCACCAGGGAGCGACAGGGTCCGGATTGCAACCCAGGGCAACGTCTAGGAACTGAACCCCCATGTCTGGCTTCCTCTCCAAGCCCTTTCCACCCCAGTCCTCTGCTCCCTCCACAGTTCCTGGCCACGGGCTGGGTCTCCATCTGCTCTACATATAATATGCTGGGAGAAATATAATACAAGAAGGTCGTTCTCTGTGAGTCCCAGCAAGAGAAGTGGAGATTCCATCCAGGAAGGTTTTCCTTTAAGCTGACTTTCGTCTGAGTCCTGAAATTGCCCCTCCCCCTAGGAGCCAGGGTCCCCTCCCTGTCCCTGGGAGCCTCCACCCAGGGGAAACCGGAGGCCAGGGGGTGGGCGACAAGCCAGCGAGATCAGCTAGAAACAGCTCTTTCCTTTCTGCCGGTGACGGGTCCACACCCTGGGTGCATAAATTCTTTCTTTTATTTTTATTATTATTACAGCTCAGGGCCTAGCTTGGGCCATAAATGGATTTAAGAGGCTGCTAGAGTATAGAATTTAATATAGTTGGCACCATTAAATAGTGGCATGGTGAACCCGCTTGGGGAAATCCGGACCCCTCCCTCACCATCGCCCTTCTTCCTCACCCCTCTCACCCCCCTCCTGATCCCAAGACCTCCTGGCAAAGGTCCCTGTGGGCCCGTGGGCCCATCCTCCCCCAGGGGGAAGGGCAGAGGGCAACAGAACAGCAGGAGGAAGGCTGTGCAGGACATGCCTTTCCCAGGGGGCCTGCAGCCCCGGTGGAACGGCCACTGGGCAAATGACCAATTAGGGACACTTGGGGAGATGGGACAGAGCTTCCTAGATAAGCATGCTTTTTATCAGCCTATAAAAATACCGCTTTCACTTATCTGCCGGCTCCTTCTCCAGGCTCCTGGGAACAGATGGAAGGGTGGACAAGAGAAAGGCCCAGAGGACAAGGGGAAGGGTGGCTGGGGGTGGGGAGCCCCTGGGGCAGGGAAAGAGGAAGCAGTTCAGGCTTCCGGGCTCAGAAAACCACAAATCTGCTCTAGGGTTTTGTTCCCTCCAAACTTATCACCGCTCAGACTTTTATTCTTATTTTATGCACGGAGGTGGGTGAGTTCTACAGTCTTGTGCATTTCATTGATTGCTTATATGTTTTGTCTGTGTCTCCAGATCCTTCTCTCTGAGTCCATCAGTTATAATGCCTTTATGTATTTTATTCAGCAAATACTCATCTAGTTCTGACTGTGACAGGGACAGATGCTGTGTTGAATAAGCCACAGTCCCTGTCCTCTACCTCTTAGAGTCCAAGGTAGAGACATAATAAATAAGCACATAGCAAAAATGATAGGAGGCAGCAGCCAGTCATGAGGAGAGCTGGGAACAGAGACAATGGCATATGCAAAGGCCCTGAGGTGGGCACAAAGGTTGGTGCAAGTGAGAAACAGAAGGAGGTGGATGAAATGTGGGGCAGAAACCATGGCAGAAGATGAGGTGGGAGAGGGAGGCCAGATCCAACTCCTGCAAGGCCTTGAAGATATGGAAAGGAGTTGGGATTTGATTCTAGGACTTTTAAGATGCCCCTTGGAGGGTTGTGCAGGCACTGGACATGATCTGAGACCTCATTTTTGCTTCAGGGCAGGCAGCACAAGCATTTCGAGGGGCTGGATTTGGCCAGCTGGCAGAAGGATGGTGGCAGCTGTGGAGGTGTTGGGGGGTATCCAGTCACCTTGCAGTATGGTCTGTATGGGGGTCCCAGTCCCCGCTCTGTTCCTGGGGCTTGGGAAACTCTGACAATCCCTTCCCCACCTCTGGGCCTCTAGACCTCAGTTTCCCCATCTGCAACATTAAAGAGTTGGGCTGGTTGTTGCTAAGGGCTTCTTCAGGTCCTGCCCTCTGGGATGGGCCTATATGGAAGTCCAGCCACCTTTGTGGGAGGAGGGGATGGGATGGAGGTGGGACAGGCCATCAGGGAACTGATAATCTGGAGAGGCCTGGCTTCTTCCTGGCCAGCTACAGAAACCCACACACCCCTCCTCCTCCGGAATGGGTGAGTTCCAGCCTGGGAGGGGCTGTGGAACGGAGGGGTTCTCTCCATGGGAATGCCCCATGCCATGGGTGAGTAACCCCCAACTGAGTGCAGGAGAGCAGCTGTGAGGGTGCTGGTGTCCATGGGCCCAGGGACTGAATGCAGATCGTGAGCAAATGACTATGAGCTTGAACATGCCCAGGCGCACACATGTGCATTCAGGCGCACATGGCTGGGGTGTGTGACTCAGTGCAGGACTTTAATTGTGTATGAGGCTTTCCGTGCGTGACTGAGGGCAATGAGGCCGCTTGTGATGGCGCATATGACCGAGTGAGTGCCTGCATGTGTGTGGCTGTGCGCACGTGATTGCGTGTGTGTGTCTTTGGGTGATAATATGTATGGAAGCGAGTGTGTGTGTGCACGCATGCCGCCAAACAGGTGCATATTTGTGGGTATTTCTGTGTAAAGTCATGTGAGACTTTTCCGAGTGTGTCTGCGTATTTGTGTGTGTGACAGGGTCAGTGTGTATGTGAGCAACAAAGTGACAACACCTACACATGTGGGGGAGGCTGTCTGGCGTGGTTGTGTGGGGGAGAGAATTGCCCCACCAGGACACGCAGTGGTGACTGCGCTCAGCTGCGTGTGCCGCCAGGGACTCCAATGGCCTCTTGTTGCTTGACCCCTTGGGGACCGCAAGAGACCAAGACACAGGGCTCAGGCAAGCCCTGTGGGGCAGAAGTGGCAGAATTCAGAAGCCTCACTGCTCCCAGTGCAGCACTGATGGAGGGCTGTTCCCCTCTGAGCTGTCCCTGCGCCCCCCCACCCCCGTCTTACTCTGGTGTCTCCAGAGCCCACCAGGCCCACAGACACGGGGGACAAGGTCAAAGGCTGCCTGGGGGTGAGGCACTTGGTGCCTGCAGCACCTGATTCCTTGGGACCAACTTCCAAAAGTAAACATGCTTAGGACTCAGAG
This sequence comes from Noctilio leporinus, assembly GCA_004026585.1. NCBI lineage: Eukaryota > Metazoa > Chordata > Mammalia > Chiroptera > Noctilionidae > Noctilio > Noctilio leporinus. The sequence continues at coordinate 191,439 of PVIW01000749.1, forward strand.
TCCACCCCTTTGCCCCAGGAGCAGGGGCGCCGTGGGCGATGCTATGGGCCAGAGGGGGGTGTGCTGTGCACCAACGGCCCCACCTCCTCCACGCTGCCCGCCGGGAAGGAACCAGGCTCTGCCTCCTGTCAAGGTATGAACCGGGACATTTCTCTTTGTTTCTTTCAATATTATTTGGTTTCGATGTGCAGCTCAGTGGTTAGACAATCAGACACTTTAGACAGTGATCCCCTTGATATTTCCAGTACCCCAACTGGCACCGTGCATGGTTCCCTGGATATTATTGACTGTGTTCCTTATGCTTTACTTACATTTCCAACCTGCCAGGCTTGGGGGGCTTCCCCTGAGTGCTGGGAGGAGGGGAGGGAGTTTCCTTTCGACACTGTCCCCTCCGCTCCCAGGCACCTTTTGCCCAGTTCCCGGGAAGTGACTGTGGAATTTGTTTCTAAATATAGACCCTGTGGCCCAGGTGCCTGCAGACAGCCCCACCGGCCTGCCTTCTAATCCGCACAACTTCGACTGCGTTCGGGAGGCCCAGGCCAGCTGGTCCCTGCGTGGAGCTGTCGGTAAAATATAATAATCATCAAAGTGGCCAATAAAAATGGAGGGGAGTTGAACACTGGGTTATGAGCCCAGGGCACCATTTGAGCCATGGTGATGTTTGGGGAGGGGACTGCCCTGCACACACGGGAATCCCACAGGACATGGGCCCAGCCCTGGCTGGGAAGTGCAGTTGGCTAGAGTGGTCCTAATACACCAAGGTTTTGGGTTGACCCCCATCGGGGCACATACCAGGGTCCACCAAAGAATGCACGACTAAGTGGAGCGACAAAAATGGGTAGTTCTCTCCTCCCCTTTTCTCTCTCTAAAATCAATGAATACATTAAAGAAAGATATGGCCCCACATAAGCCTGAATCACACACATGCAGGACCCACATGTACATGAGACTCAGCACAACGGCAGAGAGGTCCCTGAAGTCCCTCCTGCAATGACACCGTCACCCAGAGAGACTTGAGGGTAATGTCACGGTCAGCCACACAGGCGTCACAGGAGAATGGATGATGATGCCGAAGGCAGTGGTCCTGGCCCGGGGTCAGGCACTCCCTCCGGTGTCCTGGGCTCTCACCAGGAGCCACTAGGAAATTGGGCCCTTAGGGGAACTCTTGTTGGTAAGAGGCCTGGGAGAAAGCCCCCTGAAAGGAGTCTGTCTCTGGCCAGCATCCTGGGGGACCCCGGAGAGGGGGTGGAAGCGCATGTTCTCAGGAGGGCGGGAAGAATCAGTCCCTAGAAGACCTCTGGCCTGTCCCTGGCAGAGGACGCAAGAGAGGAAGCGGGAGTGTGGGGGCTGCTTGCCCATCCCTTTGGGGCTCTACTCCTGGCGGCTGCTTGCAGAGTCCCCCACCTTCCCTTCTTACACTTGAATTTGCAGCAGCCAGTGCTGCACCAGGAGCCAGGCATTGTGACAAAGCAGCAGCAAGAAGAAGAGTAGAAAAGGGACAACAAGAGGGGTGTGACTGGGAGTCCTCAGGACCAGCGCCTGGTGCAGATCCCTCTGGGTGCTGCATGTGGAGTCCCTAAGAGCTCGGGGACTTGCCTGAGACCAGTGCTGCTGGGACCTGGAGGCAGTGGGACTCCACCAGCCCCAGGAAACGCGTTATGTCTGAAGTGAAGCACAGACAGAGGGCAGCGCCTATCGGGCTCCCTCTGCCCCAGAACCGAGTGCCTGGGAAGGAAGCGCCAGGGTCCAGCAGGCAGGACAGCCACTGGTTGCTGCCATCTGATTGCTGCTCCGCACCTCTCAGGGTTGGCCTGAGCAGGCTGAGCCTGACAGCCACCTGTCCACTCCACTGGGGAAGCAGCTGGGGGCCCCTTTCAGCCCCTCCCTGAAGACACAATGACTAGGGAATGGGGAGAAGCTGGGTGAACTTTCAGCGGAGGCTGTGTGACATAGCAAGTCCTCACCCTCTCTGAGCCTAATTACTGGAGAGTTACATGAGTGAGTGAAACCATGATGTAACAACCCCTGGCTTGCCATAAATGTGAACTTGTGGCAATTTGTGCCTCAGATGCCAACAGATTTTTGAGCCTCAAATGCCCACATTTCTCTCTGAGTGGCTGTAACACACGCGGGGTCTCTTCTGAGAATATTAATACAAGGTCCCAGGGAGGGAAAGAGATAGGGGTCTTGAGTGAGGTGAAGGGAATGCCTGGAACTGTCTTGGATTCGACTGGAAAGAGGTGGGTGGGTGGGGGCACTTAGGCCAGCCCAGAGCTGTGGGGGGGACTTCAATGGCCCAGGAGAAGCAGACGAGAAGCTAAGTTTTGTCTTTCCTGACCAGCTGGGGATGAGTGGGGTCCACGGTAGAGAGTGAAATGGGGTGTGGGACCCCAAAAGAAAAGTCATTCCCATTCCAGGCCTCTGCAGGCACCCAGAGGCCCTGGACTCCTTCTTTCTGTGGTCCCCTCTCCCCTCTGCTCCCTCAGGCACTGCCAGCCATGTCCGTCTGAGCTGGGCAGCGTTCCGGTTCTTTCTCAGCACTCACTCCTTCCACCACGCAAACAGGGAAGTTGGTCTGTGTTGCCCGCTGTCCATCCCCCAAAGAAAGGGGCATTTCCCCTCCGCAGGTTCAAGAAGAAAGAGGTGCGATCCAAAAACATGTTCGTTTAATGTTATGTATCTTGCGTCCACAATTGCAAATGTTTTCTCTAGAAGGGAAAAGGGTAGTTTACTCTTTCCCTCACTAAGACCTTGCAGATATGACAGCCCCAAGTTTAGTCTGCCGACTTCCCTCCTTGCCTTTAGGAAAAGCTACTCCAGGCAAGTTTGGGAAGCGGTGCTGGGATGTCGGACGAAGTGAGGGTCTCAGTGGCGGGTGGGCGTGGGCAGCAGCGGGCGGGGCCCCACGCGGGCTCGCAGTCCCAGGTCCCGGGCTGCCACCGTCCATCGAGGTGCCGCTTCCTGGGTAGGTGAGTATCCCGCTCGGGGCCTGCGCACGACGCTGGGGCCACCGCTCGGAGGTCTAAGTCGGGGGCTCTTGCCCATGGCCCCCCGTCGGAGATTGGACTAAGTCTCTAGGTTTCTCCGCCGTTGAAAAATGAGTTTTCCCACCGCCGCTGTCGAGCCGCTGCGGGAGCTCCGGGGCGCCCAGAGTCACCGCGGGAAGCGCCTCGCAGGCCTCAGAGCGCGGCAATCGGCGCGACTGTCCCCGGGGCGCCCAGATGTTGTTCGACGGGAACTCCGGGGTTGCCATGGTGACCAGGAAACCGAGGGCCCTGGCGGAAACAATCGCCAGGAGCTTTGCCACTACTAACCTGTCAGTCGCACCCCAGTGTTTTCCGTGTGTGTTTGAGGTGTGGCCCGGAGCGAGGTGTCTCGGGTCCCCGCTTCCGGACCCTTCTGTCGCGGTTGCCCCCCAAAGGCCTGAAACCCAGCACCCCGGGAGGCCAGGGGAGACCCGATGCGGTGCTCGCGGGCCCTGGGCTGAAAGGGAAGAAAAATGAGAGGTCTCGACCAAGCAATCGTTTTGGTGACGGATCCCTCCAGTTTGGGGTTTGGCCGCCCTCTTCACCGGCACCCCTACCCACCTCCCTTCACCTCCTTAACGTCATTACGAGAGTTTTCACTCGCAGCTCCAGGAGGGTTGGCCGCCTCCATGGCAGCCCCCACCCCTTCCCGCACGCGGGGCTTCTGTCTTGGGCCAGTCTCTCCGCCAGAGAGGGTCAGGGATGCCGTGTTCGCCACGCGGATGAAGCTGGCTACCTCGGCATCATACAACAGAGTTTTAGGTTCCCTTGGTCTGGGGAGGCCCGAGTCCGAAAAGTCGGATGTGCATTTCCAAAACTACTGGTCTGGCTCATTCTGGCTGGGAGTGTTACCCCCAGTCCCGGGGGTTCACTGGGAGGTGCGCAGCTGAGCTTGCTTCCAGGGGGTGACGGGTCTCGCCATGCCCACCTCCTTTGTTTTCTTGGCTGCCCTGGGTTCTGACTCTGCGGTGTAGACAGAGAGGAACCAAGGCCCCTAACCCCCTTCACGAAAGCGCTTTATGAAACATCAGATCGAGTTCTGTCCAGTGGGGAATGGCTTCCAGAGTGAGGCAGGGGCTGGCTGGAAAGAGGCCGGCGGGCAGCCAGAACTGGAGGCGAAGTTTCATCTCTGGTTTTGAATCTGGCCCTTTGAGCAAGCTTAACACGTGTGGATTTAATTTCCCTCTCTTTCTTGCTGACCCCCCCTCAACCGCTCCTCATGCGGGAACAAGAAAAATAGTCTGCCGTGTCGACAGCGCGACACCGTTCCCTTTGCCAAAGAAAATTTGTCTTTCCAGAGCCCCGGAGAGCAGTGGGCTCCCAAGTTTCCACTGCACAGGGGTCTCCAGACAGGTCCCCCGCCTGCACCCCAGACCTGGAGGTATTAGCCTGAGTCCCGTCTTACCGGGTCACAGCCCTGGAATTCAGTACTTCCCCCCCCTCCACACACACACACACACATCTTTTGAGGGTGTGGGATCTGCTGATCAAGCAGACTTCATGACTACACCCAGGGGCCTTTCTACAGGTTCAGGGTGGCAGGGATGCCTGGGGATCACAGGCTGGGCAAGGCCCACCGGCTAGGAGGTGGCTGCTCTAGGTCCTCCCAGCTCGAGACCCTCACCCTTCTCCTCCCCTGGAGGGCCTCGGATTGGAGGGCGCAAGAAAAGGTCTCCTTTGACTCCCAAGTGTGGCTTGTTATCACAGTCTGGCCCTTGCAAACCTCCAAGCCTTGCCCTCAGCTGGGCCCCCAGAACCGTGTCCCGTTTCTAGTTCCCATTTTGTGACCCTGACCAGGGGGTAAAAGTCTCATCTGCCACACTGGGGTGAGTGGGGAGGGATATTCCTAAAGCACAGGGAACAACAGCACCATGAAGAATGGTAACGAAAATAAGTAGCAATAATACTTGGTGGAAATATTGGAGAATAGTGGATATTAAAATAACATCGACAGCCGGGATTCTTCTCAAATGCATCCGGTCTGAAGGGGGAAGCTAGGAATTGAATGAAACATTGGGACGTTAGACGCTGCAGCCCTAGAAAGAACATATAATAGAGCTGGATTTAAGTAGGTAGGAGGGAACTCGACCCCCTGAGAAACCAGGAAAATTTCCACCCTCTGTCTGACCACCTCTTTCAAAACATGAGTTGGTCCAAGTTGCGTTTTGCCGTCATTTCTATTGTTTTATAATTCTTATGAATTTCCCCAGCCCCATCAGCCCTTCGCATCTTACTTTTCCCCCCTTCAGTGGAGACCCAGGTGAGGCAGGACACATCAGGAAAGAAACAGAAGAGGACTGGATTCTTAAGCGCGTTCGCTTTTAAGAGGAAAGAAATTTCATGACTTTCTTAAAAAAAAAAAAAAAACAGGTGGTAGTAAAGAAAGAAAATAAAAATGATCAACAGTGATCGGCCCTTGCTTTTGGGGGTTTTGTTCTTCACCTTTAAAAATAGGAACCCCTGTTCTCCCCATTGCAGTATTAAGATCAGCGGAAATTTGACTAAATGAGGAAAATAGTCTTTGAAAGAAAAATGGGACCTGGAGCGGTCACGGAAAACATCAGTGGTGCAAAAGGAAGAAGGGATGGTGTGCATTGCAACCTCTTTTTCCAGTTTACTGCCTCATGACTGGGGAAAAGAACGGAGAATCTGGTCTTTATTTTTCCTCTCCTTAGTTCGGCCTCTGGAGCGGGTGGGACAGTGGGCCTGGAAAGCCGAGCCTTCGGAATCCTTTGTGAGTTGCCGGGGTGGTTCAGGGGCCCGCACAGGGATTTGAAAGAAGGGAGTAAAATGGAAAGGAGCTCGCCCTGCTCAGGGTTTCGCCTTCCCCTTGCAGCTCCAACAAGGGCCGGAGGCCTCAGTTTCCAGCCCACCTCAGCCCAGAGGTCAAACACCAGCTACCCTTCAGGCTTTGAGCAGAGTTATTTCCCTTAGCCCTCTTGGCATCTGGGAGCAAATGCTGCACCCACGGGCCTCGGCCTGAAGGGAAGGATGAATGACTTGGGAAACGAAAGCGAAGCTCTCGGAAGCCGCGGTGGCCCGGCCCAGCGTGGGGACACGGGCTCCGCCTCGCTGGGAGCGGAGGACTGCGCCCGGCCGGCTCCTGCGCCCGCGCCCCGCGCCCAAACGGACTGCGCTCTCCCCGCGGGCCTGACCTCAGCTGCGCGGGGGGCTCAGCCGACCGCGTTTCCGCACTTTTTGCGCCGCTCCCGCCCCACAAGATCCAGGCCTGGAGCCAGGCCAGGCTTCGGAAAGCCCTGGGGACTAGGGTCGCGCGAAAGCCGGGATCGAACCTGGAAGCTGGGGGCAAGTCCAGACCCCGAAGCGCGGCTCCCTAGGGGCCCCTCGTCGGGGAACTCACCCTCCGGAAAGCCCGTCGACTCGCTGGCTCGCGCCGGGCAGGCCTCCTCGCTTTTCCGCGCCACCCCGGGCGTCTACGCAGGACGAGATTCCCAACTGACCACAGCGCGTTTCCAGCTGCGCGCACCCTGCGCCAGGCGGCGTAGAACTTATGCCCCTCGATGAGAACAAAATGACCATAAACGTTAGGACAAAACAAAAATAGAGCTCGTCTGCAGGCCCCGGCGCTATCGTTTTTCTCGGCAGAAATCACCCTTCTCCATCCCGACCCCGCCACCCACTGGCACCCCGCCCCCACGAGCTGCTCGGCACCCCCGAGTGAGCTAAAGGGCCATTCGCAGAATGGACTTTTTCTCAGCAAGAAACACCACAGCTGGCTGGCTTTCTTCCTCCCACCGTCTCTGTGTCATTTCCCCTCCACGATAACCCAGTAATTACTTCTACGCAGGTCTGCAGGGGGACACTGAGCTATCACGTCCCAAACATGACCAGCTACAGAGGCGCCGCGACATTCACTTGCTCAGAGCTCCTCCTCGGAAAAAACTAATAATTTTTAAATAATAAGAGGGCGCCTGCAAGAGACCTCGATCCCACTGGAACAACTTGATTGCTTTCCAACCGTGGGCCGAGGTGGGCTCCCACCTCCCTTCTCGAAAAAGGACCCCCTCCCCCTCCCTAGGAAAATCGATCTTGGCTCAATTTGTGTCTGAAGTTCGCCACCCCCCTTTCCCCAGAGGGCGCTGGGTTTGTTTATTTCTTTATTTATTCCCATGGCCGAGGCGTCCGGGACTTGTGGCTGCGAAGACCCCGGGGACTGATAGGCGAAGACGGAGAGAAATTAGCCTCCCGCCACTGCCCCCAGTCGAGCGTGACAGCTGGCGGACCGGGTTGCGTGACTGGTGACGTCTCCAAGCCCTATAGGTGCAGCCGCTGGTGAGATAGCCGGTATCGCCTGGTTGCCTCTTTATTTTATTGGGGTATGCCTGGTAATAAACAGTAATATTTAATTTGTCGAAGACCACAAACCAACTTCGAGCTGGGAGGTACATGCTACTCTTGACAGACGCTGGAAGAAGGCTTGGCCTAAAAGGGGTCTCTTTTGGGGGTCTTTACCAAACTCTTCACCTGAGCCCCCCGCCCCAGCGAGGCGTCCCTCCTGGCTTCTACGCTGGATAGAAGAGGTGGGATTTTTGGAGGTGAGTGTCACCCTGGAGAACTCTGGGGAGGAGGGGAATAGGTTTTTCTCAACTCTTCGCCTGCCTCTGGGCCCTTAGCTTCCTGCCCCCACTCGGCCCTGATGGATCTCCCCTCCCTGGGGTTGCTGCATCTCACGGGGCGGAATGAGAATCCGTCCTCTTGCACTTTGCCTTCGGGTGTCACCTGGCATGAACAGATTCCCCCGCAGGTCTCAAAATCCCACATTTGCTTGGTGGCTCGCACCATCTGTGCTCCGGGAACTGACGGGAATCTGGTCAGGCAGTGACTTGGGGGAGTTCAGATCTTCCCTCTCCAGAGGGGCCTGCAGGTTATTTATGGGAATTTATTTTATCCGCAAATCTCTGAGAATTTACAGGGATTGAAGAGGTCTTTCTGGATTTCCCTTTCCTTTCGCTGGAAAAGCAGACCTTCTGCCTCCTCCCGAGGCCATGTTTGTTTTCCGTCTTTGGCCGTGGGGGTCCCCTCCTTAGCAAGCCCCAAGTCCTCTGGGCTGACATTTTGGAAGAACGAGGGCGTTTTCACAAATAAATAAACGGTCTCTGTGAAAGGCTGTTTGCAAACAAACCTGGAAGGTGGGGTGAGGCGTGGAGCAAATGCGGGGGTTGGTGCGCTCCGAGGTTGCCCACGCTTAGGGTTGGACAATTCACTTTGGAATTCTGCAGTGACGGGCCAGGCCTGCCTCGGGAGTTTGTCCCAGCGGCCACAGATGGTTACACCGCGCCTGCTGAGCTCCAGCACACTTCTCCTCCCTTCAGCCCTCTACCCACACCTTGGCCTGCAAGCCCAAGTCTCTAATCTGAGCCCCAGAAAAGAACAGGGTGCGGGGGTACAGGAGCTGAGAACCGGGACCCTGACATTCGTTCCAAGCCTCTGGGTGCTCCAGTCTGGGTCCGCTCAGGCTGACCTACTGCCTGTGTTTACGCTTCTATTGACCTCTTCAACTCGACCCTCAAAATAATACATTGGGGGGGGGGCAGGGAGAGGAGCCAAAGGGAGATGAAAACCCCAGCCAGCCCCAATGACTGTTTGATTATTTTAATAAAACTGGGCATTGCCTGTGTACACATCCAGCCAGGGAGGTCCGGTGGCCCTGGGGGGGTGGGGGCCAACGGCGACTTCCCGGCATCTTTGATCTCGACCCCCATCCCAACGCACCTTCACCCTGCCTTCACCCCAGAGTCGCTGAGAGTCTGGGTGATGAGTGGGGAGGGGAGAGATGTCAGGGCGGCTAGCTGCTGGCGGCTGGGCCAGGCGGGGTCACGCAGCTCTCCGTCTTGGGGTCAGCGCTGGAGACAGAGCTGGGCAACGCTGCAGAGGCGGCGCGGCGGGTGTGTGCACGCATCCTGCGTCCAGACTCCGCGCTCTGCCCAGCCCGGGCGCGAGCTTACTTCCCCGGCAGAAGCCGGCCGGTTGGCGATGATTTGTGCAGGATTTTTTGCAGCCACCGAGCCGCACTCAGAGCAGCAAAGATGGATGGACTCTGGGAAGGGGGTGGAGAGGAGGGGGTGATCTCGAGGTCTGAGTTTGAGAGTCTTGTTGTGAGTGTTTGGGAAATCTAATGGAAAATGTGTGGTTGGGGGAGGGAGCGGGAAGGGATAGGGAGGGAGGAAGGGAGGGAGGAAGAAGGCGAGAGGGAAGGGGAGAGAGTGAAGAGAGAGGCAGCATGCAGCAGGAGCTGGTTGGATAGGCAATTCCAGTACTTTGTAAGCATCAAGGCGGCCCAACGTCACTGAGCTCAGCTGAGTCGGCTTGTATTTCTGAGACAGAGAGAGAGAGAGAGAGAGAGAGAGAGAGAGAGAGAGAGAGAGAGAGAGAGAGAGAGACTTTCCTCGGATTCTGGAACTTTAACCCTGAAAGCAGCACTCAGAGAGGACTTGGACCATTCCCACAGCTTCCTCTGGTCTCCCAACTTCCCCTCCCTGGGGGTTCCAGGGAGGAGCGAGGCACTGAGCTTTTCCTACTGAGGGTGCCCCCGAGGCTGCTGGTTTGCATTCTTTGGAGCCCTTCTGGTGCCTGACAGCTTGGAGTCTTTAGGGAGAGCGCCGCGCCGAGCGGAGGAGGTGTGTGTCGGAGGTGGGCCGTGGCCGCAGTGGGTGCTCTTTGTAGGCGGCAGTGGCCGCTAGTCCCGGCACGCAGTGCCCCGCATAAACTCGGAGCCACCATGCCGGCGCCCCCACCTCGCCGCCGGCTTCCCTGCTAGGAGCACAAGGGATGTGGTGAATGCACCGGCTTCGCCGAGCGAGGTAACCTTGCCCGCAGATGGCCCGGGAGGCTCGGGAGGGAGCCCTCCCGCCGAGGGGGCTCCGGGAGGCGCGCCCGGCGGCACTGCAGCCTTGCCTCGGATTCTGCAGAGCCCGGCTCGCAGGCATTGCGCGCGGCCTGGAGCTCCGGCGTGTGGATCGGAGCAGGCGGCCGCCGCCGGCGGGACCGGCGTGGTTTCCAGGACGCGCGGCCTGGTTCTGTCAAACGCATCTTGTTCTTCGCCAGCCCCTAGCTCCGCGGGACCTTGTCGGGGGCGCGGGGCAGGATTATCCAGGCGGCCGCCGGAGCAGGGGAGCGCACGTGGGGGTCGCCAGCCCGGATATCTTTTGTTGTGGGTCGACCGTAGGGTTCCCATCACCACCGCCCCAAAACCCCAAAGGCGTGGTGAGGGAAGCTCTTGGGAGTTGGGCCTCAGCAGCTGTCCTTGGCACCATTTCTGGGTCTCCGGCCACCGCAGACCAGGGTGGGATCTGGCTTTTTGCTAGAGAGGCTGCAGAGATTAGGGGAGCCATCCCTTGCGCCTCCTTCCGTCTTCCCGGGTATCGAGCGAGGGAATCCCTCCTAGGGAACGTACAGGCGTTTGGACGGAGATCAGAGCAGGAGGCAGGCTCACCCGGGCTTGAATAACTCTGCAGCTGCTGTTTAGTGCGTTCCAACCTCCTAAGCCTGCAAGCCCGGGTCATTCTGTGCGTGGCGTGGGACGGAGGCGGCCGAATCCACGCCCGAAGCCCCAGATTTCACCGGGACCCATTTTGTTCTCGCCGCTGCAGAGCTTGGGCCTGCACTTCCAGGGAGCCAGGCCCAGCCGGAGCTCGGAGAAGCTCCCCTAGGCCGAGCCGCTGGACAAAAATGCCTGACCCGGGCTGGAGAGCAGAGAAAAGCCGCAGAACGCGCTCCCGCGGCGGCGGCGGCAGGGCGCCAGCCATGGGGACCCAGAAACGCGGCTCCAGCGCCTTCCTTCCCCGGCTGTCTTTTCGGCTCCGTTTTGTTTTTAACGTTATTTAAGGTTTGGTGGGGGAAAGGGGACTCTTAGTGGTAAAGGGCTTCTCATTTGAAGGCCTGTAGCGGATGAAAGATGAACGTGAATTCCCTTTCAGACAGGTCTCTCGACCTGCAAATCTTGCTCCTTTTAAATGTTTAGTTTTGCAAGAGGCGGGTTATTTCAGACACTTTGCCTGCCGCCTAAAAATGATTCCGCTGGGGAGTTTTCCTAAACAGAGCTCTGATGACCTCCTGTAATTCGACAAAGAAAAAAGTTTTTTTCTCCAAAGGACACTCACTAGGTTTTTGTTTTGTTTTTGGTTCCTACCCAATGGCTTCCAAAAATACCCAGGCCTTATCTTTATTGGCTCTTCCAGAAGTCCAGACAAATTTGACGGGCAGCTGGCTTATCGTGGGGAGCCTGCGCGGGGGAGATGCGGGCCTTCCCTCCTCCCGCGGGATGCGGGTCTTTCGCAAGAGGTTGTTCGTGATCCTAAAAGTAATAGTAATGAGCCTCATAACAGGACCTTCTACAGCTTCCTCCAGCTGGGAACAGAGGTGCTGGTAGCTGGAAAGTGGGCCCCAAATGCTCCCTCTTGCCACTGGAACTAGGTTTCCAACTTTCTCCTCTCTCTCTCCTCTGTCTCTGTCTCTCTCTCTGCTTCCTGTTCGCAGTGCAGAACCCGGCGCGGTCACAGGGCCCCGGGTACACCATGGCCGACGCAGACGAGAGCTTTGGCCTAGCTCACACACCCCTGGAACCTGACTCAAAGGATCTACCCTGCGACTCAAAACCAGAAAGCGCGCTAGGGGCCCCCAGCAAGTCCCCGTCCTCCCCGCAGGCCGCCTTCACCCAGCAGGTAAGAAGACCCCCGCCTAGGGGCCCTGTGTAGAAACCAACGTCCCTCTTGCAGGGGAGGAGGGGCGGGTTGTCCACCGAATAACTGTTCTTTCTCTTTATCCTCACTCAATTACACCTTCCTCGGCCCTGCTTCCCCAAATGCCAGTATATGCCAATCCACTTTATTTTCACGATTATCTTTATGGCCAGAGGATTTTAAAAATGCATTTAAGTTGTTAGAGAAGCTTTAATTATCTGGCTATTTGAGGCCAGCTAACAAGAACCCAGATCCTTCCTTTCCTGATGCGCTCGGTATAGACTGGGCCCTGCGCTCCTCATTAAGGGCCAGGTCAGCGGCCGGTTCAGGCCCGCGTGAGCGATGGCTTGACCCCTCTTCAGATCTTGCGTAGCCTTCGCCTCCGCCCGCCTCCTCCGCGCCGGCGCCCGGACCCGCGCGGCGCACCATTTGTCATGAGCCAGGCCTGGCCGCCTGGCCGCCTGGCGCTCACGGTTGGACCAAGAGTGCCCAGGGAGCCGCGGGTTCGCCGGGGTTGAAGCTGGGCCCAGTGCGCTGGGCGCATGGCGGCCCCAGGAGACCCTAAAGAGTTTTAATAAACCCTCAGATGGTGCAAATCCGGGTGACAATCGGAAGAGATACGTGGGTAGAGCTAACACCCTTCTTGGGGATTTTGATATCCTTCTTGGCTAGAGCGGTTCCCCTCTACTTTGCCCTTCACGGGTCTCGGGAAAACATGTCGCTCTGTAGGGAAGCAGAGAAAACAGTGGGCACGCAGTTTTGGAAACTTAGGTCTCCCCCCTTTTTTTTACAGAAAAGTAAATCCACTCAGGTGGTTATGAATTATTGCAAAACAAAGCCTTTGCATATATATTTGCATATATATGTATATATATATATACATATAAATACAGACACTTGCATCGCTTTTGTAAAATAACTCTTAGTTGAAAGCAGGAATGTTAAATGGCTTAGGCTGTGATCACAGTTACAACAGCTTTGAGTGAAGGAGGCTGGATGTGAGGAGAGACCGGAAGGCTTATTAATATAGACATTTAAAAATTCATTTTTGCTTTGGACTGCAGGAATCTATTCTAATGCATAAATATTTTTTTTAATTTAAAATCAAGCCTAGGTCTGTATTTGCGTTGCCATGGTGAGGGTAAACACGCATGTACACAGCCGTTTGCACGTCTGTCTGTTTGCATGTGGCCCTGAGTCTCCACAAGAATATCCTGAGTGGGTTTTTGAGATTGAGGATTTACTTCTTGAGTTGCATCTTGGCTAAAGCGGATTGAGACTGGCCTTGTGTATGTGTGTGTTTTCTCAACCCTGTCCTCCCATTGGGCATTCTGAAGCACCCTAAGTTGGTTTTTTTTTTCTCTACTTGTATAGGCGACGCTAGAAAGACACCCCCGCCTCCAATGGAGCATATAATGGGGAATCCTGAGCAGTGAATGCCCGGGGTCCGGAGCCCAGAGGGCTCTGCAGTGAGGCTGGGGCAATTTTCAGCCTCTGAGCCCACAGGCTCCAGAAGGAAGGAGTACAAGTCTGTGTTTTGGGGGAGTTTGAGCATCGAAGACCCCCTGTCTCCAGGCTTGTCCGTGTGACTTTGCTCTGTTTCCTTTTAGGGCATGGAAGGGATCAAGGTATTTCTGCATGAAAGAGAACTATGGCTGAAATTCCATGAAGTGGGCACAGAAATGATCATCACCAAGGCTGGAAGGTGAGCCGGCGGCCTCTGTAGAGGTGCGATGGAGAAATAGTGGAGAGATGAGGGAGAAAGGGTGGCTGGGGAGACGGAAGAGGTGATAAAGGAGAGGTTAGACCAGATTCCGATTAAAGAGGCACGGAGAATTCCTCCAGTGATCTCCACCGAGGCGGGGGAAAGAAATACCTGGAGGGGTCAACTGCACAAACAGGCATTTCTCCCACCCCTTATGTCAGGAGAATCTAGAGCTCAGGAGGCTCTAGAGAGAGAGAAGAGGGGAGAGAGAACGAGAAAACCGAGAGGTGCAGAGAGGACTCAAGGACGAGACCGGTTTCAGACCTGAGCCTTTGCCCCCATCCTCTTTCCCACCCTGCCTGACCTTGGAACGGTTCCAGAGTTCCACCCGATTGCCCAAGTCTGAATCGTTGAATGTATTCGCTACCTCTTTCATTGTTTATAGAAAGCAGGCGAAGCCTTTGAAACTGAACCGGGGCTCGGCCGGGCTCTATATACAGACACCGATAAACACGGCAGTTTCGCCAAGACACTCACCCTGCAGTTCCTTTTTAAAGTTCGCTGAGTTTTAGCTAGAAATGCTAGACTCCTGGGGGAGGGGAGGGGAGGGGAGTCGCGCAGCGTTGTACCCCAGGGTTTGCGTGCGCTCGCGGGCACCTAGGCCTGTAGACAACCCGGCCACGGCTCTGCGCAGACCGGACTGGCTCGCTGCGTCCGGGTGGGGGTGGGGGTGGGGCAGAAAGCCCCAAGCTGACCCAGAGTGGGCTTACACAGCCAGACAGCTAGGCCCAAGCCTCCGAGTGTGTGAAGGGGGAGGGTGGAGCCGCCTCGCCAGACGCCCCCGGCTCTCCAGCCTGAAGCCTCCCGTAATAAACTGACAACAGTGACATTTATTATTATTTGAAATTAAACAATGTCTGCTCCCCCACTCGGCCTGGGTGAACGAGAAGGCGCGTTCTGTTTATACCAAAGAACGGAGGTTGTTCTTCTCATTCCGCGGGGGAAGGAAAGCAGCGACCGGACCTCCTTCCCCGGGCCTGAGCGCGAAGGATTTAACTATAAAAGGCCTGCGCGGCTCCCCGGGCTCCGCGCTCGGGCGCGCTCACTCGGGCAGATGGACCCGCCGGGCTGGAAGCGGGAGGCCTCCACTCACCCCTTGCCGCCACCCCTGAGCGATTCAGAATACGGCAACTAGTCCTTCCACCCCAGGCCCGCCTGGAATATGCTTGCTTTTCGGGGCGCATTCTTTCCGAGGCAGGACGAGAATTTGGGGCGCGCCTGTGCACGGAAGAGTGAGCCGGCCCGGCGCGCGCACTTCTGGGGCACTAGTTTCCCAACCACCTGATCCTCCTTTCTTGTTTAGACCCCGACCCTTTCTGAAACCAAATCTGGTTGAATTTGGAATTTCTTTGCCGAGGGCCAAAGATTTTAGCCTCTCCAAGGAAGAGTGCCTTGGAGACGGTGTGGTGCATTTAGCAATAAATTCCTGCAAGGGATCGGGCTTAGAGGTCGCCCACTGCGGGCGGAGCACTGAAGCCAGGAAAGGACCTGTGTGGGTACCCACGTGTGTTCAGTCCCTAGGGGCGCACGCACCTTGGTGTCCACGTGACGTGGCATCCTGCCTAAAAGGCCAAAGTGGCTGGCTGGGCAGAGGGGGAAGCCAGCTTTTTACCTAAGAAGCCTCCTCCTGTCCCCAATTTAAAAAGTAGGTGTTTGGCGCTGGAAAAAACATTAAACAAGGGTTGAAATGGGGGTCCCCAGTGCAGGTCATCTTCAAATCCAGTCCTCCAGGAGCCCTACATCTTGGTTTCTATTTTCCTCCTTGATAGACTCGGTGACCTGCCTGGTTTCTTCCTCTCTCCTCCCCATAAGTTCAAGGGAAACCCGGGATGGATCTTGGCCAGAGCGGAGTGGGGGCCACGTTTGCCTTTGACGTTTCCAAAGGAATGGCTTCGTCCATGAAAATGTGTGGCTGGGCTTTTCAGAATATGAGCTTTCATTCTCTCCCTTCCTCCCTCCCTCTCTTCCTCACTTCCTCCTTCATCTCTTCCAGGCGGATGTTTCCCAGTTACAAAGTGAAGGTGACTGGCCTCAATCCCAAAACGAAGTACATTCTCCTCATGGACATTGTCCCCGCAGACGACCACAGATACAAGTTTGCAGACAATAAATGGTAGGCATCAGAGAGCCAGGTGGGGTGGGCACTCCCCCCACGGACCCACTCCACATGGTTTGAGACCCTACCGTGCACCTAGACGCTTTTACTGCCTGTCTCGTAGCATTGCCTGACCTTGCCCTGAAAGGAAGAAAGAGCAGCCATTAGCCCCCATTTTAGAGACGAGTAAACTGAGGCTCAGAGGAAGTAAAGGGCCTATGCTGCTGCACCCGTGGGTTGTCGATTTTTTAAACGGGGTATTGTTACCAAGCGCTGGAGGTATTTGGGGGTATAAAACCATTTACAGTTGCTTTTTATGAGTTACCTGCTTTGAACATGCCTTTTTATGAAATTGCAAAATCGGCCCATGGTATTTGAGTAAAAAAAGGCAAGAGCGGAGAGGAGAGGCACAGTCCTTGGGTTGATCACTCGTGCAGCTGCCAAGAGTCCAGAGGCTTGAAGAGGAAGCCCCCTTTGAAAGCCCTCAGGAGTTTTGCAAGACGTTTTTGCACACCGAGGCTCCCAGAACTGTTTGCGGGCAGCGGGGCTGCCCCTGGTGCGGCGGGGGAGGGATGAGGTGGAAGGAAAAGGAGCTGGGGAGGGAATCCTGCCTGATCCCCGCGCCGGGCAAGGGAGACCTGAGGGTCGGGCCGTTTCCAGATCACGCTCACCCGGGCCTGGTGGGGAACCGGCCGCGCTGTGCGGTGCTGAGGCTGGGCTTCCGCCTCTCGTTGGTCCAGGTCCGTGACCGGCAAAGCCGAGCCCGCCATGCCAGGCCGTCTCTACGTGCACCCGGACTCGCCGGCCACCGGGGCGCATTGGATGCGGCAGCTGGTTTCCTTCCAGAAGCTCAAGCTCACCAACAACCACCTGGACCCATTTGGGCATGTGAGTACCTGGGGCAGCCCGGCCTGGATCCTCGGGTCTGCCTCCCTCCCTCCTTCTCTTCCTCTTCCCCTCTTTCCTCTCTTCGGCTTCTTGAACCCACCTGTCTCCTTTCCTTACTTTATTTATTTCACTCCCTTGGTCTTTTTCTCCCCCTCCTTTCTGGGGCTGGCCTTCCTTTCTCTCCTGTTTCCTGTCTCTTAATTGCTCGCTTTCTAGTTCAGCTTTCTCTCTTCTCCCCCCCGTTTCCCGTCTCTCTCCCACTGTGAGGTCCTCCGTGTTCCACACTGGCCTGTTTGTCCCCCGTGGGTGGAGATGGGGCTCCAGTTCTCCTGTCCTGGGGCTCACGCGGTCTCTGCGACCAGTCCCTGCCTTCGCTGAGGGCAGGGGTCATGGTGTGACTGAAGCAGCACTCTCCTGGGTGGCCCCGGGGGCTGGGAACTGGGTCTGTGGCCCCGTCCCATCTGTGATTAGGGGTGGCGGGGCTGTGTTTCAGTCCTGCAGAAAAAAGCATGATGGTCGCACTTGCCCAGGGGGCACCCCGCGCAGACAGCACAGGGGCCGGGCAAGGATGGGAGCTCATCCACCTTCCCCACCCCCTTCCAAAACCTGCCTCAGGATTGGGGTGCTGCAGCTGAGAGGAGGACCCTAGGCCATCTGACCCCTCTTTTACAGATGGGCATGCCAGTCCACTCGAGGAGCCTCTGCTGTCTGTATTTAGCTTGATACTCCTGGGCAGACCTGCTTTTTCCACCTTCTCTCTTCCCCCTCCCCCAGCAATACCAGAGCAGGCAAATCTGGACCAACGTCCTAGACCTGGCGTCCCATTGGCCCCAGAGAGAGGGGCCCAGTGAACCCTCTGAAATCGAATACAGGACATTGAGTGTGCAGCCCCCACCCTCCGGGGAGATGTGTAGCTTTTAGGGAATGTTCCAGAGGGCGTCACCCTCTCTTCCCCAAAGAAAAACAAATGAAGAACAAAACACTGATATTTAGAAAAATGTCCCTAAAATCATTTGGTGGAAAGAATTCATCACTGTGACAGAACGTGGTCTCTGAACTCAGTGTTTAGAGTCCTGGGTTGGCATTGCCACCGTGAGCCTCACAGCAGCCTAGGAGGGGCCCGGAGGGTGGACACTCGAAGCCTTTTGTCACTGGGAGTCCTGGGCAGCGCAAGGGACTTGCCCAAGGTCAAACAGCTTGTATTTAGGAAGCAGTTTGAGGCTAGGTCTCTAATTCCAAAAGTGCTCCCTACCCTGCTGTTTTCTTTAAAAGAGTATGGTCAGGAACACGGTCGCCAGTGTGGCACCATGAGGGGTGCATGGATTTGAGTGGGGGAGAGGCCAGCTGGTGAGGGTCCATATGAGAAATCTGCCCCTGTGGGGCCTTAGGGGCAGGGGCTTTAGTGGGAAGGGACCCCAGGGCCATCCTCGGATGTGCTTAAAGCCGCTTTCTACATGGGGTGGGTGGGCTAAGGGTCCCGGGGTCAGAGAGGAGGCCGGTTCCTTTTCTGCGTGGTCAGGAGAGCCCAGAGGGTGCAGAAGGGGCGTTTCTACAACTAAATAAAATGCAGGTCTGGTCTCCTTTCCGTTTAAAGCGGGGTGTTTTGTCGCAGTGGCCTGCGTGCTGGCATCTGGAGCTGGCTTGGGCGCGTACCTGTGGGCACTGAACCGACCACTGAGGTTTAGCACTGGAGAGAGACAGGACTATTTTTCGAAGGTCCCGCATCCTTCTTCCAGCTGCCTGGCGTCCTCCTGGAGGCTGGGACCCTATTGTGGGGGCCTGCTTGGGACTTGGTGGCAGGAAGCAGGACTGCCCTGCGGCTCCAGCTGGGTTCCTCGCTTTCCCTCTGCAGCCTCTGGGGTTGCGCTGGGGTGGGCGCCTGGGGAAGGCCACCAAGATCCGGGCAGCCTTTCGAGAGTTTCAGGTTCTTAGAGCAGCGGGAAGAGAGAGCGGCCCCGAGCTGCTCCGGACCCGCAGCTGCCTTGCTGTCCCACGCCCAAAACTCCAGACTTGGAGTCCCGAGCAGGCCTAATGAAATTAGGGGCCATTAGATCGCCCTCGCGCTGAGGTCTCCACGTCGGCCCCGCCGTCAAAAGCAATTTGGCTAAGCCGGCACGACAGCCGCACTGGCCGGGGGCTGCGGCAGCCCGTGGCCCTGCTGTGGTTCTCTGTCGCCTCCAGGGCCGGCGTCACTATCGGGCAGGCCGGCGGCTGGGCTGCGTAGGCCAGAGATTAGAGCCACAAGGCCGGGATCCGGAGTCGTGGGGCCCTCCCCCTCCTCCAGACCGGTCTCTTGGGTTGGCCCAAGAACCCTGCCGCAGGGTCATCAATGCAAATAATCAAAGCCACCCACACAACCTCCCCTGCTCCAGCCTGTGGTCCTAGCGAAAACGCAGGACAGATTTTTAGCCCCTTAAACGTGGAGACTTGCCCGCTCGATGGGTATAGATCAGAATGGTTTGAAAAATATTAACGCTAACAGCCTCGGGGAGCAGGCAAACCCCAGGGCATCAGAGCCACCAGCCCAGCATATTAGTTGGCATGTTCATCTCCCGTGGACAGGCCTGGAGGCCCCCACCTGATACTGGTTCTGGTGGCTGTAACAGCAGTGCCGCCACATCAGTCAGACCCCGCTTGTCCCTGGGGGCCACCCAAACACGGAGAAGATAGAAAGGCAGGAGACGGAGAATATTCCCAAGAAAGTTGACACGGCACTTCTGTCTGGGGCCATGTCTGGAGATAATTCCAAGTTGTGGATCCTGATGTGTTGATAAAATTGGAGAAAGAGAACCTCAGGGCAACCAGGCCCTTGTTTGATGGTGAAGGTTTGGGGGGGGGGTTGCCCAGCATCTCACCATCCATAGAGCCACCCCCCCCCCATTATCCCATTATCTTCTGTTTTTATTAACTTGTACCAGGCCAAGCCTGTGATTTTTATTCCAATTGGGCAAGCCCTTGGTCTCTATTTTTCAGAGGGTATTTTTGGGGGGTGGGGGAGATTTATATGTCTGAGTGTTTATTTTTTGTTTCTCTCCCATTTTAATTCCAGAAATTGTCACCCAGACTTCCCGGGAGGGGTGCCACTTTCTTGCTCCAGACTTGCCTCCCTCCTGTTGGGGGCAGAAAGTACCCTACGTAGGGAGTTAATTTATTAAGCAAACTTTATTAAGAATTCTGATTTACTGCCGTGTGTACGTTGGGTAGATTCCTGGAATATTAACCTGGCTTTTTTGGTTGGAAATTGTCATTTTTGAAATGTTTCTTTTTAATGAAATCACTGGACCCTTTTCAAAACAGGAGGATAAAAAAAAAATTGGACTTTTTTTTTTTTTTTTTCGAGAGCCTCTATGAGGAGGCTAATTTTGGGGGTGGAAAGTGAGGTTTTAACCCCGGGAACAAAGGGATTTTCATTTTCTGACACTCTCGTCTTGTTATTTTTAGATTATTCTAAATTCTATGCACAAATACCAGCCCAGATTACACATCGTGAAAGCCGACGAAAATAATGGATTTGGCTCGAAAAATACCGCTTTCTGCACCCACGTCTTTCCTGAGACGGCGTTTATCGCGGTGACTTCCTACCAGAATCACAAGGTGAGTCTAGTACCGACGCGACGCGCGGGGGCTGCCTTGCCTGCGCCTTTGTGGCTCTGAAGGGGTTTCCTGCTGGAACGTCAAGCTTACTTAGGGCGGTTCTGTCTGCGCAGCGGGTACCAGCTTCTACCCCAGGGGGCCCGGGTAGCTGGGACAGAGCTGCAGGCTAAGGACTGTAGCTTATTTGTTCTGTATTTGTGTGTTTGGCAGGACCCTCCCCCCACGCACTTTTGCTCCTGCGCACACACACCAGTTAGAAACAAACTTATCAAATGCAACAAGGAGCCCCCTCTCCCCCCAACCCAAGGTCGCGGGGAATGATCCTGGAGAAGAAAGGTTACTTCATTTCATGACTCGGTGCTCTTGGGTGGGAGCCTGGAGCTGCCTGCCTTTCCTGGGGCCGCTTTTCTGTCGGGATGCTTCCTTCTTTCCGCCACGCCGCTTTTTGGATGCGTGTCAACTCCAATCAGGACAGGTGGCAACGCTGCGGAAACCTCGGGCTTGGATTTTCCACATACGTGCTTCCATAATTGGTTTCAGCAACTTCTCACCTCGCCCCCTCCTCCGCCTGCCCCCAGACCACATGCTAAAAAGCCGGGTTTGCATTGTTCGAACAAAAACAAAAACAAAATTCAGCAAGCTCTGTCACCGGCAGCCTGGGGCACTGCTCCCAGGGTTGAGACAGGATCCTGCACGCGTGACCCCACCCCCACCAAAAAGTGAGAGGGGGCGGGGGCGGGGTCCCGCACGTCGCCCTTGTTGGGGAGGAGGCGGCTGCAGTTTGGGGTAGAGGTGGGTTGGTGCCAGACCGTTAGTATTCATGTCAAACCCCACCCTGATCAAAATCCAGCCTCGGATTTGGGCCGTTTCAGAGCATGACGGTGATAGTGGGGCAGGTTAGGGGAGCCTCCTCCGTTCCTCCTCAGGAGGAAAGGGCTGGTCTCGGTTTGTTAGGGTTTATGTTTGTTCTTTCGGAACCTGAGGGCAAGTGGGTTCATTGGATGGGGGGCGGGGGATGAATGATTTCGAAGGCTGGTAAGGAAAAGACCTGAAATCTGGAAAGGCACGATAGGGGCGCTGGGAAGGGGTCGCAGCCACTGTGGGGTTGTGGAGACTGTTAAGAATATTAAGCAGTGACTCGGGGTTAGAGGGCTGTTGTAGAGGAAAGTCGGGGGTTCCATATGGGGTCAGCGAGGGCAGGTCACATGGGCAACTTAAGGAGATGGATGTGGGAATGGCGCCGCCCCTCCCCCTCCCGTGCCCCTATCAGCACCTGCAATGATAAGAGGCTGTGAAGCCAGGCGGGAGGGGCCCGGTAGGGCGAGAGCACCCCGTAGCCTCCAATTACCCCATGACGCTCAGTCCAGTACAGGTTGGGTGTCCGACAAGCGCCCCCTGCCACCCCCTCTTGAAGCCGGCATAGTTACAAAATGCTGTGGGGTCATCCCCAAATTCAGATTGTCAGCGACCGGGCCAAGCCATGATAGATGATGGTCCCTTCCAGGCCACAAGGCCTGTCTGGGAACCCAGGTCTCAGGAGAGCTTTTCTTCAGAAGGAAAACTTGCTCTCCCCGAAATGCCATTACTTTTTAAAGGGAAAGGGGAGTTTTCCCAGTTCTCCCCGCTCCTGGAGCAGACAAGAGCCACAGCATTGAGACTTAAAAGGCCCTGAAGGTTGCACAACCATTTCAGGCGGATTTGAGTCGGGCTGCTGGAAACCTGTTTCCCCTATCACTTGCTGCTTGTGAACCCATGTTTAACTTTGTGGTGACAGTCACCAGGTGAAGGATGGGAGAAAAAATAGCAACAGGGATGCACCTTTCAATATATATGTTTAGAGGCTCCCAGCCCTCCCGAAAATATATCAAATCTTTTTTCCCCCAAGAAAGCTCAGGTTGGTGCAGGAAGAAGGCACCTGAAGTGGTGGCCCCATGACAGTGACTTGCCGGAGAAAGATGTGGATGGTCAGATCCTCTGGGGGAAATTCCTTAGCTTTCGTAGGTACCATCCTAGGGCAGGTTGGAAGGAGTTTCTCTGTTTACAGCTTGACTGAGGCATAATTTGTCATACAACAAGCTACGATATTGGGAATACACGATTTGATGAGTTCAACACATGTATGTACCCAGGAAACTGGCACTTAACCCCGCCTGTGACTGTACCCAGCACCTCCCACATTTCTATTTTTCCTCATTGTTAAAAATGAAATTTATGGCGGCAACCTTGGTTGCTAACCTTCTATAAATTTCAGCCTCCCAAATCTCTGCTTTTAAAGGCACGTCTTCCCCAACGGATTTAGTATTTAGTGATCTCCCGCCCAAAGCAGTGCCTGCCCAGCGGGGCCTGGGCATGAGTTTTGAACAGCGTTTAGGAGATCGGGTGCCTAAATCAGGGGCGTCCAACTCATTTTCACCGGGGGCCACGTCAGCCTGGCGGTTGCCTTCAAAGGCCGAATGTCATTTGAGGACTGCGTAAATGTAAAACTACTCCTTAGCGGTTAAGCCAGCCGAATAGAAACAAGGTGGAGGGCCCATTCGGCCCCACGGGCCTTGTGTTTGCCGGCAGTGGCCTGAATGCTCCCAGGTCTAAAAATGTGCATCTCCAAATATGCCTTTGGGCATGCGTGTATTTGACACACACACCCGGAAATCACATGTTTTCTTTATTGGCTGGTCCAGGGAACCCAGTTGAGCTGTACCTATAGGTCTTTTTAGCCAGCCTGACGTCCGGACAAGGGATTTCAGGGGGCGCCGCGTGCTGTCACTCTCCCCCTCATGAGGTTTCCCCCACTTTCCAGGTGTAAGCATGAAAGGCACCTAGTTTCTTTGTCAGAAGGAAGTCTAAAACAGGGCCGTTTCCCAGATCAAGTCCAGGCCCTCTGCAAACATTCCCCACGTGGGTATATGACGTGCAGCCGAAATCAGCGGGCCAGCCTGAGTGGGATTTACTCCGTCTTGTTACTTTATGGTCCCACCTGGATGGGGCGTTGAGCCCCCTAACTTCATGGGTGGAAACCACCTGAACATCAGGTTAAGGGGGAACTCCACGAGCAGACTGCCTGGGTTCAGATCCATTTGACTTTGAGCAAGTGACTTAACTCAGCTGTCCCCATCTGTAAAATGGTGGTGGGAAGAGACTTATTTGTTATCACTGTTGTGAGGATCCCATGCGACAGCCCTCGCACACGTGTAGTAAAGAGCCTGGTGTGTAGGGTGACCTCAGAGTGTTGGTGACGGTTCCATTTGACTGATCAATTTATTAACAGGGCAGCTCCATCCAAAACGCAGGCTCTGGAAAACTCTTTCCTATCCTGACTATGTTCATATCTGAAAGATTGAGATTGTCAGTAAGTTCTTATCCCTGGGGTGGCAAGACCACAGAAGGTGAGTCTTTGGAACTCAGTCCATTCACCCATCCGGCCATCAATTCCAGGACTATGTGCCCAGTGTTGCTATGGAGAAGTGAGCAGGGGAAGAAAAGTGACCATGGGATTAAATTGCTGGGGCAGCTTGGGGAAATAGGAGCCACCAGTTTTGGGGTCCGAGGGGCTCCGTGATCGCACTGATCGCTGCGTGGGTGCAGGTCCTAGGTCGAGGCAGGTAGGTGGCAGAGTTCACGTCTTAGGCTGCAGGCATGCAGCGGCGTGTTTCCTCAGCCCAGCTGCGATCCCAAGCTGGATTTGGGAGTTATTTCCCCAGATGGTCAACAGCTTGAAAAAGATATTTAAAAAACTCGAATCTTCCCCAGCGACGTTCGCCCCGTGAAACACGTTTTTGTAAGGTTTTCACTGGAGTTGTCAGCAGCTCCGGGAGCAATCCCTAGAAATATTTAGGTGTTAAAAAAAGGGTCACGTGGGCATTTCATTTCCCTGCGCTTGCAACAATGGCTATGTATGCGAGCATGTCTATCCCCCAATATTAACTTACTCGGCCATTAAAAGGCATTTTCCTCCTGCTTAAATCATTGTGTAAGGAGCCTGTATTTATGAGGTATGAGCTTTCTGGTTGGGACCAGGAAATGAACCCCTAATAGAGAGACATAATTAAGATTTTTGGCCCTCGTGAGGGTTTTTCTTTCTTTCTCTTTTTTTTTTTTCCAAAAGCAAGAATTCACAACAATTATTCTCATTAATTTTTACAACCTCTGTCTCACTGGTCGGAGCTGGCATTTATATTTGTATTTCCCCCCACCCCCACCCCTCCCCTGGATATCCGGTTTTATGCTCACTGCAAGCGAGTCCATGGGTACGGCGAATGGAAGTCCGTTTCAGGACAGCCTTTCGGTGGGACGCAGGCCGCGCAGTGTACCCGCACACTTGCGGGCCTGCGGGTGGGCGCGCGCTGACACGCGGCACGCCAGAAGGGAAACTCAAGGGCAGGGCTATTGCATGAACCGAAATAAAGAAGGCATTTTTATTACGAAATAAGAGGGACGTTTTCACGTGCAGCTAGGCTTGTAGATGAACATTTTTTCAGGGTAATTCTTATGCCCTGCAGGTATCTATACTCAGTTTCCAAAGCAAGATAGAGGTGAGATCAACCCACCTAAGTGTCTGTATAGCTTATCTTTTGCAATCATGTTGTTGGAAGCTATGCTGATAAGTGCCACAATTAGGTAGAAGTAAACAGAGATACAAGAAACGGGTTTGAGCTTCTTGTTGAATAAAATATGTAAATCCACCTTTTTCTTCTTTTCCCTTGGTAGCAGAGTGACATCATAGATGACTGGGCATTAATTCAGACCTGATACCACATCCCCAGTTGGGCACAGTGTTCTCAGGGTCTGGCCCCAGCGACTGGGGGTGGGGTGGTGCGGGGATGGGTATGTAGGGAGTGGGGCAAGATTGAATTTTCTAATTTGATCTTCAATGATCTAATTTTTACCTAACTTTTTGAGAATCCCTCTTTTACAAAAAAGTGATTTGTGGTCAAGTGGGCTGCATTTTATGTGACAAAACTTGAGTGGGAAAGGAAGCCTCTTTCGTGATGGGGCTTTTAGATTCCAAATAGAACCGGACTCAGGAGTGCACAGTTTAAAGACTATTTTCAAGGGGATTTTGTAGACTTTTCTCCTCTGAAGAGTCAAGTCAAAATCAGAGAGTTGCAGGAATGGGTACAGTTTTTTTTAAAAGGAGAGAAGAAGCAATATGTATACACACGTAAATACCCATACAACACAGAGTGGGGACAAAGTAGTTTATAGTTGTGAGTATGCAAAGCCCAGAGTTTATACTTGTATTAGTATTTGTTAATTATTGTATCATTTTCCCATGCAACCAGCTGTAAACCTACTTTTGCCCCACCCTGTATTAAATATTAAAAAAATATCTTATTATTGTATTATAATTGTTTTATTCCCCCCACCCCTGCCCCCGTTGCGCTCCTCTGGTAAACATTTTTTTTAATAGATATTTTTTTTAGAGCAGTTTTAAGTTCCCAGGAAAGCGGAGCAGAAGACACACAGGTTTGCTACGTAGCTCCCACCCCCGGCCCTCGCACTTCGTCTCCCCGCTACCAACAGCCCCACCAGAGTGGGACACTTGCTACAATGGACGGACCAACACGAACCCATCATTATCACCCCAAGTCCAGTTTATGTGAGGGTTGACTCTTGGTGTTGGCCATTCTGTGGGTTTGGGCAAAGGGTTCATGACATGTACCCACCATTCCAATATCACACAGAATAGTTTTACTGCCCTAAAATTCCTGTGCACTCCACCTATGCATTCCTTCCTCCCCTCTATTCCTGGCAACCACTCAGCTTCTGACTGTTTCCATAGTTGTGTCTTTTCCAAAATAGCATATGATCAGAATCATAGAACATGCTTTTTAAAGGTTACGTTTACATAGGTTTAGCATGAATGCACACACATATACATATATAGTAATGTTATGCTTATTAGTGTTGGAGTTAGAAGATCTGAATCAGCCATCTCTGTTAGAAAACAGAACGTACCAGAGTGCCTGCCCTCACATGGGCAAATTGGAGCCTTCATTATTATCCCTACTAGAGTTTCTGAAACTCTATAACTACACTACTGGGGTAGATGAAATGATTGAGGGGGTCACTTGAATATGAAAGAGAGAATCACAGAAAGTTTTTCTCTTTTGATCATCTTTCTATTCAACTATCAGGGAGACCATTTTTTTTTTTTTTTTTAAGAATTAGAAAAGATTTTATTATTTTTAGAGAGGGAAAGGGATGGAGGAAGAAAGGGAGAGAAACATCAATGTATGGTTGCATTTTGCGTGCCTCCAACTGAGGACCTGGCTGGAGACCTGGCCTGCAACCTGGTTATGTGCCCTGGCTGGGATTCGAGCCAGTGACCCTTGGGTTCAAAGGCTGGTGCTCAATCTACTGAGCCACACCCCCCAGGGCTCAGTTTAGTTAGTACCTTTTTTGTTCAGTACTGTTCTAAAAGTGTCTCAACTCCCCTTATAACAAAGAGAAAGCAGGCTTTGGATTTGGAGCTCTCTGTGGGTGCCAGGGAAAAGAATTCGACATAATTGTCTTTTTATTCAATAGCAAGCAATTCTGGCTTGACATAAAGCGATATGACATCTTATCTGAAATAAATTTAAGTAAAAAGTGGTTCGATTTAACTAAAAGTATTAAGCAGACTGGTGTACAGGTGCTATTTCCATATGACAATGACTGAGCCTTGAGGAATGCTGCCTTGGAGTCTGTAGAGTGATTCGATATATATAAAATTTAATTCACACACGGCTTTTAGGAAATAATTCTGGCAAATGCTCGACGGCGCGCGCTCTCATCTGTATCTGTTACTATTCACTCACACTAATAGAATATACATTGATGGTTTACATGAATGTTCTGGGCCTTGAACCAAAGACCCTGTTCTGTTACGCAATTTTGTACATTGCAACAAAAATAACCATGAAAAAAATTAAAGAGGCTTGGAAGCTGCTCAATGGCCATTATACGGATCATACTTCTATCCGTCGGTATTTATTTAATTAGACACCATTGTCCTCTTGAGCGAGCAACGTCTGTCCGTGGAACTGTGGATGAACACAAAGCGAGGCATTGGGACTTGGAAAGCCGTCCAGAAGCCTCCCACGTAAAGCTGTGGGGCCATGCCCAGGAGCGCAGCTTTCCAAAGGGGTGGTGGAGACCCACTGTTGAGACCTCGTTGGTGTTTGGAGCACAAAATGCTACGATTAAAATCAACAACAATAACAAATGAGCTAGAACTATGCAGAGTATGACTAATTAATGGGGCAAATCAAATCCAGGTTTTTTTTTCCTTCTTCTTCTCTGTTTCAAAGCAGTCTGATCTGGGCCATTTCTTCAAAGTTTCTGCCTGAATCAAGTGATGGTTCCTGTTGACAGGACTGTCTTAATTTGTTTTTTGTTGTTGCCAAAGGCTGCGTTTTTGCAACACAGCCTTAGTTCATGTTCCGAGGTGGTGTAAAGCAACTCTCTCCTTTCTCCAGATCACCCAGCTGAAGATTGAGAATAACCCCTTTGCCAAAGGATTCCGGGGCAGCGATGATATGGAACTGCACAGAATGTCAAGAATGCAAAGGTAAAAGAGCAGATTCCGGGGGCCCCCTCCCCACTATGTACTCCCCAGATAGCCTAGGTGAGGCGTCTTTTCACCAGCCAACCAGATGTTGAGAACTGGGCCCCTGCAGGCAAACAAGCCTAAAGGAGAACACACTTCCGTGTCCCCCTTTCTGATCTGCCTCACGTGTGGTTTCCTCTGTCAGGCAAACGGAGTGTGTCTCAGCGTGTGTGTGTGTGTGTGTGTGTGTGTGTGTGTGGAGGGGGGATGTACAAGAGCACTTGACATCCCTCATCTGCCAAAGGGACAGAAGCTGCTGTTGTCTTTTCCTTTGCTGTCTCTCCTTCCAGGGATGTCCCCTCTCTTTCTTCCCCGTTCAGTCACTGCTGATGAGTGATTGCGTCTCTGGCAACAGCTCTGGGTAAAATGAAAGGCAAGTTAATGACTTGATTTCCTGGAGGTGAAATGCAGACAAACTTGCCACCACGTGGCGTCCAGGACACGGCCGCGGGGGCGGGGGATTGGAAGATGGTGATAAAAATGGCTCCATATTTTTATATACCCTGTGGTCACAGTTGCTGATGTGATGAATGGAAGGGGCTGTACAAATGTCTATAGTGGGAATTTGGTCTGATTTCAAGGGGTTGTACAAGCATTGCCAATTTTGTCAAACACTCTCTCTACCTCTTGATATGCTTCCAAAATAAGTTACCATATGGCAAGAGAATTAGAAATACATCTTGATCCCTCTGACCAAGAAAGGTTTTTTTTTCCTTCCTTCCTTCCCCTTTGTGTGGGTTTCGTGTTTCAAAATAAAATGAGGTCATTTAGGAAGCTTTTCCTTATCCTGTCTGGAAGACACAGAAAGGGAGAGTCGGACAGATGGACAGACATGCTCAGTCGAAGGAAGACAAGAGATCGGAGGGAGAGGAACAGAAAGGTGGCACCTCTGTGGTTTTCCCCCTGGGTTTAGAAACGCATGTTATGGAAATTGTTTTCAGATAGCAGGCTTACCAGTTCCCATGTTGCATACTTTTAAAAACTAAGGGGCAAAATGGTGAAGAGGAATGAGGTACACATTTCCAGCTATAAAAGAAATAAGTGGCCTTGACTGGTGTGGCTCAGTGGATTGAGCACCGACCTGTGGTCTGAGAAGTTGCCCATCTGATTGCAGGTCAGGGTGCGTGCCTGGGTTGCGGGCCAAGTTTCCAGGTGGGGGTGTGGGAGAGGCAGCCAATCCACGGATCTCTCACACACTGATGTCCCTTTCCTTCTTTCTCCTTCCCTTCCCTCTCCCCACAAATAAATAAAATCAGGAAAGAAAGAAAGAAAAAGTCATGGGATGTGAGGTTCAACATAGAGAATATTGTCAATAATATTATGATAACATTGTGTGATTGTGGTGATCACTTCATTAGGTATATTAGTGTTGACTGTTTCGTACACCTGAAATTAATATTGTGTACTAACTACATTTGAATAAAAAAATAAGCACCCCATTCTTTTCAGGCATACAGACATATGCTACACTCACATAACCAGTTTTCTTCATAATTGTGGATTAGTAAGATGCTTTTTGTGGCTAAAAGAGCCAATTTCTTAAAACTTATTTTTTAAAAAGATTTTATTCTTAGAGGGGAAAGGAGAGAGGAAGAGAGGGAGAGAAACATTCATGTATGGTTGCCTTTCACCTGCCTCCAGCTACGGACCTGGCTGGAGACCTGGCTTGCAACCTGGTTATGTGCCCTGGCTGGGAATCGAACCAGTGACCTTTGGGTTTGCAGGCCAGCACCTTATCCACTGCCACCACCCAGAGCACTTAAAACTTTTTAAAAAAATTAACATTAAACGTCTACATGTTGAAATTGGAGTTGGATTTATAGTCTATGGCTAGTGAAAATGTTAACAGATACCACGTAGGGCTGAGAGGGGTCCACTCTTCTGGGTCCCGGGCACAGGGCACCAAGTTTTTATCCCTCTTGCAGTCAGACTTCCAGTCGAGTCTGACGGTGACCTGTTGCCGGGCAGTTTAGCTGCCAAAGGCTCCCCTTTGGCAGGTTGGGGGTCCAGGCTGTGCAGGTGGGGACTAGATGAAGCTCGCAGGGGCTTTTCCCTGCTCCCGTTCTTTCCTTCTTTGCACCCAGTCAGGAGCAGACGGGGTCGTGAATCTAAGGGGTTGCGAAACACCCGCCCACACTGAACCAGTTACCAGGTCCTGCTGGTTCTACTTTCTTAACATAACTCAGAGTTCACCCCTCTGTCCCCTTTCAGCCTGTCTCTTCTAACCCCCACTATCCCTGCCTGACTTCAGTCCCATTCCCCTCCAGGACCTGCCCCAGGCAGCCGCCTCTGTGAAACACAACCCAGACCAGGTTGCTCCTCGCTGGCACTCAGGCCGCTCATTGTTCCCAATATAAAGCCTAGAGTCCCGCACGTGTTCTCCACGCTCTCCACGTTCTCCACGGGCCTGGCCACCCCCCCTTTCCCGTGCCTCCTCCCCCCTTCAGCTCCCCTCCAAACCCAATTCTTCCCGTGGGTTTTGCCCCCGAACACCACTTCAGTCTGCCTCAGCCTTTGTCCTCTTGCCCTGCACATGGCCATTCCCTGCCCATCGCTAGGGTCACCTTGCAGCTTCTCTTTCCTTCCTCCAAGAAGCCTCTTCCACTTGCTAGTCCTGTCTGCCCCCAGGACCCCTCACTGTCTCCCTGGGTCAGGCCTGACCCTGCACTTGGAAGCTGATTGGACGGATGCTGGTCGTGGAAGGAGGCGGGGGGAGGGGTAGGAGTGAAGAGCTCCACTGTCCGTGATCTGGGGGGCTGCCCCCTGAAGTTCTAAACACACCGGTCAGATATTTAGGCGGCTGACTGCTCTCGTCTGAACTGGTTGTCCTCACCACCTCCTCGTTGGTGTAGATTGGGCAGGGCAGCGGGGGTTGATCAGGTGGCTTTCCTGGGTGGGCACCGCAGGTGGAGTAATTCTGGGCTCTCAGTAATTGGCAAGCAGGGTCAAACCTCTGAGCCCAAGAGCCACGTGTACCTTCATGGCTGGGGAATAAGAGGGCTAACCCCGCGACCAGGGGCAGACTGTGGCCCGGGGAAAGACTGGGAGCAAGCTGGGTGGCTCCAACAGAAGGCTTTGGAGTCAGGCCAACCTGCATGCAGTCCTTGCTCTGCCCGTGGTCTTGGGCAGGTGATTTAACCTCACCGGGCTTCAGATTCCTCATCTGTAAAATGGGCATAAGTAAATGTAACTGGTACTTCCTAGGGTTCTTGTGAAAATGGTATGAGTGACTGCCTGCAGAGGGCTTGGTGCCTCGTCCAGGCTCCATAAAATGCATCTGATCTGGGGGCGAGACCCCATGACTCCCAGTTTCAGAATTTATTCTGGGCCGGGGTCCCACTCCCAGGTTGTACCAGGTAGTGACAAGTGTCCCGGGAAGGTGGCTGTCCAGAGTCGGCTGTGATAACAGCCAGGCTGGAGCGGCAGGCTCCCTGTTAATCTTCTAATCCTGTTTCCTGTTCAACTCACACCTGGTGACAGCTGCTGGGGAGAAAAGCAGGAGGGGCGAGATTTCCTCTCAGCCCAACCGCTGGAAGGAGGGCCGAACGTGAACTTGAAGTTAGCCCACGGGAGTCTCCTTTTGGATCCGCTGGGCCCACATCTGGGCAGTCACCCCGCTATCTCTCGTCACCGAACTCTCCGTGTTTGGACAATTACAGATGGTGCCTTAGTGATTTTCCGACGTTCATTTATAGTTTCTAGTGACAACCGCTTCTGATAAAAATGGGAGTGCCCGGCGTCATTTTAAAGGATTTAAAATCATTTGAAAATTCTGTCTCTAGCCGGCTGATGGAAATACGCATCCAGGTCATTTTGCAAGGTTAGCCTGTGGCTTAAAGAACATCTAACCCTGAGCAGCATGTATCCCAAACCGCAGTGCCCTTACTGTGGTGACAAAGTGGGTGACCTGAGAGGCCGCACGGACAGGCACATAGGCTGATTTCATAGACATTATTGCTTTGGATGGTGGTAGGTTCAAAGGAAGGAAGGAAAGAAGGAAATGGGGGAGTGAGGAAGGAAGGGGCATTGAAAGGCTGATTTTTTAAAGCAAATCTTAACTAAATAGCAGTAGAGCTGGTATCAAGGTTTGGCAGACATTGTCAAGGTGATACGCAGAGGACAGAAATTTGGAAGAGGCACCTAAATGCTCATCCTAATCAGAAAGGCGTGGGCGCTTTGCCACCGTTGGAAACGATCTAGACTCTGAGTTTTCATCGAACATTCTTTCTTTGAACCTGGCTGCGGTCTTTGGGACGTGCTCTGAGAAGTTCTGAACTTCCAAGGAGACAAAAATGCCAGGGGTGGGGGTGGGGAGATGGGGGGTGGATGGGCAGGCACTTCTGTGCAGAGATGGGCGCTAAGCTTTGCAGGAAGAAGGTTTGGGTCTGTTGGGAAGAAAGGTTTTCTGAGTTCAAGCAGAGAAGTTGTGGACAGGGGGTCTCAAAGTCTTGGCGTGTAAAGTAGGGGTCAGATTCTGAAGATCTCTGAAAGCCACCTGGAATGGCACTATGACAGGGTGACACTGGCCTTCTAGAGGTAGAAGGGACCACAGGAGATAGCCTCTGGTCTAGCCTTTCAAACCGTTTCGCAGAAGGGGAAACTGAAGCCCGAGTTCATTCATTTCATTTTCGGCCTGTTGGTTTGTTATCCCGCTAACACGCATTTATTAAGTCCCTGCTGTCTGCCAGGCCCTGGGATGCAAAGGTGAGTCAGCACGCTGGGAACAGGCTCCACAGGTAGAGAGGCTTTAGAGCTGGGGTCCAGGTTACTGCACGAAGTAGCTCCAGGCTCCCTGGGTCCACTGAGCCTCTATTTCCTCATCTGTAAAATGGGAGCCACCTGCAGGGCTGTTGCACAGGTGAAATGCTGTAATTTGTGGGGTCTGATGGCTATTGCCACCTAAGGAGACACTCCCAAGCTTTAGCTGGACTCGCTAGCAGGGCCTGGGCTCCAAGCTACGCCATTAGCACTGGGTGTGACCCTAAACCCAGGACTGCCAAGGCTATAGAGACAGACCTCTTCCCTGCAGTGCACCTATGGCCACTGAAGGGACGAGGAAGCCCAGGCTACTGCAGTCCACGTGTGAAGAGCTCACAGGCCATCAAAGTGTTCCGCATGTCATCCAATCTGCTAGCCCTCAGGAACGTCCCATAAAAGCTACTTACGCTAAAGAGACCAGGTGTTGCTCGTTGCCAGGTGCAAGGTGAAGCAAGACATAACAGGGACACACTTTTATTTTGTTCACGATCTGGGGGTTGGAGACTTGGGAAGGACGCCTCCGGGAGGTTCTCGCCTGTGGTCAGGAGTTGGCAGGGCCGGCAGGTGTTGGAAGTATGACAAGGCTGGGCATGCCGGATGGCCTCCTCTCATGACCCACAGCTGAGGCAGGCTTTCAGCTGGGCCCTCCACTGGGCTGCCCCCTGAAGCGTGGGCGCATGGCCCATCCAGCAAGGTGGACTCAAGGGAGTCAGGTTCCTCTGTGGCTGGCTGGCCGGCTGCCCCTAAGAGAACCAGGTGGAAGCCATGTGGCCTTTGCTCACAAGTTGAGTCACTTCTGCTGCATTCTGCTCATTGAACAGCGCCAGGCACTCACTTTGATGGGCCCAGATTCAAAGGGGAGGGGCAGTGATCCCTCCTCTGGCCAGAAGGAGAGTCATAACACTGCCCCAGCAGGCACGGGAGGCCTTGGCATGATGTCTGCCCGGAGTGATGCTGGACCGATGTCCAGTGTGATAGGGTCAGTGCCATTGTGAAGCCAGAGGCCAGGTTGGCTTGCCAGGGTCACGTGTTGGTCAAGGTGCAGAGAGAGGCCTGGCTGGGGCTTGGCTTCCTTAGGTGGAGTGAACCCCTTTTCCATACCTCGTCCTCTTGTAACAAAGCCCAGAATAGGACAGAATAGCAGGTGCTTCACACAGAGTGGCCACGAGCAACACCTGGCCTTTCTGCCATACGCCGCCTTTATGGAATGTTACCAGGGTTAGCAGATGGTGGCCATGTCACCTGGGAACCAGTGGTGGCCTCAGAGCTCCTCACAGAAGGACCGAGGTTGCCTCTGCTTCCTTCTTTTCCTGGGCACCTGAGCACTGGGGATACGGGGTCTCTGGAGCAGGGGTATCCCCAGAGATCAGATAGGGAAGCACAGAGCCCACGATGTCCCAGCTAGACTGAGTAGGTGAATTTGTCAGTCTGGGTCCAGGGACATCTGTATTCACCTACATTGGAAATGGGTCATTCTCGTCAGCCTCTGCAATGCTTATACTCACCTGAAAATTCAATTCAAGCAAGGGACTCTATGAAAAACTCAATGTACAAGTACAAAAAAAAAAAAAAAAAAAAAGAATAATTTCACGGGCTTCATGGGACCCCTAAAAGGTGACAGTTCGCCCATGGGAGCCTTTCTGCCTTCTCCAGCCCTTGTTTCCTGGTTTTAAATTCATGTGCAGCTCCTCCCCTCAGATGGTCACTTTTCGAATGGAAGACCTAGTGCTCTGGTGTTGTCACATGTGTGTCTAAGGGTCATCCAAACGCCCGACTGAGGAGGAGTGATCCCAAGACAGGGTTCTGAAGTGGCCGAGCTCCTCCTGTCTCGCTGTGCTTCTGGCTGGCCAGCGGCTGCCCCCAGGGAGGCGCCAGTCAATATAAAACCTGAGGGGGCTTGCGATGGGAAGCAGCACGAGTCTCCGTGGTGAAGCTGAGGCTTGTCCCGAGAGGTCCCATATTGGCTCGTGGCTGTCCCCCCAAGGTTATGGATGCTCAGAACAGCCCCACCCCCGTTTTCCTGTTTATCTGCAACACAGTCCCCACCAGTCAGCTCCCTGCCCTCTGCCCACACGTGCCTGCTCTTCAGGGACACTTGTCCATGGGCAGGTACCTCCCTTGTCCACACTGAAACAATGTTGTGCACACTTAGGGTGGACACCACCCTTGCCTAGGGTGAGGTGGGGCAGGGTGGGGACTTGTTTAAAAGTCAGATCTCTGGGTCTCACCCTCAGGGGGTCTGAGTCAGTGACTCTAGGGAGTGCCCTTGAACAAGTGCTCTGAGGGAGGTGCCCCTTGGTCACACCAGGATAATCCTTGGGCCCCACCAAAAGTTCAAGGACGCACAGGTAGTATGTGACCTTGTTTTCTGGACATACAGTCCGTGTGTTGGGCTGTTTTATAAATAAAGGACCCTTTTCACTACTTAGTACTCAATTCCGGGGGAACATTAGGGGTACCTGGAGTGAGCACCAAGGTCTTATTGTGAAAGATGTAGGACTTCGAGAAGATGTGGAAGAATTGTACAGTGAGCAATAGACACTCATTGCTTAGGTTCTTCACTTACTATCTGGCTAAATATTTGGTCTATCACACATTCATTCACCAATCCATCCATCCACCCACCATCCGTCATCTATTCACCAGTCCTTCCTCATCCATTCTTCCACCATTTAAAAAATTATAGTTGCTGTATTACAGTCATCCCGTTTCCCCCCATTGCTCTCTCCTGCCCCACCTACCCCACACCTTTTATTTTTCTTATGCATTTCAAACTAAGTTGCAGACTGAGGACATTCCACCCTTCTATACTTGGCATGCTGATTACGAACTAGGATTCAACTGTTTACAATTCTTCAGGTAAGATTTACATACAGTGAAATCCACAAATCTCAAGTGCGCCGTCCCCTTCCTGACAAGTGCACATGCTTGTGACATTCCAAGCCTCTGTCATAGACTCATCCCCCTGCAGGTGTTCTTTTTCCCCCTCTTTTTCCGAACACGACAGGCAGACTTTTAGATCAGTGCACAGAACACTTAGCATTCCTACCGGGTTGTTGCTTCTGGGTGACTTTGGCCTTGAAGGTCACCAAGGAGCCCGTGACTTATCTGCCTGTGACTCCCGTCGGGGGCGGAGGAGGCCTCAACACACACCCTTGAGGGCGGGAAGCAGTTTGATGAAGGTCAGTTAGACTTGGCCCCTCCCGCCTTCCGGCGCCCAGGACCACGGCTTAGCTTCTGACTGCTTCTCTCCACCTTCCCTCCAAAATCATAAAAAAAGAAAACAAGTCTCTTAAAACGAACGCATTGTTAAATGTGCTAAAACTGTTTGTTTTAGGAGATTGAACCGAAATACTGAGCTCCTCGGTGCCGTGCAAGATACCTGGCAACGGTGTCCCACGTGCGGTTGCCGGGAGCCCGCCGGGAGAGTAGTTCGCGTTGACCTTTTCTAGCTGAAGCTACACACCTCGCTTTTACTTGGGGGAGGGGGGGGATCGCAACCCCGGCATGGGATGTGGGTCTTTCACTCCATTCTGCAAGTGGAGACGCGGAGGCAGAGGGAATGTCATGAATCATCCATACAGCTGGTCTAGGACTGGCCCTGCCACTCCAGGGCCACCTCTACAGTGTCTGTAGTGTCGCTCAAAACCCTTTTTTAAAAAATTTCAGACCACTTCTGAGTAGCTGATGCTAGTATGAACCACCCTCTAGAAAACTGACAAGCTCTAAATACCTGATCATCGGTGGTGCTGGGAACAGGGCCGGGTGGGGGGTGGGGAGGTGATGTTCATAGATCATCCGAAGCTCTTGTAAGATAAGAACTTCTGTTTCAAAATATCACAATGTGTGATTTCTAAGCTGGAGTTTATTGAGCAGTGTATGCCGAGCCTCTCTGCCCACCGTATTATTTTATAACCCCAAGGGGGGGGCTGTTTCTCCTCCCCCCATTTGATAGACAGAGGCCTGAGGCCCAGAGAAAGGAAGACTCTAGCCAGCACCACCTGGCCAAGGTCATCGGGTACTGAAGTAAGGCACAGCCACACCTTCTGACGTCAGACACCAGCTTACAAGGCCCACCCTGACAGCTAGAGGGTGAATAAGGGAGCCCCAAGATCTCAAACCAAAGTTTTCTGAAGTTTTGGCTGCTCAAGGACAGAGAGGGAGACGCCTTTGACTTTACTGGTGCCCCTCAGAACAAATCGTTCTGGTTGAAGCAACGGTGGTGGGGGGCAGATCTAGGTGACTCGTGTGTGCCCCTGCTGTCCCCAGCTAGCTGGCATGGCCAGCATTCTGCAGTCGCTGGTGTGGTGTGAACAGAGCAATAAAATGATGGTGGATGTGAAGCAGGGGGTGATCATCGTTAGCACTGAGCTGACGCTCACCTAGGGTGAACTGTCCCCGCAGGAGTTACGTATCAGAACCGCTTCTCCAAGCATATCAGAGAGTTAATACGTTGCGAAAGCTGTGTCGGGATCTTGGGGCCCCTTGTGAATTTTAATCACAGAGGAGGGTGCTCGCCAGAGGAATCTGCCCCCGGAGAACAGGAACGTTACAGTCCCCGGCCTTGCCCCGCTGCGCTGCCCTGGCTGGTGGAGAAAGGCTGCCAGAGACTGAGTAAGCATCGCGGGGCACAACACCGCCCTATCCCAGCACGCCAGCGGCCCGGCCACCTGCCGCCGTGAAAAGGCCAATTCAGACGGCTGCGGTGGAAAAAGGTTCTCAGGGGCGTTCGTTAGCTGGCGGCATGCTGTGGGTGCAGCTTGGCCGCGGGTTTCAATATTCCCTTGTAACGTTTTACAACCCAGGCGCAGCGACAATGGCGTCATTCATGGCACTCGCTCACGTGGAACAGAATGTGAGAACCCGGGAGAAGCTGGTCTGCGGGCCCCGAGCTCCGCTCACCCAGGGTGGAACGGGGTGCTCGGGACCCCGGCGGGTGTCCCGTGAGCCCAGGCTACGCGGAGCAAGTTGGCAGGATGTGGATTCAGCTGTTGATAGAGCCGAAGCAGCGGGATTTAACAGTAAACTAAAGGTTCTTCCAACAGTAGGATCGTCTGATCGGCCGGTAGAACCTGACTTGCCTCCCAGGGTTGCCAATACCCCACGGTGTTATCACCAGGAAGCTTTTATCACACAGTGGTTGTGTTGCCCATGCCGTTGGTGTCTAGGCAACGGTTTCCTAGTAACAAGTGTAAGTTGGCAAGAGCTTCGGAATAGCACTAACCTGGGTTGAAGCTCATCTTTATCTCTTCTTAGCTGTGTGACCTGAGGCAAGTTGCTTAACATCTCTGAAACGTAAGTTCTTTACTTCTCAAGTAAATCTAATCTAACAGTAAAATGGAGTTGTTGCCAGGGGCAAGTGAGGGAAAGCATGTAAGTCAAGCAAAACTGTGGGGGGGGGGACTTAGGAGACACAGAACAAAGTGGATGATGAGGATGAGGATGGTGACAATGATTGATGGTGAAGATGATGGTGATGGTGATGATGATGTTGATGGTGATGATGGTGATAAAACACCAGCCCTCTGTTGCTGCCCTACTTTCCAGACACACAGGGCTTTTCGACTTCCTCTTGAATTCTTTTCCGCTTTCAAACTGTAGAGGAATATATTTTATCTTCTCATCACAAGGACTTTAGAGAGCTTTGCTGTATTGCTACTAATTAGGCTCTTTGAAGAACCTAGTGAAAGTTAGCCAAATGTCATTGGATTGTAGCATTTTCTTCCTTTGGCCTTGAACATCTCGTACTGTTTGGGAAGTCAGTTCGCCCTTCTGTACCCCTGTTTCAACACCTGTCAGATGCGCTTGCAGACATTGTATTTCAGGCACCAAAAGAGATGCACGTGATGGATGATGGGGATGATGTTTCAGGCCCCTTGGAGAGACGCTAGCGGTGAGGGGCAAGTGATTATTGGGGTGAAACGGCTCTCCCATTTCTGTGAGTGTTAGTAATCAAAGGCAGGATTTGCCTTTCCCAGAGAGTAATTTTGCAATTTGGCAATGCTGGAACGGAGAATTCCTTGGAGCCCATTGATCCGTTCTCTTGTAAACGCCCTCAGCCAACATTTTTTGGGAGTTATTTTCTTTAATTAAAGCAAAATAACCATCTCCATTAAGAATGTAAAACTCAAGAGATCCCTGTCCTTTTTGTGGGAGCTCTGACAGCTCAGAACTTCCACTAGGCAGACCCAAACAGAATTGCCAGCGAGATTTGACAGCTTTTATGTTTTATTATTATCATAATTCTTCTTCATTTTCCATGACGTAGCCCTGGAGCTGCAAAGCGAGAATTATAAAGCTAATTTCATTTCTTTCAGCCTCCTGGCCCCAGGGGGAGATTCTGAGTAGTGTGGTTGCTCTAGACGGCTCCAGCTTTGGTTTTGAGATGGCATAGACCACGGGAAAACTCGGCTAGGGGACCCCTGGGGGTCCTGAGTGTGTCCGGAGCCCCATGGAAATTTGGCAGACACTTTGTGTCCCCTGCCTGGATACTCTGACGTGCGTTCACATGGTATACAAAGACAGGGGCCCAGAGTGGAGGATGTCACACCTCCGGGGGTGGGAGCCATGAACCTAAATCCCTGCTCCCCTAAAGGCACATTGTGTTTTAAATATTGACAGAAGTAATTAGGTAATTCTCTAGAGGTCATTAGGGGACTGTTGGATTAGATTTCCAGTATCTCTTTGTTGCTCTGTGAGCATAGGCAAGTTGCTTAATCTCTCTGGGCCTCAGTTTCCCAATCTGTGAAATGGGCACGAGAACAGTACCTATTTCCTATGGTCATGGAGAGGATAGAATGAGCTAATACGTAATCCTTCAAAATGTGTTAGGTGTAGTTTTTTTTTTTTTTTTTTTTTTTTTACATGAGATAATTTCAGGTGTATTCTTTGATTTTAATAGGTAAGGATTTATTTTAACAGCATTAGAGAAGTTGCAGTTAGCATCACAAGCCCATAATCTCACAGATATTCTTGCTCAGAGTGAGGCTAAACTTATTTGGATAAAAACTTAATTTAAGAAATGCAGTAAGTTAAAGGAAAGTTGGTTCTGGGTCATGGTAAAAATCACGAATACATTTGGGATTTACTGATATGTATTTCTTCTGGGGCAGGGATTCTGAACCTGTCTAATACCAGCGACCTCACTGGCAGTCTGGTGACAAGTGTGGATTACTTCTCAGAAGAAGATGATTGAATGCATACAATGAAATGCGTAGATAGCAAAGAAAACCAATTATATTAACAAGGACAATAATGACAATAACGATGATGGACGTCATTTGTTGGGCAGTCATTACGGTTCAGTTTTTCACATGTATTTGCCCATTGCTTCTCTCAAAACCCCTTGGAGCTGGGCGTTTTTATTATTCCTTGGAAAACAAAGGCATGGAGGAGATTGTTAGTGGAGACAGGCAGAGCAGCTCAAAAGGAAATTCTAAGGCACAAACAGCAAATTATGCAGATTCAGGGAACCTAGGATCGTCCCTGACTAACCTAGCGGCCAGCTACAATTCTTGACTCATTCGCCTTTCTACATACATGTAGCACTAGTCATATACCGACTTGCCTGTTGTATAAGGCAGGAAAAGTTAGTACTTCAACATACATATCCAAGGCACATGATGCACTTGAGTATAATGGGATCACTCTGCTTACCAAAGACTCTTTTGTTTCTTATTCTGTGACTTTTCTGGTGGGTTCTTTGACCCCGTGGTTCAGGCTGTGGGTAGGTGGGTAGATCTGTATCAAGGGACCAATCGAAGTTATTTCCCATCTTCTCTCTTTCAGTAAAGAATATCCCGTGGTTCCTAGGAGCACAGTGAGACAAAAGGTGGCCTCCAACCACAGCCCTTTCAGCAGTGAGCCTCGAGCTCTCTCCACCTCATCCAACTTGGGGTCCCAGTACCAGTGCGAGAACGGCGTGTCTGGCCCGGCCCAGGACCTTCTGCCCCCGCCCAATCCGTACCCACTGCCCCAGGAGCATGGCCAGATTTACCACTGCACCAAGAGGAAAGGTGGGTGCGACAGGCCTGCCCAGCATGCCTTTCTCCACTTCCCTTCCTTCGGGAAACAAATGTACACACAGCTACATTTATTTATTTAACAATGTACAAAAGATACAGGGAGGTTGTAAGAAATTCAAAGCATGTCAGTAACACATGTCCTGCCCCAGTTGTCACCCCTTCTTGGGGGCGAAAAACTCATTTGAAAGGTCCAGACCGATTTTCTTCATGGACAGACCTGCGCCCACGTAAGTAAAAACTTTTGCTTTTACTTTTAGTTTTGGTAGCTGATGTCACACTGTGTGTATTTTGCAACGTGTGTGTTTTTTGAAAACTTCAGAATACGTTGTAGGTAGCGGGAACTGGAGCCGCTTTTTGAACTGACGAAGTGGAAATACTGCCGCAAAAAGGTGGGATGAGCATGTGTTGTCACTCGTGCTAGAGAACAGGATGTACCTTTTTAGTTCATGTACCAGGGCTTATCCTGGGTGGTGTCTGAGCTCTTCCTTCCATTCCAGCTCAAAATCAGCACGAGAAGGGGAGCGGAGGAGAGGAGGGTAAAAGAAAAAGCCACAACTCCTTCGCATCCCTTTTTTCCAACCTACTAAGCTGGTATCTGAGACAGTCATAGCTTCCTCTGCCAAACAACACATGGATGACTTTTCCTTAGTGGTTGGAGTCCCGAGGGACGAGATGAAGGACGGAAATTTCTGGTGGCCTGTTTTCAGAACCGGAATGGAAGCGAGTGACATGGGCGATGTGGCTGAGCTCAGCTTACTAGAACCGTTGCCCGGTGTGAGCTGCAGACAGCCACGGTGAAGATGGAAGGGCAGCAGGGCGGCAGAAAGGCAGGTTCGAGCCTTACCTCTTGCGTTCCAGCTGCTCTGCTCCTCAGTTTCCTGCTTTGTGAATGGTGCTAAGTTTCCTAGAGCACCTGATCTGTGTAAGCATCCGGTTAGTGGTTGCTATGGTTGCGTGAGTGGCACGTATTGCTTCGGAAAGCATCCTCCAAAAGGAAGCAATGAGGATGCTGCTCACCTTGGTCAAGGGTTGAGAAAATGGGTACCAGGTCGTCTAGTGGTTATGCCTACGGTCTTCAGAATCAGATAATTGGGATGAATCCTATCTTTGCCATTCGCAAATTTTTATGAGTAGGAACCACTTAACTCTTCTATGCCTCCTCATCAAAAAAAAAAAAAAAAAAATTCTTACCCAAAGACAGGCTCATTGATCTTAGAGAGGAGGGGAGGGAGAGAGTGAGGAACTAAAATACCGACGTGCAAGGAAAACATCCATCTGTTGCCTCGCACATGCACCCTGATAGGAACTGAACCCGTAACCTACGTGTGCGTCCTGACTGGGAATCGAACCTGCAACCCTTAGGTTTACGAGACGATGCTCCAACTGACTGAATGACACTGACCAGGGCCTCCGTGCTTCAATTTTAAAAACCTGTGTGTTTGGGCTTATGATTAGATCTGTCTCACAGGCTTGGTATGAAGATGTTGTGAAATCGTGCTTGTGTTTGGCATGGCGCTGACTTACTAGGCAGTCGCCACTTTGCTCAGGCTGGCCCTAACC
The DNA here is from genome assembly GCA_004026585.1 of Noctilio leporinus. NCBI lineage: Eukaryota > Metazoa > Chordata > Mammalia > Chiroptera > Noctilionidae > Noctilio > Noctilio leporinus. The sequence continues at coordinate 233,436 of PVIW01000749.1, forward strand.
CGGGTCGGTAGAGGGGCCTTTTGTGTCTCTGTAGCCAACCCGATGCCTTTGGAAGTCCAGCACCCAGGGTTTGGCTCTTAAAAACAAGCTCAGTAATAAGAACCAACGGACATGACGCTTTGGTGGCTTTCTCTAGAGCTGGGGTTACATGAGGAAACTCACAGTTGGACTACTTGACATTGACTCATCTTGCATTTTGAAGGAGGGGAGACCTGTTTTTGCTCCAAGCCTGGGCTGGGGAGCCGACCTTGGTAAGGCTGAGGTCCCAGACTTACCCGAAGCCTATCCAAGCTCCTTGGATCTCAAAGGCCTGAACAATATCACCCCAACGGGCCCCCGGCCCGACTCCCAGCAGGTCCGCTGCCGGACGGGCTGGAGACCAGATGCCCGCAAACATGTCTGCCGCTTCAGGCACGAGCGGGGATTATGAATGTTTCTCGGAGCACAGGTCCCTGCGTGGAAACTCTGTTTTCTATTATATTTAGGGGTGCCCTGCCTCGGTTCCAGATTACAACCTTTTCAGTAACAGTATTAAGTAGGTGTTTCTAGGAACCAACTCTACAAATGGGGAAACTGAGGCTCGGAAAGATTAAAATCATGTGCTGGTGGCTCTTGCAGGTGGACTTTGAGCCCTTGTCTGGTCTGCAGGCTCCGCTGGGCCCTGAACCACCACTCTGCACTGTCACCCTCGCTTACAAGCTACCATCTCGAAATTTCACCCTCCACGGGAGATTTGCCCCAGAGATTGGGTCAAGCATGCTGATTAAGAGCTCACCAGGTTTGAATTAGGAGCTCTGTCTATTAAATGAATTCCAGACCAAAAGAAGAGGAGGAAGAAGTTAAAAAGAATCAAGGCACTTTTTTTAGGTTCAATATTTATAGCAGCATCCTTATAAAGCGCATTCCTGGAGGATGCAGCGGGGCGGCTGGGAGCAGAAGGCCAGTGAACCGCTTTCGATTATGGGAGCCATTGACTTTCCTGGGGCACTTTGGGGGACCCCGGCATGAACTCAGGGTCCATGTCAGGTGGCCACCGGGGAGGCTGGAGGTGGTGGCTGGTCCATTGCAAGACATTCTCATGGCTGGCACTTTCCAGCTGCGTGGCCCTGGGCCAGTTGGCTTTGACTTTCTGAGCCTCAACTCCTCTTTCTGCAAAATGGGGATAACAAAAGTACCTCCCCTAGGGGGCTCCCAGGGGGTGAAATGAGATGATGTACATGAAGCACCTTAAACAGGACCTGACAGAAGTGCTCATCCAATGTTAACAGCCACCGTTCTACCCCTATGCAGCCCACATGGTCACAGTGGATTGGACATTATAATTATATATAGTTTTATGATTGTTCGGCGCAAATGGTGATCGAACTCTGAAGGACATACACGAACTGCTAATGAGTATGAAAGGGGGTATCGGGTTGGGGGAGGGGACTGGGGAGGAATTTAAGCCCAGTGTCATTGGCCAGGAGAAGGGGGAAAGAAGTGGGCACCTAGGCCCAGAGAAGAGCCTGTGTGCAGCCCCTCGGAAGGTGGGGAGCCTGCTCCCTACCCTGGGCAGTGAACGAAAGGGTAGCTGGGGCGCAGGTGGGGGAAACTGGGGTCCGGCACGAGTACAGCCCTGAGAGCCATTCGAAGGACATTAGATTTCATCCTAACACCAATGGGCAGCCACCAGAAAGGTTTTCACCTGTGAGTGACAGGATTTGGATTTTGTCACTTGGCTGTGACAGGACTAGAATTGAGGCCAGGGCTCTGGTGGGGGGCAGCCAGGGGCTCAGGGGTGGCAGACCAGGGCGTGGGAGAAGAGCCGGAGAGGTGGGTGGCATCAATACTCCGTGACGGACTGTAGGTAACACAGTGAAGAATTACCCCTTTTGCACGGATGCGGAAACTGAGGCTCTGAGAGGTGGAGGAACCAGCCCAGTGGCCCCCACCTTGTGAGTGGCCCCACCCCAAGTTACACGGGGATGTCAGCCCTGGGAGTGCATGGGAGAGGCACCCCACGAGGGCTCTTTTCACCCTCCCAGAAACCTCTGCCCTTCTCACCTCCCTCCACCCCCAAAAGAAAGCCCCCAGGGGCAGGGAACATTCCAGCCAGTACTGTCTGTCCTGCCTGCCTGAGAGACACAGAAAGCAATTCATCATCAGCTTCCATTGTAAAGTGATAAGTAATCAGTGGAAGTTTCCTTCCAGTTTGGGATTCCCGTTAAGTGATAACTCCATGGGTGGCTTTCCCCTGGCCCCTGGCTGCCCCACTCACTATCTGACTTCCCCTCATTGTCTGTCTCCTTTCCAGTGAGCCCAGGAGGCCAGGCAACGTAATGTCAAAGGGCCAGGCAGGCCAGCGGGTTCCTTGTGTTTGGGCCCAGCTGTCTCCAAACTATCTATCCCGATGGATGGAGCCGGGAAGGTCTTTTATCAATGCCACTCAACCACCCAGGACTCCAGGGCCCGGGAGAGCACTTGTCAGCCTTCCTTCCCCCCTCCCACCCTGACAAGCCCCCGCCCCGTTAGAAACTGAAGGCAACCCAAATAAAGATTGTAGGCAGGCCATCCGTTGCGTTGGATACTCAAAGGGAAGTCAGAGGTGGGAGGGGAAGGGGAATTGGATACAGTAAAGGAGTTTTCAGGGTGCCTTTTCTCAGTGCTGTGTGCTTTTTAGAGCAGTTTCACGCGGCTTCTTTCTCTAGGTCCTCCCCGCGGTCTTCGAGCCAGGGGAGTGGTCCTTCACCCCCATTTCGCAGAATTAAGCAGAGGACTAAGGCGTTGGGTTAGCTCGCCAACGTTATGTGGCTGGCGAGGGCAGATCTGGGATGCGTTCATCAAATATATATTGATCGGGCCTCTTACTTAGTCCTGGACGCTGCGCTGGGCGCCGGGACGAGAGCAAGGTGGCAGAGCCTCCTGCTGTCACAAAACTCGGGCTCTACTTGGGGAGACAGACAATAAGCAAAGAGATAAATTCAATGGCTTAAGCTTTTTTTTTTTTTTTTTTTTTAAAGATTTTATTCAATTATTTCTAGAAAGAGGGGAAGGGAGAGAGGCAGAGAGGGAGAGAAACATCAATGTATGGTTGCCTTTCACCTGACTCCAGCCACAGACCTGACTGGAGACCTGGTTTGCAACCTGGTTATGTGCCCTGGCTGGGGAATCGAACCTGCGACCTTTGGGTTTGCAGGCCGGAGCCTTACCCACTGTGCTACCAGCCAGGGCCTGGCTTAAGCTTTTGGCAGAGATTTGAACTGGAGTCTTTTGATTCCTAGTCCAGGACATTGCTACAATACCAGTTCAGTCCTTTCTATGTTAAGCGTAGAGCTGAAATCTACCTGCACATCCATTCATCTACCCATCCATCCTCCTACCTGTCCATCGGTCTGTCCATCCATCCATCCACCCATCCACCCACCCGCCCATTCACTCCTGTGTTGCTGAAGATCCCTTGGTAACATGGCTGCCTACCACTTTACCTTTTGGTCTCAGATCAGATGAACTGAAGTCACCAAGGGAAATGACCCTTTTGGGAATGGTGGTGATGTTTGTTCAGTGGGATTAGTGATTTGAAAGTGATGGGAATGCAGCGGTGTGTTTCTTTTGGACCCTTCAAGTACTAGAAGACCTTCACCAAGCCATCTGTCCAGTCTTCCATGGGGAAAAAGAGGGTAAAGAGAGTAGACCCCAGCTATCTAGACAGGTAAGATTTAAACACTTAACCTTATATTGCAACAAAGATAGGAACTGCACTGCATGTCTCATTATCTCATATCGCATTATCTTCTGCACTATTGTCATGTACAGTCGAGAGCTGAGATTGGAATGGTCCCAGGGGTTCATCCAAGGTCACATAGCCGGAGAGAGCCAGAGACATAACTCTGTGCCCTAAAATCTATGTTCTGGATTCATCATTAAAGCCACTTTCCCCCAGAATCGGTAGCATCCAGAAAAAGGCAGGGGGCCAGGGTTTTCTCCGGTGCTCCGCAGTGGTCAGTGGTCAGAATCAGGAAGAGTTTCATTGTTCTTCTGAGATCTCAGTTGGGTTCAGGAGGCTGTCTTCACACAACCCTCTGAAACCCAACTGTGGACCAGTCTCACCAGGACTTGACCCATGACCACAGCCCCTTCCCTAACCGTGGACGGTGGACATGACTTGGCGAGGAGAGAGGTCTTTGCTGTCCCATCAGTGAGCAGGCTTCCAGTCAAGAGGCAGGAACCAACCCATGACCAAAATCAATGCAGAGATTATATCCAAAGCATTTATCACAACCTGAAATTTGGAGGCTTGCTTTGGAATGTCTTTACAATGTGGTGAGGTTCGAGAGGAATTTGAGAATGCCCTGGACCTGCTTTCATCCGCAAGCCAGCCTCCGGCTTTTCTCAGGACTCTGCATCCGATCTTTGGCGTATTAAAGCCTGGAATGTGTAATTTTATGATTTTCCAAAATGAACTCCAGCCTTTTTCATATTATTCTTCCCTTGTCTGTCTTTCTTTCTTTCTTTCTTTCTTTTTTTCTTTCTTTCTTTCTTTCTTTCTTTCTTTCTTTCTTTCTTTCTTTCACTTGTAACAAATCTGGAAGGGGATCAGAAAGTCAGGAATGGCTAGTTTGCCTTGGGATTTTTCCCCCTTGCCAAGGGTACCCTGCGGCAGCTGTACTCTCTGTTACTGCAAAGGGGAACGCCCTGGTGAAACGGGAAACCCTAAGGTTCTGATTCCAGCGACCATGGAAACATTCCGATTTATGGATCTGGGGGTGGACGCAAGAATGGAGGGAAGAAATGGAGGGAGGAAGCGACCAAGACAGAAAAATGAAGCAAAGAGTCGAGTGTAGCCATGTCTTCAGGACTGCAGCTGGACGCCCAGTTGAGAGGTGAAAAATGTGGATGTCTTCAAACATCTGGTGTGACGCAGACAGAACACCTGGGAGAGTGGCTGCCCTTTTCACTTTCTGGACAAATCTTCGGGCGTCCTATGGGTCCCAGATGTGTCCCAGAAAGAGTCTGGCTGAAATAAGCCTGCTGGCTGTGCAGTGGTTCCAACCCTAGTGTGGCTGTTTTGTTGGGGAGATTTTGGACTTCCCTGTGGGAGTAAGTCCCCCGGGAGAATGATGTAAGGGGAGGTGTGGGGTGGAACCCACACTCAGGCTGCCCAACGCCAGCTGGGGAGCTGACTCAGAAGTTTCTATCTGAGGACCACCTCCTGATCACAGAGGGTCAGCAGCCCACCCTTACTGCCCGGGGAAGAATGGAGAGGGACCATGGATGTGTCCCAAGAGCAGGGCCAGGACTACCTATTGACCCCTCTATCTCCAGCACGTGGCCCAGGACCTGGGCACTGGGTAGGGCCCCACAAATACCCGTTGACTGGCTGGGAGAGCAGTATTGGACATCAGAAATCTAGAGAACCAGCAACACAGTGTGGTAGGCAGAGTCTGTCAGACCTGGCTTCGACTCCAACCTCTGTCCTTCCCAGCTTGGGTGGGTCACTTCCCGGAGTGTGTTTCTGCCTGTGAGAGGGCAGTGAGAGCAGCCACCTGGGGCAATGACCGTGGGATCAGTCAGGTCACTTAGCAGCGCTCCATCGGTAACAGCTATTATTTCCTCGCATGGCAGCCCTCACGCCATCTGCCGTCACTGTGAGTGGCAGGGGGTCCCAGAGTTTCTTCTTTCTTTACACCCCCTCCGGACAGACCTATTTCTTCACATTTATGGCTAGAAGAGGAGAGAAAAATCTCCAGCTTGGGGGTGGAATCCCAGCTCAGGAACAAACCTGGGTTGAGGTTTACACCCCGGCAGAAATTCCCAAGTATTGCTTCCCCCCCACCCCCCCAAAGAAGCAGTTGGCGGTGTGTTACCGTACACGGGCACCTGCTTGCTCGAGGCATCAGGAAAGGGTTTGGAAACGCATTCACGCCTGCGCCCATCCGTTTGTCCATTTGTCCATCCATCCTTCCATCCACCGCCCAGATGTTTATTGCATGCCTTCTCCGTGCTGCGTGCAGTTGGAGACCAGAGACGTTGGCCTCCGATCCTAACTCCACTCTTTGTGAGCTGCACAACACCCCGGCCAGTTCATTAACCCCTCTGCCTCTCTTTTCGCTCCTCTGTTAAATGGGGGTGATAATGGGGCGCATCTCGTAGGGTTGTTGTGGAGATGAGATGAGCTATCTCGTAGAGAGCCCTTAAAACCCTCTGTGTCGTTTGGACTGTTACTGCTGATTTTCATATTGTTTTTGTTACTAGGTACGAATCAGGTTCTGGGGAGGCCCTGCCTCTGTGGCATTTACAGGCTGGGGAGGAGGGAAGAGAATAGGAATGATCATTCTTATTCCTTGAGAGTTTCTTTGTGCCAAGCTCTGGACTCATCCACGTTCTCCCATTTTATTCTCACCTGCTCCCTGTGTAGAAAAATGTTATTATTACCCTTTCCCTTTTGCACACGGAGAAACCGAGCTCCGAAAGGTCAAAGTGTGTGCTTAGACCTCCATGGCCAAGGTCCTCACCATGACCGTCCCCCTTTTGGTAGCAGAATGGAGTTCGGGGCCTGCAGTCCTAGGACACTTGATTCTTCAGGCCCTGCAGCCCAATGGCTGTCTCTGCCTGTAGTTGTCAGGTGGCTGGTCCTGGCCTTACGGGTCTCTCTCCTCCTGTCTTAGCAGATGAAGAATGCTCCACTGCCGACCATCCCTACAAGAAGCCCTACATGGAGACATCACCCAGCGAGGAGGACCCGTTCTACCGCCCCAGCTACCCGCAGCAGCAGGGCCTGAGCGCCTCCTACAGGACAGAGTCGGCCCAGCGGCAGGCCTGCATGTACGCCAGCTCAGCGCCGCCCAGCGAGCCCGTGCCCAGCCTGGAGGACATCAGCTGCAACACGTGGCCCAGCGTGCCCTCCTACAGCAGCTGCACGGTCACCACGGTGCAGCCCATGGACAGGCTGCCCTACCAACACTTCTCCGCTCACTTCACCTCGGGGCCCCTGGTCCCGCGGCTGGCGGGCCTCGCCAACCACGGCTCCCCCCAGCTCGGAGAGGGGATGTTCCAACACCAGACCTCCGTGGCCCACCAGCCTGTGGTCAGGCAGTGTGGGCCTCAGACTGGCCTGCAGTCCCCTGGCAGCCTTCAACCGTCTGAGTTCCTGTACTCCCACGGCGTGCCAAGGACCCTGTCCCCACACCAGTACCACTCCGTGCACGGGGTTGGCATGGTGCCAGAGTGGAGCGAGAATAGCTAAAGTGAGGCCTGCTTCCCAACAGAGCGGGAGGGAGGGCGAGAGACAGTAGCAGAGAGAACCCCACGGACAAGCGTCTCCATTTCACCCCACGGTCACGCCCGCACGCGACATCCCCTGAGACGCTGATCTAATCAGTAGCCTGAAACCACAATTCAAAAAATGTGACTTTGTCATTTCGTCGCAAAACTTAAAAAAAGAAAAAAAAAAAAGAAAAAAGGATAAAAAAAAGGAACAAAAAAAAAAAAAAAATGATGCGTCCCATGCCCGCCACGGCCACCACAGGCATCGGTGGGCCACGTGACGTGACGTCACCTCTGGCGGTCCTCCCCGTTCCTTTGTTGGGTCTTCAGAAAGTCTTGCCTCTTGGGGTGTTTTACCCTAACTCGGAGTTGGAGCCTTTTCCTGTCTTGGTGTTAATGTTGACATTGTTATATAATAAATAATAATATATTTTTTTCTTTCAATTTTCTTAATGGGACCCAGTCCCTTACGTTGGGGGAGGTCTGAGGCAAGTATGTTTCAAAGTATGACCTTGTGGGGTCCCCTTCTGTAAGCCACCCCCAAAACCTAAATTCGCCACCTTCCCCTCGACTAAGAAATGACCTACCTCTGCCATGTGCTGTTTGTGAGAAGGGGCCCCATGCCTCCAGCTTTTCTCTGATTGTGTCCGACCTTCCCCATCATCACAGAGCCCGGTTTGATATCTGGGGGAGGCAGGATAGCCTTGGACTCCATCTGGTGCCGTATCTTCCTCAGCTCTCCCGTCTTCCCAGCTCTGGGCCTTTGCAGCCACTGTTGCTGAAATGTGGCCTGTAGCTTCCCCGGGCCGGAAAGCGTGCTTTGAAAAACTTACGAAGCCCTGGTTTACACGCGGGCAGAACTGTGATAAGCAAGGGGCAAGCCTCGTGCTGACAAGAGTGGCGAAGAAGCCAAAATAAATATTCGTCCTGATAAAAAACAAAGCCAGCCCCAGCCTCCAAACCTCCTGACGACCCAACTGGACGCAAAGGCAAGACCCGTAATTCGTCACAAAGAGGCAAGACCTGTTCGCCCATCAGTCCTCACCAAGGAAACCCCACCAAAGGCCGACGCCAAACTGTGGTTATGAAAAGCAGAAAACAGTATTAAAAAAAAAAGTGTGTAAGTAAAAACGTTATTGCAGGGTTCTTCAGATGTAATATTTTACTGGTACTATTTATTTATAAATAGGAGTTCTAATTAAGTAATAACATGAAATCCAGCATGGGAGCTGGCCAAGAGCTTTTAATTTTATTGATACTCAAAACCAAGTTTGCGTTCTTTATTTTCTTTTTTTCCTTTCAAATGTGCTTTGCTTTCTTGATTAAAAAAAAAAATCTTTTTTTTTTTAACTGACCCTAATAAAAAGAACAGGGTAATATGAGAGAGGCCGAGTATGTCCAAGTACGTGAGAGTGTGTGAGTATGTTTGTACGTGAGTGTCTTCAAGTAATTTTTGTCTTTTTATGTTGCTACGGGGGGAGGGTGAGAATTAAGTACTCGTTGCGTATATTTGTGTGCCAATTAATGCCTAATAAATACCATGTGCTTAAAAAAGTACAAGGGATGTGAACACCCATTTTTTTCTTGTTCTTTCTACTGACTGCGTAGGAAGTAAGGAGTTGCTGTCTTACAGGTGAATTTATCACCCCACCCATCTGCCCTCTCTTGCTCCTTTCGAGGTATTCAGAATCCTTTGAACTTGAGTGTGATGGAATTGCATATATACTGGCTTATAGCCCTGGGATGGAGCTGTTTTCATTGAATTTGTGCCAGCATTGGAAAAGAAGACCCATCAGGAATTCCAACAGATCAACAAATGATATTGGTCATGCTATATATAACAGTAAATACTTGGTTTTCTGAAGGATCTCTTTCTTTGAACTAACTGCTGGAGTTGAGTATTTTGGAGGTCCTGAGGCATGCAACCTTATGGACCGTCAATGGATGTTTACTTAAAACCCACAAATTTAGAATTTGTGAATTGGTCCTCTATAAGGCATGTGAGGCAGAACAGAGCAGTGAATTGGTAAGTAAATGAGTCTTGCAGAATGTTTGTAATTGCAGTTACCAAGACTGTCACATCCCTTTGAAATGGAATAACTGGGGTGTTGATTACAAATTCTTCATTTAACCAGATCCCTCTGGGACTTTTCCTAGTCAAAGAATTCCCAAGAAATGTAAATTAACTATAAAGAAATGACAATCCAGCTCTTTTCAAGTACAATGGAGAAACTAGGTCAATGGCCTTTCTGTCCCCATAAAGAATGAATCAGTACAGTTTCACAGTCTACTGTTCTGTCTTCTAAAGATTTATTCTGATGGGTTCACATACTAAAGGGTGACTTTTGAAAAACTTGCCTTGCCTCCCAAATGAATTTACCAACTGATACAAGGTCGTTAGTCTTAGTTTTTAATAAGAACAGTAGAAGAATTCCATGTTAATGTCCCTACCCCCAACTCTCAGTTGCCACCCTGAGAAAATCATTAAAGACCATGTTTACAACAGGTTTCATAAGCCAAAAAAGAGACACTCTCAATCCATAACAGATGCAGGTTAATGTCTTTGGGTTCCAAACAATGACAATAAGGGTATAAGGATGGGATAGGCAAATGTTTCTGTAGTTTTATCATTGCTTTGCTGTCAAGAAGCGGAACACAAATGACTACATTTCTGTAATATATTTAGTGAATGCTTGCTCTGGACTAGATATGTCATAAGGACAGGGAACATGGCGGTAGAGGTTGTGCCCTCCTACACCTTATGGTTTAGTGAGAGAAAAAGCTCTTAGGTGATTGAGTAATCAATGGGTTGCAAACGCAGGAAGAACTGTCAAGTCAGAGTGAGTGTGATGTCATAGTAGGATAAGATGAGGGGTCCTAATTGCTCTGCAGGAGGTGACTTTTGAGCTGAGCTATGAATGATGAGCAGGAGTCAGCAGGTGGCGGGAACAGCTTGTGCAAAGGTCCTGAGGCAGAAATGGCAATGGAGAAATGGGGTCTCAGTTCAGAAATGGGTAGTATTTACCTAGTCTGCATCATTCATTTATTCAGTAAACATGTGTTAAGGTCCCCTCTTGATGGTAGACACCTTTACTCACGGAAGACCTAGTGATTGTTCTGGCTCCCCAGCTATAGAGGCAGACGATTTGTGAGTGGGTCAGCAGCTTTGTACTTGGGAGGAGAGTGGTACCGTATCCTCCTGGCCTCCTGGTCCAACACTGAGCGCTTGAGTGTGGGACTCACAGTGATGGGGCAGAAGGATCACCAGCATTTTGAATTACAGATCATTAGTATTTCTGAGCTCAGAGATATTGAGAGCAACCCCAGCATCACACAGCTGGTGTGAGGCAGAGCTCCACATGGAACCCCAAGCTGCTCCAAGGCCTAGCTGCCTCATTCATTAAAAGGCAGCATCCCACCAGCTTCAAAGGACTGTAGAGAGGGTTAAATGCCATAATATCTGTGGAAATGTCCAGGTAAGTAACTCACACAGTAGATGTTCAACGAACGCTTGAAAAGACAGACTTCCATCAACAAAATGCAAGTATGGTCTTCATTCATCGTCTTACCTGTTGCTAATGAGAAAATAGGACATCGCATAGATTGCTGGATGGGATGCAAATAGTTAAGCCTTTTGGGAGGAGTTGGGCAAAGTGTATTAACAACCTTAAAATCATGCCAATCGTTTAAATCTGATCATTCCACTTTGGAGACTTAGTCCTAAGGAAATAGCCAGGAATGCCCATACATGTTTCTTTTCAGGGAAGTTTTCTTAAATCATAAAACTGGTGGCAGCCTTATAATCCAATACTATGGGGTTGGTTAAATATATCAGTAGTGTCCACCCATACAATGGTGTATCACAAGGCCATTGAAAAACACGTTTGTGAAGATGGCTTAAAGAAGGTATTTAACGTACATTGTGAGTAAAGAAGCCAGTTACAAGCAGCTTCTCAGTATTATGCAATGCACCTTCATTCTTATGAAAGAAAAAACAGGGAGAAGGGGTGCAGGGAAAAGGAAACATAATTGGTAGATACAAGATAGACAGGGGGAAATTAAGAATAGTATAGAAAAGGTCGTGCATATAAAGAACTTATATGCACGACATGGACATGAACTAAGGAGGGGTGGGGTTGCTGCAGGGAAGGGGGGTACTGGGCAGAAGGGAGTAAAGGGGGGAAAATTGGGACAACTGTAACAGCATAAGTAATAAAATATACTTTGAAAACAAGTACAAATAAAGTGCACTACAATGGCAAAAAAAAACCCAAAACAAAACAAACCAGGATGTACAACAAATAACAGTGGCGGGACTGTGAGGTTGTTTGTTTTGTTTTGTTTAAAGATTTTATTATTTATTTTTAGAGAGCGGGGAAGGGACAGGGAAAGAGAGGGAGAGCAACACGGATCGGTTGCCTCTAGCAAACCTGCAGCCCGGGCCCCAGCCTACAACCCACGCGTGTGCCCTAATGGGGAATTGGACTGGTGACCTTTTGGTTTGTGGGACAACACCCAACCCACAGAGCCACACCAGTCGGGGTCGGGACTGTGACTTTTAAAAAGTTTTTCTTTGTTTATTAGTTATTTCTCATCTTTTGGAAGGTGAATTATCTTTGTGGTTCAGAATAGACTGCATTACTAAGATAAGACCTAGTGCATCGTTTGGTCATTTGTCAAATGGATCTTCTGAGGAAGTTGGGACACCCTGTTCTACTTTGAGGATGCAGGGACCGCCACCCATTGAGTGCTTCAGCCTGTTGCCCAGTGACAGAGCTGGGCACCAGGATGAGTCAGCCCAGTGCTGACAGGATGTTCTGCCTCACAGCCAGGAGATACCTGACGCTTTTCTCTGTCCCCACTTGCTGGGACTGCTGCTTCCGTCCTCGTGTCTCTGGCAGGGCTGGGCTGCTGTCCTGGGGTAAAACTAGTATTCTCTTGTTAACAAGTGGGACACAGGCACAGCACACACGCTTGCGTGGCGTCAGGCAGTTGTAAGAGTCTCTCCCACCTTTGTTCTCTAACTGACCTGGCTTATCCAATTCACTGGGCCACTGACTGCTTCTGTGACCTTGGCCGAGCCACTTAACCTCTTTAACCCTCCATTTAATCATCTATAAAATGAGGACCAGAGTACTTGCCCTGGAGAGTTGCCTTAGGGAGGACCCTGTGAGACATTGAGGATAATAAACACTGAGCCCAGGTGTCTGGTACAGAAGAAATGCTTGATAGCTGTTAGCGAAGGAAAAGATGAATTAGTATTTATTATTATTATTGCTATCCATGTTACTGTTTCTTCTTTTCATCTCATTTCTCACCTGCTCACCCAAATAAAGCACTGTACCCTAAATCCATGTTTTAAGGTCTGCTTTGAGAGAAACCTAACCCAAGAGAGTAAAACTGTTAATCCAAGAGCTTTCTCCTTTAGATACGATGGTACGAACACTTGACCTAAGACAGGTACATAATCTCTACCTCTCTTTCTCTCCCTGGATATACCTTTTCCTTCTCCCCTAGAGAGAGAATTTGGAGAGAAATAAACAGAGTGAAACTACTAGTGGACAGGAGTCTAGGGTCTAACTAAACTTTGTTTTGTTTTGTTTTTTAAAGATTTTATTTCATTATTTTCAGAAAGAGGGGAAGGGAGAGAGGCAGAGGGGGAGAGACATCAATGTATGGTTGCCTTTCACCTGCCTCCAGCCACAGACCTGACTGGAGACCTGGTTTGCAACCTGGCCATGTGCCCTGGCTGGGGAATCGACCCTTGGGTTCGCAGGCTGGTGCCTTATCCACTGTGCTACCAGCCAGGGCTAAACTTTGTTTTTTTGGTTCCTTCCCAAGATTATCTCTTTATTATGACGACGTCTTCTCTGTGAGTTCCGTTTTAAAGCTGCCGTGGCTGGCTGTGCACGCCCAACCCCCAGAGTATGTCACAGACATGGATGGTTTCATCTGAATGGAGCAGGGGGAGCACAGCCTTCCTCACTGTCCACTGCAGCCCTGGACCGTTGATACTCCCAGTACACCCTTTTCTCTATGGCTGCACCGTAGCTGATCTAAACCCTGACAGGGAAAGAACTTGGAGATCTTCTGCCCAGACCTATGCCTTCGGACCAGTGAAGAAGGTCTAACCTATGGGCGTGGGATAGCTGTGGGGTAGTTGAATCCTGAACACAATTCAGGTATTCTTCAGGTTCAAGTTGGTCTCTGAAACAAAGGACCAGCCTTTCATAACTCTATCTGCTACCTGCCTCCTTTCCCTGGAGGAAAAAAAAATACAATTGAAGGGAAAGAAGAGGAGAGGGGGAGATGGAGAGAGAGAGAGAGAGAGAGAGAGAGAGAGAGAGAGAGGCCCTAGTACAGCTTTTACATTGCCCTAATTTCTGAAACATAAAAGCTATTCTTTTAGAGTAAATCCATTTTTTCCCCATGGCATTAAGGATAGAGAAATTCCTAGGAAAATAATTTGTCAAGTCTTGACTGATCAAAGATACATATGAAAGGACCCCACTTTTTTTTCTCTTCCCCAGGCAAAAGCCAGCCCCCATCTAAGCTCGGAGTGAATCGGCAATTCATTTACCGACTGTCAGATAAAGTAGCACAATCCCCACCACGTCTTTCGCTGGGACGGCACCAGAAGGAAGCAATTCTGTGCCCGCCGAGCGTACAAGCTGGGGGTATGTTAGTGATTAGAGGGATCCCGGCCTGGGGAGCCGGAGAGATATGACTCAGATTCGCAAATGCACCATAAATCTCCCTTTTATTCAAAATGTGTGTTTTATAGTCGTTTCCTGGCCAATTGCTGCCTTGAATAAATATATAACATATCTGGACTAGCTTTTAGGCCCAGGGCTGGGGTTTGTCTTGAGAGCCAAATATTCTTGCTATTTCCAAGAGCAAATAATGCAAATCTCCCTGCTCCCCAGCTCCCCAGCCACATCCCACGTCAAAATTACATAGAAATGGGGGTTGGTGCTAATTGGGCCAAGGGAGACAATGCACCACCCGGCCCGCTGAGCCAGGTTCTCACTGTCTTCACACAGGTTGCCTAGGCTCTCAACCGGACACCCCGCACCCCGTGGCCACCTCTGAGGGTCATTCCCTGAATTTGGTTAGAGCCACTGAGCTCAGACGGTTAGCCGAAAACCTTTGTCTGGATGATCGAGGCTTCACCAAAACCAGTTTTTAGGAGATTTCCGTTTGTTCTTGAGACACCAGCTCCCTCCACGCCCCAAACTTGCATCTCATTTTCACGGAAGCTGCCCTTCTCCAAAGGTGGGAAGGGGGAAGACCGGTGGCGCTTTTCATTCCTTTCCTCCTCCTTGCCATCGACTTGAGTTGGACGGGGCGTGCCAGACCCGGAGTGCTTTTACCGCCCTCGTTCTTGAGGGCTGATTGCATGCTAAGCAATTTTGTTTAAAACATGTGCTCCTGCCTAGGCCCCAGACTTGACTTTGAGCTTTTTAGAAGGTCAACGTAAACATTGCTCAGCGACAGGATGCCCAGCCCAGCCCAGCCCAGCCCCGTGAGGTGCGCAGAATTCATTCTTACCCCCATTTGGCAGGGGGGCAAATGAAGGCTTCGAGGGGCCCTCCTGTGCCCAAGGTTTCATTGGCGCAGGGGACAAACTCTGTGGCCCGCTCTATTCACCATGCTGGCTGCTTGCAGAGAGCCCAGCGACAAAGCCAAAACAGTGCAGCCCCGGCCGCAGGCAGATCTGGGCCCCGAGTGACATTCAGTGTCCCGTGTCTGGATTCCTGAGAGCTGGGGCAGGACCTGGCAGGAAGTGGGTGCTCAGAGGCTTTCTGCCAGCTCCCCAGACTGTTGGCAGGCTGGCTGACCTCAGCTGGAGAGAATGCTAGTTTCGATACACACGCAGAGGCCCGTGAATACCCCTACGGTCAGCGGAGATCTTTGGGGAGCGGAGCGGGCTCTGTCCGGTGCGGGCTTCCTGTTCCCATCTCAGCTCCGGGTCTCAGTGTGGAGTGAGGATCCAGGGGTGAGAACAGAGGTGTGTCGGGTGACCTGGCTGGTGGCGGAGCTGAGTCAGGCTGTCCCGGGAGGAACCCCCCCTCTGACACTTCTCCTCTCTGCCTGATCTGGAACATTTCTTCCACTCCCTGGGCTTGGGTGTCTTTGTCTGGAAAACATTGGTAGGAGGGATATTTGTGAATTAAACCAGTGGAGGCAGGAGGAAGGGTCTACGTGTACACGGTCGGTGTCAGAAGCACGCAGGAAACACGGCATTGATCGCAGATGTCATCCGTCTCCTGTCTAGTTCCAGAAAGAATCTTAGGCCACAGAAACATGTGCACTCCGGGTACAATGAACAGCGCAACGAAGCCAAGGGTGATGAGCACATATCAGTGGATTCCATTGGGCTTATGTGGCAGCTTGTTTTTCTCCAAGTGGCCACAGCAGTCGTTTTATCCTGTGTTCTGTCCGGATCCATGCTGCTGCTTCCATTGAGGCGTCGGATCCTCGCCCTTGACTGTGGGCTGCACCCAATGGCCCCCTTCTGGCAAATAGTGTGTGGGGTGTGTGTGTGTGTGTGTGTGTGTGTGTGTTGTGAGAGAGAGAGAGAGAGAGAGAGAGAGAGAGAGAGAGAGAGGAGGGTAGTGTACCAAGAACTAAGGGTTGAGCTAAAAACAGGCCAGGCCCAGGCTCAGGGACGGGTGGTGACCTCCTCAGTCAGAAAACCTCTCCGGGTCATTACAGGCAACGCCGGTTGTGCCGAGCTGGCCCGTGCTTTGAGATGCCCACTCCTGAAATCAGCGGCCACGCTGTGAGGAAGCCCCCTGGGAGAGCCCCCGTGGACAGTGGCTGAAGTCACCCGGCGGGCGAGGGAAGGGCCTGCAGGTAGCTGCCCCCGCCCTCCTCGGCCTCGTGGTCTAGGGAGCGAGCCAGGCCCTGTCCGAAACCCTGGCCCGCAGAACCCACAGCGAAAGCAAGGGTTTTAGGGTATTTTGCTTCTCGCCCTTCGGGACTGGGACATCCTGGGCAGTGAAGAGGAATGCGTTTGGCTCTGAGCTTCCTTGCTGCCAGAACAAGGAGAGAATTATGGTTAGTTGCAAGAGCCCAAAGTATTCGTAAAAGGCAAACAAATGGAGCTGTTTGCTAAAAACCAGGAGGGAAATTTCCCTGAGGTTCTTGGAGAGATACCGTGTTATGTAATTTTTCTGGGCGATGTTTCCGGAGGAGAACGGCACATTCAGCCCCCATGGCTTGTGTGATGGGACTATTTATGCAGGGTGTCCTCCATGTGCCACCAAACCCTCCATCGCAATTGGACAGCATCAAGAAGACCAGAGGCCAAAATGATACCAGCTGGTTACCAAGGCCTTGACAGATCTGGCTTGTCCAGGGGGATATTTTACAGAAAGCAGAAGCCCCTGAGGCCCTTATCACCAGCTCAGGGAGCAGGTCCTGGCCGGGAGGCCGGGCTCTGAAAGCATGTGTGTGTTGAGTGCACAAACAGTAAACGGCTGTACTCAGAGGATCCTTCATGGACATGCTTTCTCATAACAGAGGCAGGCAAGACACACCCTGGTTAACAGGGTCAGAGGTCAGCTTTCGAACTGGGAGAAACGCAGGTTCAAATCCAATCGAGGCCTCTAATGAGCTGTGCAACCTGCGGGAGTTACTTAACTTCTCTGAGCCTGCGTTCAGGACCCCCAAGGACAAGAGCACAGTAGGTTTTTAAAGGATCGGGAGGCAGAGGTGAGGTCAGTGTGTGAGGCTGCAGGCGACCTTTCCCTTTTGCCCACTCTCTCTTTCCCTGGTTCACACTCTCCCCCAGCCACTTGAGAATGACAAGGTTTGGTTTCAAGTGGTTCCCCCAGGGAAGGGGCCTCAGTTAGAGGAGCTGGGGAGGGACCATCTCGCCAGCACTCAGGGCTGAGCTAAAAACAGGCCCAGGCCTGGTGGGGGTCACTTTCCCACTCTGCAAACGGGTCCCTCTTGTCCAGGCTCCCTGGGGAAGCGGGCCGGCCAGGGTGCCCATCCTAAATGCCTCACTTCCTGCCCTCCCCCAGCCGCCCCATGTCTCTCGAGGAGGGAACTGTAAGTACTTTAGACAACAGGCCGATAGTGTCAAAGAGATGGATGGGACAGGCTGCTTATCTTGCTTAAAGAGACATGACTGGCTGGGCCTGTGCTTCTCCCCCTCCTCTTCCTTCCCAGCCTGTGAATTGCGTTTTCTTTCACACACACACACACACACACACATGCACCCAGACCCCATGGGAAGCCTCTTTCTGCCTCTCAGAAAAGCTTACCTGTCTTCCTCCTTCTTGTCCACTATTCTAACCACTTACAGAACTCAGAGAGCAAGGGGGACACAGGTTTGCAACCTTGAACAGACCGAGAGAAGACTCTGGAACTTTGAGATGGGGGAAAGGTAAGGGAACTCTCTTCCCCTTCCTAGGAGAATTACAAAAAAGGAAGGAAGGAAGAAGGGAAGAAGACAGAAATGAAATTCTCCTTCTTCTTATGATAGGAGAATGTTCCCTCTGGGTGAACATTCTGGGTTCCAGAATTGTATTCCAGAGCGCAGCAGCACTCCCGGGCTCAGGGTGCAGGAGGCAGCGTGTGGAAGCGAAGGGGCCCGAATTCTAAATCGGGACAAAGGGACAGAATGGCTGCCAGCAGCATTGTCCCAGCAAACGAGGGCTCGTGAGTCAGCGCAGGCACTCTGGGGCACTGCCAACTCCCCAAACACCACCCCTACAAGCCAGCTGCTTTCCGTCTCAGTCCCTACCCCAGAGCTGGGGCGATTTTGCTCCCCGGGGATATTTAAAGATGTGCGGAGTCAGGTTTGATTGTCCTGACGTGTGAGTGTGCGGGGTGCCACTCAGCATCATGGGGCACCCCCATGGCAAAGATCTGTCCGGCCCCCGATGTCAACAGTGTGGAGGTGGAGAGACCCTGCCCCGGACGCATGCTAGCGCAGGTGTGCAGGGAAGAATGTTCAACGTGGAGCCCAGCAGGGTTTCTTTTTCTTTTGATAGCGAAGACGTGGAAACAGCTTAAATGCTCATTCATAGGGGACTAGTTAAGTGAGTGGCTTGACCCTGGCTGCCAAGTTAAAAACCACTGGCAATGATAACATTCTGATACTTAAGTCCTGCCCTCAGGGTTCTCTCTTAGTTTGTCTGGGGAGGTGCCCAGACATCGTATTTGATGAAGGACTGCTTTCCCCACACACCTTGATGGTTTAATACACAGCCTGGGTCAAAACCAGGCTCTAGGGCCCTTCGGGAATACTATACAGCGATGAAAAAGAACGAGGTTGATCTGGATCCGCCTGATGGCAAGGTTCCCAGACACGCTGTTGAATGAAAGAAGCCAGCTGCTGAAGCATTACGTTCCAGGTGGGAATATTCAGAAAACAAAAACAAATCAACCCCACCAGAAGTCAACCCCACCAGAAAAGTCTTTATACCAATAGCACAGCCACATGCAAAATAAGACGACCCACTGTAGGATTAAAATGGGGTCAGAAAAAATATGCCTCCGAAAGCTGTCAACTTTTACTTGAAGGGACCAAGATGGGGGTGGGGTTTCTGTGGTCTTTTCTGTCAGGTTAATTTTTTTAAGCGAAGGGATCGTATTCTTGATTGGATGAGTAAGACTTAATAGGAAGCAGGAGGAAAACAGAGGAGAAAATCAGGGACAGAGTCGCCTAAAGCTGTCCAAGTCCGATGGGGCCGGACGCGTCAGCTACGCCAGGCTTTCTAGCCAGGGCCCGGGCTTGCTTGTGTATTCACTGTCTAGGCAGCAACTTCTCCCCCAGGATTGGAGCACAGGCTGACAGCTGCTCACTTTATTAATAAGCGTCATGTCTGGGCAGCTCAAATTGCCAGGTATCTCTCCCTCTTTCTTCCAGGAAGGCTCCTGCCAGTGGTTGAAGCCACTGTGTCTCTGGGCAGAGGGTGGGTGGAGGAGGCTGACCTAGCACAGGGCTCGGAGGATCACCACCTGGATTTGAGAAGGAAGATGGGACAGGTTTGAAGGTGACAGTAAGGCACTTAACAGTGCCCTGTGTGTTGCACACCTACTAAGTGCCAGGTCCTGTGACAGGAGATGACGATAAAGACGTGAAAAGTCATATACTTATCTCTGCTTTCAGTGAGACAAATGTTTATCTAGTCAACAAGTAGTTGCTGTGCACCTACTATGTGCTGGCATTTGCTATATACTGGAAATGCGAGTGTAACTATAATAACAATGCATATTATCATTATCATTATTACTAGTACATTAACTGCTTACTAAACGTATACATAGTATGCAGCCACGGTGTTAAGCTTTTTAGACACGTTGACTGATTTAATCTTGAAAACAACCTTATGATGTACGTTTTATTCTTATCCTTTAACCGAAGCAGAAATTGAGGCCCAGAGAGGCCAAGAGACTTGCTCAAGTTCACACAGCTGGTAGGTGGAATAGCCAAGATTTAGCTCTAAAACCTCTGCTTTTACTTTACTCTTTATGCTTTTGGTGAGAAACATGGGAATTTATGTTTGCCCCTCTTGGAGCTGAGAGTCAAGTATATGTGTTCCAGGAAGTGGGGAATTTAGACCTAGATTAAGTACCTGTAAATAAGGCTGATTTATGTCCGAGGGTGGGGGCGCAGTGAAGGCCCCTCAGAGAAAGCGTTCTTTAAGTTGCAAGAGGCTGGTGCAAGGCCACAGAGCAACTCACCAGCAGAGCTGGAGGCAGGAACTTCTGCCCCTGGTCCACAGGGGCACCTCGGCTACCCCAGCCTGGCCCTGTGTCGGACGTTCTCTGGAGAGCCTCACTGGATGATGGGAGCATTCAGGAAATGAACATTCTCACCCCATTTCCCATCTACAGAGACATCAGGCACATTAGGGAAGAAGCCAGAGAGGTAAACTCAGGTTTCTTGTTGCCATGGGCAAGGGGAAATAAAAAGTCCTTAACACAACCATGTGCCTTATCTCAGGCCTATGGGCCAGGATTGGAGAAACATCAGACCTGGATGGACAGATCTCAGGCAGCGAGAAACAAAATGTCACTCATTCATCTCCCTACCTGCCCATCCATCCACTCATTCCAATCATTCATTCCAAACACATTTATCAAGTGTCACTTTGTGCCAGGCACCATGCTAGGCCCTGGAAGTCGCTGTGGGTGGGTACTATGGTCACCGCTATCATCCCAGTTGACTGAGTGTGGCTTCTGCACTCAGCTCACCTGCGTGCAGGCCCTTTGAGAAGTAGACACCAAAATGAGCCAGGCCCTTCAGGAGGTCTGCTGAGGGCCAACACCTAGGAGGCGGAATGGGGAGGGAGCCCGAGGAAGCTGAAGGGCAGTTAGATCACGCTGCCGGTCTGTGCCCTGTGAAGGAGAGGGGGAAGGCAGAATCTGAGGAGGAAGACCCTCCCTCAGACTGCAGCGCAGTTTTAAGGAAGGTTCGACAAGGCCAGCGGGGAGTCCTTGAGCCAAAGTCTTTCATCCGTGGAGTCCGGTGTCTCTCAGGAACCCACTGGCTTAGTGTCCAGTCCGTGGCCAGGAGCAGCCCGTGGGCAGTGCAGCATCAGTGGAAATCTGCTCATGGGTCTCCAAGTGCAGCTGCTGGCACCTTTGCCAGGCCCCTGCCGGCAGCTGGGTGTCTGTGTGGGACATTTCATGGCTTGCATAGCATCATTTCATTCTTTCTCCAAACCACCCTATGAAGTCACAACTTCATTCAACTGGAATACATAAGGCGGTCCTAAAGAAAACTTCACTGTGTCCCATAGCCATTTCAAGGCAGAGCAGCACCAGGACTGGTGAATGCCATGAAGGCCATCGAGTCAAGGATCCGGTCCCCTTCCACGGTTGTGCTCTGCTGTCCTGAACCTTCTGATGGGCTCGCTGCACTGGTGTCATGTGACTTGAGCAATTGGAGTCCCTCCCGTAAGATCTAATGCTGTCCGCGCAGAGAAGGAGGGGCTGTCTTCCCGTGTCCGTTTCTGGGAAGCTTTGGACACACACCTTCTCAAAGGTCATTGGTCACAACTGGCTCAGGGACAGTGTCCTAAGGGGATCACCAGCAAGAAGAATGGGATCTTTATAACAGGCGTTAGCCCAACCAGGCTTCTGCCTAGGAGATGAGGTCTGCCTATCCGGAAGCTTAGGGTCACTCTGAAGGTGATTCAGGCAACAGATCTAGGTTTTGTCAGCCGAGTGGAAAAGGGACTAAGTGGGGACTGGCCCTGGGTCACCGGCTGGGTGCTCTGAGCAGCAGACCCTGAGACGGGGTGCTCTGGGGGTCGCCGATGGTGGAAGGGAAGAGAAGGGAGCAAGATGGGCTATAGCGGAGCTGTAAGGAGGCTTTTGGCTGACCTGGCAGAAAGCTTTGTATCAATTTCAAACTAGCGGCTTCAAGTAGCACAGATTCAGAACCTCTCCATTCCTGCAGGTCAGGAGTCCTCCTCTTGTCCTCTGATCCAGGGTTCCAGGCTGCTAAACATGGCTGGGGCCATCTCAGCGCTCCACCGGGGAAGGACCTATTTCTAAGTCTCAGTGGCTGTTGGCAGGATTCATCTTCCTGCGGGTTGTAGGACCGATGGCCCCTCAGTGTCTTATTGGCTATTGGCAGGAGGCCACCTTTGTGGTTCTTGGTCACATGGATCTCCCCAGGAGGGCTATTTGCTTCATCAAAGGCATCAAGGGAGAGAGACAGACGTTACAATCTTATATGGTGCAATCACCGAAGTGGCAGCCTATCACCTCTGCCATGTTCAATTGTTAGAAGCAAGTCACAGGTTCGCCCCACTTTCACAGGGATGGGATTATACAAGGACGTGAAAATCAAGAGGCAGGGATAACGAGACCATCTTAAGAGTGTGAACCTGGCATGGTGATTCAGCATGGTCTCAAGATGGGTCACGGGGCTCAACGCCTTTATACTTCCCAGTAGACCTGTCAGTAGATGCAGGCAGTCCCAGGAAAGGGTGTGACCTTGGAGGTGGTGGCTTTCTGCTGATGAGGTCATTTCTGAAGGCTGCCAGCTGACACCTTTTCCAGTGGGGAGTCAACCTGTCAGTCCTGAGTGGGGCGATGTAGGAGACAGTCACACAGTAGCCGACAGCAGGCAGGGCACACATCAGCCCAATTTACAGACGAGGAACTGAAAGTCCACTCGTGAGTAGGTAATTAAACCATATCCTAACCCGAGTCTGCCTCACTCCAGAGCCCACGTACTTCACCATTGCCTTATGATTCTCCGATGGAATTTCAAGTCTAACTCTGTGGCAGATGGATAGGCTGATTTGCCATCAACTACGTGTGTTCCCAGCGATTGATGTCTCCTTGCCATCAGCCACCACAGCCACCACGGCATTTCCACGTAAAGACGGGCCGTGGCAGATGGTACGTAAGTGGGTTGCAGTTGAATCGCACGAACTGAGAGACTTTTTCCAAATCTAATTGTACTGGGCGGGGTCGGCTAGGTCAGGGACAAGGCCCCAGAATTGAGTGGCTTGCCACTCCTCCTTTCCAACCACTACAATATGGGCTGGGCAGCATCTTTGGTTGTTCCGTTCCAGGCCGCGATTCAGTGATCCCAGTTCCCTGCATCGGAAACATGTAGCCCTCCAGGTCGTCGAGGAAAGGGCAGAAAGGTATAGGTGTGATGCGGGGAGTCTCATGGCAGGACACGGAGGTGGAGGATAGGCTGTCTCCCTTCCAATGGCCAGGAGCTGCTCACGTGTCATCAGCCTCATGAGGACTCCTGGCAAATACAAGGTTGCGATGGCATGTTTTGAACATGTAGCATTCACTGCCACACCCAGCAATGCACCCCGAATCGGGCAGGGATGTAGAACGGTGATAACACTAACACTAACTCATAGTTACAGCTGGGTTGGGAAGACCCAGTACTTTCCCCGTTCAGCCCCAGCTTCGGGGTTTCGGTCCTTCCTGGGGATTTGGCTGGTAGAATAATCAAACGACCTGCCATCCACCAAGCCTCAGGGTGTTGATCAACACCGTGGTGCGTGCTGCCCGCGTCTGCCTGACCCTCTCCCGGGCTTCCTCTGCAGCCTGGACCCCGGAGGTCTCCGGTCTGAACCAGGAGACCCCGAGCAGGGAGAGAAGCGATCTGGGTTTAAACTGTTCCCAGACGAGGCGGCTCTTAGCGCCTAAGCCTCGTGGGGAGAGACACTTGTCTAGAGACACTGTCTGAGCCCACACCTGGAAGAGATTGATTGAGAGACAGTTAATATGGCTGCGTGATTTATGAGGAGGAGATACTGTAGCCAAGGTGTGTGGGCGGGGGTGGGGTGGGGGGCGGGCAGGGTGAGTACAGGCGATGTGCTTACTGCTGGGTCGGGTTCCACCACTGAGGGAGGAGGGGGGAGGGCCAGCCAGCCGGCTTGCGGGAGAGCTGGCCCCAAACCCAAGAGCCCAGGGGCTGGGGGAGGCAGAGGACTTGGCCCCCGGGCGCTGGATTCGTGGGACCCAGGGCTGTGCCTTGCTGCCGCGCATTCATCATGTGGATGGATAGCCCCCCGTGAAGCAGCCCATCTGTCAGGGGCCCTCCGCGCCTGCTGGCACCCGTCTCTTGGGCTGCAGCTCACGTCCACCCGGCGTCTGCTGGTGCCAAGTGCTTCATTCACACACGTGTCTGAAAGCAGACATCTTTGGGGGACTCGGTGTTCTTCCAGCTTGCCGCCCTCCGACCCTCGCTCGCTTTTCCTGAATCCATGAGAACGCTCTCTCCCAGGAACTTAGCTGATTCTGGCGCATTTGGACATTCGAGTGCCTCCCCGTGAATTTCAGGTTAACTGTCTATACCTCAGGCTCCCACCTGGAAAGTGGAATAAGCAAGTCTTGTTTGCTGGCCTCCTTGTAAGAAGAAGACCAGCATGATACTAATTTAACGCTTACCGTCCAGGGTTTTAGAGCCTCACCCATGGCTGTGAGTCCTGGCTTCACTCCCAACTCCCTCTGCAGCCTTGAGCAAGGTGCTTAACCTCTCTGAGCAAGTCTCAACTTGTTCGACAATGAAACAAGGGGCAGCTAACTCTGGAAGTCACCCAAAATTAAAATGATGATAGAGGTAGGAGGCTTACCTCTGGGGCAGCTGCACAGCGTGAGCTCAACGCACAAGACACCAAATAATAACTACGGGGCATGATTGAGGCAGGATAAAGGGCAGACACCAGGAAGCGTTCCCAGACACAAGCGATGGTCATCACGGCTCACACAGGCAGAGGGAAGTTCTAGAGCTCCTACAGGCCACTTCCTTTCCTTTCACAGCTTTCGCCCACCCGGGCCAAACGTCCCTCAACCAGCCGGAGAACCGGAGCCTGAATACATAAACCTACATTTCGTTTCAATTGTCTGGAGAATATTCCTTGGGCAAGCGCCGCTGTGTATCCCTTCCCAGGTCAGTCAGTAAAGGAGGCATTTCGATTCTTAAAAAGGGATGAAATGTAGCCTGATCAGGGCACTCTGCCAACGGAGTCAGTGCCGTGGGGACGGCCGTAACCCTGAAAAGAGTGATGAGAAAATCGTTTTCTGGAATGTTCCAGGGAAGGAGGTGGGGACTTAGAACCGGGTTGGCAAGGATAATAGGAGTTTGGCAGGCACTTGCTAAGGTGCTTATTGAAACCTCTCTGTCGGCTGATGGGTAGAATGCCCGGAACACTGCTCGGCTGACGGTTTCCGTTTCATCCCTTCAGGGCAGGACCGCAGGCTCTCCAGACAGGCTTACGTGCTGGGAGGTGCGGGTGATAGAAAAGTGGAATGAGATATTACGAGACAGACTCTCACGGCACAAGCTCTCTGTCGTGGTCCTCTTGGGGTTTCTCCTCTCCCACATTCGTGTCCTCCTTTCCAGGCAAGATTGCCTCCATTTTCCTTTGGAGAGTTACCTATTCTCTACGCCCCTGGGGCTCCAAGTAGAGTGGGCTGTGCTTCTCTCTGGCTCCCAGGGCCATGAAGGCGTCAATCAGAGAACTCCATTTCCTAGCGACATTCACAGCCGTTGGTTCGGGGACGGCCACGTCACTTTAAACCGGGCCAGTGAGGCTCAGCCTTGGGACTTCCGCTGGTCCCGTTGGGAAAGGGAGGCCCTGTCTTTCTGCAGGTCCTGAAGGCGGGTGAGTGGAAGCCAGGAGGCCACCATGGGAACAGAGCTCCTAGGAAGAGACCAGAGCTGAGCAAAACAAGACACTGTTTTGATGGCATCCAAGGCTCTGGCTTTTTGGATCTTGAGTTACACTTCCCCCATGTTGCGGAAGCCGCTTCGAACTGAGTTTCTGTTGCTTGCCATCAGCAATTGTGTAAAACACACGCACACACACGCCAATCGCTCTGCAGACGTTCACTGAGCCCACCTACATGCACATGCTTGGCACTGAGAGGAAGGAGAGCTGGACGGAGAAGAAAGGACCCTGGAGGGTGAAGAGTCAGACAGGGGCTTGAGGCTCGTGGGCCCCAGAGCTGGAGTACCGCAAAGAAACCGATGCCGGCTGCACTGAGGTCCCATCGGGGCAGAGCTCTGCTTCTCTTGCTCACTGAGCCAAGGCCAGCGCCTCGCACCAGAACCGGCGCACAGTAGGTGCGCAACAAATACGTGCATCCTTGACTTCACCCTCTCCTGCACAGTCTCACGTTTGGTGCTCATCATAACGAACCTGGCAAATAATAAAAGCAAAGCTTAAAGAGGTAAGCGGCAGGGTCAGGATGGAACCCCTCTGCGTGTGTGACTCCGCAGCTGGTGTCCGCACTGCCCTGTCATCTTAGACACTCCCGCGGGGAAAGGAACAGGTGTCTGAGAGAAAGGGCTTGTGACCAGAAACAGAAACGGAGTGATCATAGTCCAACAAGGGCTCAGTGTTCAGAGGAAAAGGAGATGAGATGAGAAAAAGACAGGCCCAGGCCCATGCATTCATTCTTAAAACATACCAAATTCAGCAAATATTAAAACGTCATACATTTAAAACTAAAACATTTAAAACCCACACATTGTAAACATGAAAACATTTCTTATTACTTAAAATATTAAAATACCTACTATTAATACTTGTGAAGCATTTCATCACATATTTAAAACATTTATATTTATACATATCAAAATGCTCAGTAGTAATACATTTAAAATGTGAAAACATTTCGTGACAATAATAATTACGATTGTAATTACTGAGCTTGGCCTAGACTATCCATAGCTGTGCCATTCAATCCTCACATGGATTCTATGAGGAAAGTTCTCGTAGGTCCTTATTTGCTGATGAGGAAGCTGAGCTTTAGAGACCAGGAGTAAATGATCAAAAATCACACATTAGTTAGTGGGATTTAAACCCAGGAAGCCTGATGCCCAGCTTTGCTCTCCCCCAAGGAGGGGTAGAAGCCAAGTGAAATAATGCTCCATTTTCCCCCAGGAGCTCAGGCCGGAGAACTGACTGCCTAGTAGAGACCGAGGGAAGGGCTGGGGTGGGGTGTTCAGAAGCTCATGGGATGCTGGCCTGTCTAGTTTGCTTGGCCTTCGCCAGCCCTCCTTCCCTGCAAACAGCTGAATGGAAACAGGTCCTCATCTTTCATCACTCATCCAGGCAGTTACTCATTTGTTGACTTCACTCATTCAACAAATCTTGTTGCTACGTCCAGCGTTGTTCTTGATTCTGCAAACACAGAAGTGAACTGGACAGACAAGGAACCTGCTCTCTTGTGGCTTGTATTCCAGTGAGAAGACACTGGCAACAAGTCACCAAACACCTAAAAAGAAAGTAACGTTTCATAGTGAAAAGGAAATTAGCTGGGTGATGT
This sequence comes from Noctilio leporinus, assembly GCA_004026585.1. Taxonomy (NCBI): domain Eukaryota; kingdom Metazoa; phylum Chordata; class Mammalia; order Chiroptera; family Noctilionidae; genus Noctilio; species Noctilio leporinus. The sequence continues at coordinate 260,463 of PVIW01000749.1, forward strand.
AATTAAGCATAACTGGGCAGAGCCTACTGTAGGTCAGGTGGTCAGGGAAGGCTTCTTGGAGGAGGAGACAACTGGGTTGAGATTTGATGGCTGAGAATGAAGCGCCTACAGGAAGATCTGATTGTAGAACTTCCTAGATGCCAGCTCTTTCTTGTCTGAGAGAAAGATGAATGAATCAGCCTCATGGCCTCAAGGTGAGCGGTGGAGACTTTCCTGACCAGCCCAGCACACTGGGAATTGGGTCTGCCTAGCAGGGGCCCAGGGGAGCCCTTTCCAGCTGGGCATCCGAGGTTCTGATGTTGGGTACTTTCAGAGGTCAGCTGCAGCTTTCCGGAGGACCTTGGGGACATGTCAGTTCTGGAGCCAAGGCTGGAGGTTACCCGTGCCCAACCTCCACTAGGGCTAGAAGAATTAAGTCACCAGTCACTGAGCCTTGGGTCTTTCACAGAGGGACTGCCAAACCCGGCCTGATCCCAAGAGGACTAGTGTCCACTTTCCCTTGCCTTCAGATAACGGAGTAGCTGCTCTAAAACCAATTTGGCTTGTCTGCTTCTATGGGGAAATGAGCTTGCTCCCAGCTCCCAGGGCCGGGAAGTTCATGGAAAGATGCAGATGTTGTAGTATTAGTTTTTTGGTGAGGTTGACAATAACACACCCTGAGCCCTGGTAACTGCCTGTTTGGGCTGTGGGGGCTGATAGTTACTAGGGTAATCTGGTCTTATAATAAAAATAATAGAAGGAAAAGATGAACCCTATCCTGTTCGGTGACACTGGTTCGTTCTATAGGTTTTTCTATTTGGCTTCCTGATCACCATGGAAACAGCCTCTGGATGGTGGTTTGTTGGGGGTGATTAAGGCTTTTGGTCCTACCGACCTTGGAACCTTAGTTCAAATCCCAGCTCCATCTCTTACTACTCTAGAACCTTGATGAGGTTTACGCAACCTGCCAGAGCCTCAGTTTCCTCATCTGAGACATGGGAATAGTGGTGATGACTAACATCTCTCTGATAGAATTTTTGGAGGCAGGAATGAAGCAAGTCACTTAGCCCAGTGCCTGGAACATAGTAAACCCTCTATCACTGGGCAGGGTTGTTACTAATATTATTATTAACGGTAGTAATAGTGTTATCACTAGTGCTTATAATCAGCTTATAAATAGCCACACCCTATTTCCAAACGAGGAAACTGAGGCACTGAGCTGTAGGTAACTTGCTTCGGTCACACCTTTCCATTTTCCGTGTCACTAACGGACTTTACAGACCCAAATAGTGGAATTGTCAACGTGTCCCCATAAATAAACGGGAAGAGAACAATCTCTTGGCCTGGAAACAACTCCCTAGGTGAGGGTAAGCCAGTAAGAGATTTCCGTCCGATGCAGGCTCAATGGAGGGGATATTGTTCTGGGTGGACCAAGAGGGCCTACCTAAAACACTTACAGTGTTTTCTCTTTTCCTTTTCTTTTCTTTTGCTTTCTTTCTTTTCTTTTCTTTTTCCCTCTGGGCCTGTTAGGGGCCACTGGGGCAATGGGTGGAGAAACCCCGGGAGAATAACCCTTCGGGGCACAGGGTAATAACAACAACAGCAATAACTGCGGTATGGAGCACCTACCAGGTGCTCTGTTCTCTTCGGTGCTTGAGTTTAGTTCTCCCCTTCGATCCCTAAGACATCCGGCAAGAAGAACATAAATTTCCTCTGTTGCAGATGAGCCAAGCGAGGACCGAAGGAATGAAGTCATGCTCCAGGGAGCCCTGGATGCCAGCGCGAGCCTGGCCGGCGGCTTTCGAAGCCTGTCCCCCTCCCTGCGACCACGCTGCCAGCCAAGGTCAGGACAGCGGAGCTCAGAGCTATACCCTGAAGGAGGGCGGCCTCACCTCTGGGTGGGTGGCGACTGTGGGGCTCACCCTGACATATTGGTCTCCTTCTAGCTGGACAAGCTGGCGTTTGCAAGGGCCACCCTTCTTTGCCAGGAGCCCAGAGGCTGGAGGCTGGCTTGGTGCTCCCTCCTCCCCCCACCCACACGCCCACGAGTCACTTCCAAGGGTGGGGAAGCCTTTGAAGCCCTGGGGAGGCCGCCTGGAGCTGCGGAAGAGGCGAACATGGGGCCAGCAGATAAGCAACGTCCACCACGGGCGCCCTCCTCACAGGAGGAGGAATTTCCGACAGCGGGTTCTCGCCTGGGGTTTGCTTCCTTCGTCTAGTTTGCAGAGCTTAGGACGGATGAAGTTCCCAAACGCAGCGGCTAAACCAGGCCTGGAAGCAGAGCATGGGCTCAGCGGCTGTTCCGTTCTCCCCAGAGTTAGGGCTCTGGGCTGTCTCATCACGGGGACGAATCACCCATGGCTTCCTCCCCCTGTGTCTTCACGTCGTAAAAAACCAGCCGGGGTCCCCAAGAGTCCCATGAGGCACAGTTTGTGTGAACATACATTTTCCCTTGGGAGCATCCATAGCTTGTATCAGGGCTTCTGTGACTCCCTCCCGGAAAAGGGTAAAAAAGACTGGAATGAATGAATTTTAAAAAAATGCAAGCAATTATCAAATAGGTAGAGAACGCCAACTCTATCTTTGTTAATGCTACTCATTGCTTAGGTGGAGTTCCTCCAAGTAGACCCCGAGACGAGGAACCGAGTGCCAGTCATTTTGGTTTTGTTTTACTTTTGCAGTTGCAGGTGACCCCAGGAAGCACCCTAAGGGGGTGGAGAAATCTGAAGGGGAAGCAGCCAACCAGTCTGTGTTGGTGAGAGGGTTCCTGCTATGGGAAACTGAGGTTCAGCCCTACAGGGACTTCTGGGTCACCAAAGCAGAACCAGCTTCAGAGGTGTCCCACTTGGGGGACAAGAAGAGGGAGTATCCATGCTCCAACCCCAATTTGTCACCATCTGAGGGCTATTCCTGGAGGCATTGCACCCCGGACTGCTGGTCACCCCCATGAGCACCAGTGGGGGCAGCTGTCAGGTGGGCAGCTGCACACGCTTGTGCAAGGAGGCCACCAGCATGCAGAGGGTGGTGTGCGCTGAGAGCGGGCGGGTGAACTCCCCACGGGATCCACTACACCCATAGATTCATGTTTATTTGTTCCATCGCTGAGTGCGAGTCCTACTTATGGGAGACACAGCTCTAAAGATGACAACCTTGGTTTCCACAGTAAACTAGGAACAGGGCTCGTGTAATATTAATGATGTACATTTTTACATAAATGCCGTGGGCTTCCAGGTGAGCCTCTGGGTTGAGCATCATCAAACAATTCATTGCATTGGAAATAAAGCCACACTCATGTCTCAGAAGAATGAAAAGAAATGTGAAATCAAGGAACATTAGAGTCAAATGTGATTTCTATAGCTACCCTGAAAGGATTCAGAGTTCAAGTCCCAGGTCTGACACCTAGCTATGATTGTGTGACCTCCAAGAAGTTGTATAACTGCTAAACTTTAGATTGTGTGTGTGTTTGTGTGTGTTTAATCTGTCAAATGATATGACAACCTATCCCATACAGCTATCATGAAAATTAAATGAGGCAGGGCACATCACCAATAGTTGCAGATTGTATTCTTCGTTTAGATACTTTTCCTTCCACCCTTGCTATGGTTTACTATGTCAAGGGTATCTACTTCCTTATCCTGTTGATATAAAGTGTGGCCATGTGAGTTACTTTGGCCAATGGATGTGAGCAGATGTAGCCTGTGATCCATCTGAACAGAGATTTTAAGTGGGTTTATATAGTTTTGGTTTATTCTTTTGTACTCCTGCCCTGAGCCTTGAGAAGAACATGATTTGGGCAGTTGATGAAGCTTTAACTTGGGTTGCAAAGGTGGAGACACACAGCAAAACTGCACTCAGCCCACAACCTGAAGCAGAGGTACACCAGTTGATCACAGGCCACTATGTGAGAAAGAATATTATTGATGTGAGCCTTTGAGATCTGGGCTTATTTGTTATGCAACATCATCACAATAATAGCTGACTATTACACAATGCAATATGAAGTCTAACACATTATAGATGCTCAATAAGTAGTTATTATTGTTATTGATATTATTACTATTGGAAAAAAGGTAGGTGAATGTGTTTGAAACACACTGTATATGATAATCCTGACCTTAGTACATTAAAGCCTTTGGAAGTCCTGTAGTTAAAAAAAAAAAAGTAAACTTGGAAACTTTTTCTGTAATAAACACGTACACATATTTTTAGAGCATTTTGGGAAAGAGCAATGTGAAGGCCTTGCATTCAGGATGGGAAGCATTCCAGGTCAAAAATTGGTTACTTCCCATCGCTTGTCTGATGGGGTGTAAGAAGAGCATCGAAGTAGATGCGAAAGCCTCACACCCCGTGGGCTGGACCAGCTGCTGACTTTTCAGCACCCAGTTAGCCAAGTGCAACACTCTTCCTTCTTCCTGCTGTTCCCAGGCTGAGAATCCGCCAGCCATGCAAATGCCTGGTGGGGCGGAGGGATGCTCCACGAGATTCGGAAAGGTCATTTCATGTGTCTTACCACTCACTAAGAATTTAACACACGTGATCTCATTGCTTTCTCCTGACAAAGTGGGTGCTTTCGTTAGCGCCACTTTCCAAGGGAGGAAACTGAGGCTCCGAGACCATTCATGGGTTTGCCAAAGGCTACCCCGCTAACGAGAATGGCACCAGCACTCAACACGTGTCTGTCCGAGGCTAACTGGCTGGAGGCCTTAGCTACAGTGCCTGGGGATACGGAGAAGAGGCTGGAAGGGGAACAATTTTCTTTCCCTTTTTAGCATCCCTGCTGCATCAGAGAGAGTGGGCAGTGGTAGGACTGAACTTTCCAGGCATGTGCTGTGACCCAGAAGTAGGCAGGCAGGAGGATGAGCATGAGGAAGGACACTATAATAGGACCTGCAGAATCAACAGTTCATCTGAGATGGACAGTGTCTTGCCCAAGATCACCTAGCCAAGTACAGCCAAAGTGGAGACTAGGACCTGGGTCCTCTGACTCCCTGGACAAATAACTTCTTATCCCTTTAATGAAAGTCCCCTATGTTGTTGGAAGCAGCACAACGTCAAGTTTAAAAGAATAGGGTTTGAAGCACTCCTTGCAGATAAGGATGGTAATGAAGTAGATGGAAGCACAAGGTATCGGGTTGAGCTTCCAGAGAGCTCTTGCCCTTCTTCCTTTTCTTTCTCTTCCCAATATGATGGCTGGAGCCCCAGCAGCCACCTATGCCCATGAGGCCACCTTGACAACGAAAGCCAGTGCTAAGGATGGTAAACTTGAAAGACGCAAGCAACCTGAGATACTCATGGCATCATGCATGGAGTCAATCAGCCCAACCACCCCAACCAACTCTGGTCATTTAACTCGAAGGGGCACCATTCCCTGGAGAGGTGCAACATGTATGTCCTGGCGACCTTTCAACCTTTATTATTTTAACAGAAGAGAAGGTAAGCTTCTATCTTGGTTACTTCATGTCTCTGATCAGCAGCTGAATGCAAGCTGGACCAACATATTATTTCAATACATTTATGTGCCCAGCGTCTTACTATTCTCCACTCACTGGCCGACTCTATAGACCCCATCAATAAGCTCCTTGTCTCTGGCTCCAACTGGATTCAAATAATGGGAGGTACCAGTAGGAGATGCAAGGGATGGAGGACAGTGAAGTTGGGTCCTTATTTCCTTGACTCTTTCCTTCCAGGTTGTTTAGGGCTGGTAGTGTCTTGACCACAAGCCTCAGCTTATATGAGGAGACCTCTCCTCCCTTCTTCTTTCTGGGTTCGATGACATCCCCTGTCTTTGCTCCCTCAGGACAGGTGATAGTAACAACTCCCTGATGACACTAGCCCCTGGGTGCTTCCCAACCCTTGCTGATGTCCTTGGTGCTGCCCTCATCGTTATAAATAGCACCCTACTAAACTTCCCTTTTCACTCTCCATTTCAGCTCTTCTCTCCAGAAAGACATTCTTGGGCCTCTATCTTCCCTCCCCTATTATCCTAGGGGAGTATTACTATTTTACTGCTATGCACACTCAGATATGTCATTAGTGGTATTTTAAAGACTACCACACAGTGAGTATTTATTATATTCCAGGTAGCCTACAGGGCACCTTATGTGCATTACCTTGTTGCATTCCCACAATACCCCAGGGAAGGAGGTCTTCTGCCCATTCCAGAGATGAGCAAAGCAAGTTCTTGCAGGCCAAATGATTTGCCCAAAGCCGCACAGCTCAGGAAGGGGTAGGGCTGGGATTTGAACCCCTGGTTGTCTGGCTCTGATGCTGGTGTTGCCGCTAAGCACGGGCTGTCTTATCTCTGGTTTGAATATAATTATAACCATGGCCATAGTTGTCATGGTCAGGTCTGTCTGCATTGAACAGGACACTCCCAGAAGGAAGTGTCGATGTTCAAGTGTGCTTACGAGACCAAGAGCATCTCCTAGGACCTCATAGGACACCCGAAATGTTACCCGAAATGAAGGGATTGAGTGCACTGAAGTTTGGAAGCCAGTGGTCTCAGGAACATAATTGGGAGAAACCCCTCACTTTTTGGCATCCTTATTCGTCTTATTACCTGTGGTCGAAGGAGCTCCTGTCATGGCCTTCCATTCGACCAGCATGCAGGCCATTCGCTGGCCTCCTGTGGCATTGCACCAACCTGTCAACCTGGAACAGACTGTCCCGGGCCAGGCCCGCTCAATGCCTTTCATTTAGCCTCTGCTTCGCGCTGCCAGCCAGTTTGGACGCATCCCCAGGGCAAGGGCTCCTGGCCTCCACAGTCTGAAACATGATTGCCGAGCAATTCCATAAATCTGCTTCAGAAAGGCCCGGCAATTTTTTTGGAGGTAAAAAAGCTAACAAAACTAATCCCTCACCGTTCCTTGAAGTGGACTCAGATGGAAATAAAATCTTTCCACAAAGTGAGCTTTGGCCCCACTTCCTCATTTCGGGTCCAAAAGTGACTTTCAGAAAGTGTGTTAGCGAGCGCGCTGGCTGCAGCTCGGGCAGGCCGGCCACAGAGGTGGAGGGGCCGTCACCAGGGGAACGCGCTCCTGAGCTGGGCTGCGCAAACATCACTCTTCAGTTCGGAGGGTAGAAGCAACCGTTGGAGAATTCATCAAACTTGAGACAGGAAACGGGCTTGGTTCCTGCTCGCTGGCACGGCCCACAGTTCTGAGTGGAGTGGAGGTGCCTCAGGTATTTGGGGCACAGCCGAAGCCAGGCCCTGGGTACCCGCAGCCCCACTGGACTTTATGGGAGTTAGGGCGGGGGGCAGTGGTCCGGCCACTGACCGAGACTGGAGACTGAGGGAGCCACGTGGAGATTTTCTGGAGAAGGGCAGGATGGTGCGGCACCATGGCAGAACGTGCCTGCTTCTTTCTCCAACCGAGTTTGCTCCTTGGCCACTGTTGGAAGCCAAGAAGGATGGGAAGGGACGCAGACCGTAGAGAGGAACCTCTCATGCCTGTTTCTCTCAAATCCATTTCCTGCCCTTCTTCAGCTCTCTTCTGCACGGCAGATGGCTGAGTACTGCAAACTACAATTCCCAGTGTCCTTTGCTTCTGGTCAGGCTCAGCCAATGGGAGCCTCCAGGGCAGGGAGTTTGGGGGGGCAGACTGAGGGAGGATGAGAAGGGCTAGGGTCATGCTCTCACACTTTGCATTCTCTCTGGTAGTTGAGAGGCCTCTCCAGGTGAAGTGGAGACTTCAGCATTGGCTGCATTTCCTATGTGGTTCCAGTTCTCTCCATGTCTCTCCGTTGTCCCAACTCCCACTGGGCAGCCCCACCTCTTCCCTTGGGCTCTTGTGTCCCTGGGTAGGAGAGGCTTCCTGCTCTTAATCCCTGAGTTGTCTCCAATGCCCTGTTTGCTCTCTCAGCTTTTCCAACACCTTTATAACCAGTTACCTGTATTCTTTCTCTTGAACTTGCAAAGGTGGCTTTGTCTTCTAGACTAGAGATGGACCAATACATGTTAAGACTCTGCAGCAGCAACTTGAAGGACATCAAATGAATATTTATAGAGACTCTATTAATCAGTGACTCAGGCTAACCTATTATAGGGATGTAGGTTATTCCAGTGATTTAAAACACATACACACAGACACACACACCCCTCCGAAATGAAGCAACAGTCCATAACAAATAGGAAGTAAGAAGCTTCCAATATCTCAGTAGCAAGCACTAATAGATAGTCTTCTTAGGATACAACCTTTGAGATGAATTGGCTCCAGCTCCCTCCCGTATGTGTTTCATGGCCCTCATGGTTCATTTCCTAGCAGACACATTTTCTTATGATCTCATATTGAGTCCCAGGGCCACTGGCTGACCAGAAGGCACAGGGCACCCTCACAGACAGTCCCACCCAAATGGAAAACAACTGGGAGATGAACTTGTATTAGTTAGGGAGCAGCGTAATCTTAGGCAGAGGGAGACATAAACATTCAGCCCATTGCTGGTCTCTTAATTTAATATTGAGGGTGTCCTGCATCAAACTTCAAACCCACAGTACCTTTACCATAGTAGGTGCTTTTAGCAGACTGTATTGATTTAAATGCCTATTATCTTATTCAGATATTCTTTGGATAATGTCTGTGGTTAGACTGCTGGTTTACCTCCAATATCTGTTCTCTCCTTCTTCTATAGTGAGGAAACAAGCAGTCCATAAGAAATCAGTAGTTATAGAAGATAGATAGAGAAAAAAGAAAAGCAGGGTAAGGAAGTAGAGAATGACAAGGTAAAGTCAAAAGCAGTATTGTTAAGAATGTGAATTTGAGCACAGACCTAAAGGAGTTAAATTAATGAGCCATGCTGATATCTGGACCAGAACCTCTGGCAGCAGGCAGCACAAACCACCAGTGCAAAGGCCCTGGGGCAGGGGCCTGATTTGCATGCTGGTGGAACAGCAGAGACCAGCATTCCTGGAGAAGAATGAAGGAGTATGAGACTGGTGGGAGCCAGATCAGCATGAAGCTATCTATTCTTGCAGAGGCTGAGGGTTGTGGTGAGGACTCTGGATTTTGCTCTGAGTAAGTTGGGAACAATTGGGCATTTGCAGCAGAAGAAAAATGGAATGGCATACATTTTAGGTCAGATCACTGCCTGCCATGGAGAACAGACTGGTGGGGAATGAGACAAGATCATTATTCTGTACAGTCTGTTATCCTCATGTCAGCCAGAGAAAGAGTGAGTGTTAGAAGTTAAAAGAATGAATGGATATTGAAAGTTAAAGGTTTAAGTAAGAGTTCAAGACAAGACTGGAAGGGCTGCTATAGGCTCATATATGATTCATAGCCACAGGCAGGGAACAGACAGGATTTACCCTGGGAAACCAGGGTGGGAGCAAAAACTTGAATCTGGGAAGAGAAGGAAAGGTGTTATAAAGGAGATGGGGCTTAAGCTAGGCTTGAAGGATGATGTGGACCAACTGAAATCCGTGCCACTGCAGGAATTCACAAGCAGAGGACAAGTGTGGGTCAGACAGGCCTACCGTTAGTTAGGCCAACCAGGATTATTAGAACATCCAGCCGTAGGGGAGTAAGAGACATCTTTTGACTCGATTAGCCCTGGCTGGGGCTCCAGAGCTTCCTCCAAAGGCTCTGAATTCCAGCCTCTCCTGCGGGCAGAGTCTGGTTTCTAAGTGAAAGGTTAGTAGGTGAGGTAGAGGGGTCTATAATGATGAATAAAACATGCAAGCCCACTCCTCCAGGGGTTATAGACAAGTGGGAGAACAAGGTGTTAAGTCAAGAAGGAAAAATATATATAATTACAAATATTGGTCCATGTGATGATGAAACACAGCCGAGTTGGGGAGGAGAAGAGGAAGGGAAATTCTCCCCAGGGGAAGTGATAGTTGGGTGGAGACCTGAAGGAGTCTCAGGTTTTGTGCAAAATTGGAGGGAAAAGCGTTGGTGGTAGAGGGAACAGTAGCTGCTAAGAGTTCAGGGCAAGAAATACCTTCCTGGACTGAAGAAAATGCAAGAAAGTATGGTAAGAGCAGAGTGTGCACAATGAAAGTCCTCCAGTTATTCTTCCCTCCCCCATTTATTTGGAGGAAAGTCATAGAAGGATGCACAGGCAGGTGCATGGAGTTGCTGGGTGTTTTATTGCCAAAATAAAATTATTTCTTGCACGTGGAATAATGTGGGGAGGGGTGTGCGAGTGGCTGCGCACAGACACCAGTGGTCACTGTACCAATTTTTAACCCAGCAGGTCCTCGAATGAATTTGTTTTGTTCAACGTTGTTCTGTGATAATTTGATGAGGTGCCGCAGGAACTCAATGCTTGTGTCTATCAATTAGCCTGTAGTCAAACTGCTTTCATTAATGTCATTTTGCCGCAGTTCCAAGAAGCTATCAACAACATTAGGAGAGAACTCACTGTATTCTCATCAAGAAGTAATAATTTCCCAGCCTGACAAAGTCATGAAAACTCACTTTAAGACTCTGTTTCACTGCGCACCGAGTTCCGCCTTCCCAGCCCCACGGCTTGAGGAGTCTGTCTCCCGGAGTGTTTTGCTCTCACGGCTTTGATGGTCGGGGTGTTTGCTGAATCGCAACTGTGCCCACGGATGCCAGTTAGCAAGGAGTCTTTTACAGATGCAAAGGGGCTGCCCCAGAGCCCAGCCCAGGTCGCCAAGAGACCAACCCTAAACGCTTGCAAAAATCAGAACAAAAGAAAGAAGGAAAGGAAGGAAGGAAGGAAGGAAGGAAGGAAGGAAGGAAGGAAGGAAGGCAGGAAGGAAGGAAGGCAGGAAGGAAGGAAGGAAGGAAGAGGAAGAGAGAAAGAAAGGAAACAAAGGAGAAAGAGGGAAGGAGAAAGCCTGCTGTCAGGGCGGGCCCGTGCGCTGAGTGAGGGAGCTCGGGGACTCGCCTAAAAGTCATTTAAAAAACCATTTATTTTGAGGACCCAGAAAAGGTTCCAGCTGTGCCCTAGTTCATTCCAACGCCATTTCGTGTTCCAGCGGAGATTAATTCCTGTGATTCTGATTCATTTGCACCCAACTCATCAAGAGGGATTTGTTGGGTTTCCAAACCCACCCGCCTCCCTCGGTGATCGCGCCTCCGATCACCGCCGGGGCTGTTTCACCAGCTCTGAACGGGGTCCAGCATGAGCTTGGAGCCCAGCAGGCAGGAGCCTCAAGTCACTCATTGGCAGCCGCGTTCTTCATTTTGTTTGTTTTGTTTCCAGTGCTTGAAAAGGATTGGTCCCTGGACAGTATTTTTAAAGAGGTTCTTCTCAACCTCTCCACTTTCCGTGACAAGGATGATCGCTCATTCATTCATCAGTCATTTAGCCAGTACGTACTGTGTTCCAGGCCCTGAGCTAGAACTGGGGACAGTGCACAGCAAGGGTATGACTCAGGCCCTGCCCTAAATGGCATTTGCAGTCCGGTGAGGGAGCCAGGCGGTAAATTATCATGACTCATAAATCAATCCAATTGCAAATGCGATTTTCCACAATCAACAATTGTCTAATGAGTAGTTGTATATGCTAGCTGTCATGCAAGCATCGGAGGTATAGCAGCGAAGCAAATGCCACCAAAGTGGGGTTCTTAACAGCACTCCTGTTAAAATGAGGTAACATACACCATCCTTAGCTTTCGGACTGTTATTATGAGTTTAGCTGCCTTGCTCTAAATCTTCAGTGGCTCCCCAGTGCCTGGAGGGTAATGATGTCCCATCTCCTTGGGTTACAAACAGCTGGCCTTCCCTTCTGTATCAAAGTGGTCCAGCCCTGGTTTTACCACTAACGAACTGCGCAACTGCGGAAGTCACCAGCACTTCTCTGAGTATCAGTTTCTTCCTCTGTAGAATGGGAATAATAATGGTACTTAACGCAAAGGATCGTTGTGAGGATTAAAAGAACTGTGCCTGGCACAGGAACAAACATTCAGTGAGTGTTAGCTATTAGGATGATTTAAATTATTTTTTAAAAATGTATTGCTCCTTGTGGCAAAGAGCCTTAGTTGTTTGATTTCTCCATTTCTTGATGGTAGTAGAATCTTTAGCTGGATGCATGGCTATCCAGCATTAAAAAAAAAAAAAAAAAAAAAGGGACCATGTGACTGAGTGCTGGCTAATGGGGTATGAGCAGAAGTGATTCGTATAGTTTTCACCCTGTGCCCTTAAAGATGAGGAATGGACACTAATTTAGCATCTTCTGGGTGCTACACCCCATTTTGGGCTCTTTGGATCTAAAGAAGAAGAACATATGGTCTCTTTTCAAGGAGCTCTCAACCCTTCATTATTTCATTCAACAAGTACCTTATGGTCCTACTATGTGCCAGACACTGGATTAGGTTCTAGGCATTTAATAGGGAACAGAATGGAGAGGGTCCCTGGCCTCTTGGAACTTACATTCTAGTTGGGGGAGGGGCAGAACAGAAGCACATAAACCTACAAAAAAGGCAAGGTGACTGCACATTACATACTAGAGTAATATAGTATGAAGTGAAGAGGGCATGTGGTCTAGAAATGACCAGAGGATGCCTCTCTGAGGGGCTGCCATTTGAGCTAAGATACAAGTGATGACAGGAACCCTTCATGGGTACATGTGGGGATGCATGTCCTAGGCAGAAGGAACGGCAAGTGAAAAGGCCCTGAGGTAGGGATGAAACTGGTATGTTTTGGATAATGGCAGGAAAGGTAGTGGATTGGAACAAGTGAGCAAGGCCAAGAAGGCAGGAAGCAATGCTGGGGAGGTGGGCAGGATCTGCACGCAGGGGACCCTGTGGCTGGAATAAGGAGTTTGGATTTTATTCTTGACATAAAGGGAAGCCAATGGGGAAATCAGACAGAGGGGTGAAGCGATGTGGTTTGCACACGATCACTCTGGAGTAAAGGGGATCAGAAGGGGTCGGGAGAAACCACTTGGGAGCCTGTTGTTTTCACCCAGTGAGTGCAGAGAGTGACAGGAACTGCAGAGGAGTGGGCAAATAACAGGTGTATTTTGGAGGAAGAGCTCACAGCTCTTAGGAAGATGAAGAGGGCTCATTTCTTGTAGTTAAGCAGCTCATAATCCTGTGAGGGAGACAGATATGTAATGCACAGTCCCACCTGCCATGAGACGTATTTCACAACCAAAACTGCCATTGGTCTTGGGACCTGTGGCGCTCTTACTTCCCATGTCAAGTTCCTTGAGAATTGATTCTTGGGGTCACAGGCGGCTCTTGGTCCCATGTACCAAATGTGAATATTGTACCACAAATATATGTCAGATGCCTTGAGAGTTAAATCAACTGTCAAGGAGAAGCCAAAGGAAGCCATCTCATCTCTACCACGCAGCAGGTGGGTGGGTAGCAGAGGTGGGGTTTGAACCCAGGCAGCCCACCTTCAAGACCTATGCACTTCATCACCATACCATGTACTTCTCCTTAAGGAGCCTTCAGGTCTCTACCTATTTTCCTGGCCACAGATGCCATCTCAGCCTTAGAAGCCTGGCGGATGGGCCCTCCTTTAGGTGCGAGTCACAGCGGTGCTTGTTCAGACTTCGCTTTGACAACGAGTGTCCTGTTGAGAGGTGAGCAGTGCAGCAGCCCACAACTCTAGCGATGGCACCTTTAAGGTCCACAGAGGGTTCCGGCTGGGTGCGGCCCTGGCCACGGAGGTCACTGCTCTGGAGCGTCCCACGTGTTGACGCGGACTCTCGGATTTGAGTCACTGTCTAAGGCTCTCCTAGCCAGCTGCTGTCTGCTCCTCTTTTTTCTAGCCTCGTGGGCAAAAGGCCTTGCACACTTACTTGCCTGTTGTAGTTTCAGTCCCAAACTTCGGGCCTGGAAGATGAACAGGCCAAGGGTTCTCTGAAGAGGTGGATTCCCCCTGTACAGAGTCGGGGAAGGGGGTTGTTTGGGGCATGGTGACAGGGATCATATTCTCTACCGGGTTCCAATACTAGGGGTATCCCCAGCCCCCCTAATTGGTCCGGGGAGGGAAGAGAGGCGGTGAGAGGGTGGGGGCTGGTCCTCCTGGCAGGCTAGGGAAGAACAAACAGCCTAAGAACAGTAGAGGTGACATAATTAATGAGTATTCTGGGGACCTTAATGAAAATACACTTGGAACTCTATTCCCGAAGTAATCCATGTTTTAAAAATAAAAATGAAAGAACGCAGACAAGCCAAAAGAAACAAAATATATACATGCATAATCCCTCTACCCAGACATAACATTATTAACATGTGGTTTAGCTTTCCAGTAATTTTATTCATAAATATATATTCTTTTTATTAAAATGGAGTTGTACAGTATAAGCTGTTGTAGGACTTGTCTTTCTCACTTAGCATTATGTCAGGACATATTTCCTTGAAAATAAATGTAGAACTACCTCATCATTTTTGATCGTTACATAAGATGCCAGTGTATGGATGGCTTGTGATTAAATAATAATTTAACCAAGTTACTATTGTTGACATTTAGGCCATTTCCAATTTTTTTTTTTTTTTTTTTTTTGCCCTCATGAATAACAGTGCTGTGAGCACCCTTTTATAACCCTGTTTTCATAGATTTCTGCATACTTCTTTATAATAAATTAATTTAAGTGGAATTGCTGGGTCAATGGGTAGGCACATTGTTATGATTTCTTGATATACGGTGCCAAGAAGACTTTCCAGAAAGGTACATCAATTAAACTTTGGTGAGAAGCATTTATGGGAAAAATGCCTTGCTAGAAGTGACCTTAAAAGCAATATATGTGTGCACAAAGGTAACCAAACGATACAGAAACATGAAGCAGAGGCTGTTGCTTTGATCTTTCTTCCTACAGAAGATCGTACTTTTACTGCACTGATATTGGAGCCCACCTACGTTCTCCTTCTTTCCAAGACTTGTTTTTCGGACCCTGAGCTCTAGGAGGGTAGAGGCTATATTTGCTTTGCTCCTTTTTGCACGCTAGTGCCAACCTCAGGGCCTGGGGCTGTGTAATAAATTATCCCCAGAGGCGGCAGTTTAGCGCGGTAAATATCTCTTAGCTCACAGTTTCTGAGGGTCAGAGGCCCGGGAGTGGCTTAGCCGGGTGGGTCTGGCTCAGGGTCTCTCAGGCTGTTGACAGGGGCCGAGGTCTTATTTGAAGGCTTGACTGGGGCTGGGTGCCCACTTTCAAGATATTTCACCCACATGGCTGACAAGTCATGCCTGCTGTTGGCAGGAAGCCATAGTTCCTCGTCCCGTGGATCCCATATATAAGTGAAACCTCATGGCATTTGTCTTTCTCTGACTGACCCATTTCACTCAGTGCAATGCCCTCAGATCCATCCATGCCATTGCAAATGGGAAGAGTTAGTTCTTTTTTGTGGCTGAGTATATTCCATTATGTGTATGTACCGCAGACATTTTTTTTATCCACTCGTGGGTGCTGTTATATCTTTTATGACCTAGCCTAGAACTCATACTCTGCCATTTCTACAATATTTCACGGGTTACTTTGCTCAGCCCTATTCAGTGTGGGAGGGTCCTACATACAGCATCCGTTCCAGGTGGCAGGGGATCGCTGGGGACCCTCTTGGAGGCTGGCCACCACGTTTACTAAAATGAGCTCAATGAGTGACTGAGCAATTTAATCATAGCCTCAGAACCAACAGAGGCCAATGGTGTTCTCCGTGTCTTCCCAGCTGCTCTGCGCCGAGATGGGATAATTATCTGAGAATTGAGTTTGGATGAGGCTGTGTATTTGCTTCCAACTTGAACTATTCCTGCTGTGAGTCAGGATGGGCCAGCAACAGCTTAAAACTCCCAAAGACACCTGGGAAATTCCCAGGGGGGTGGGTCTTGCGGTTTAGACCACAGGCCTAGAGAAAAGCTGGTTTTTGCCACTCGAAGGAATGCCAGGCCTGGGTGTCAATCAAGACAGGGTGGGCCATTCGGCCAAGGGAGGTCACTCTCATCATTGGAGTACTCAGTAGTTTATGACCTCCATAAACCTATTAGCCCCGAGAGAGGAGGGGAAAGTGGTTACCAGCACCCTCTGCCTCTCTGGGGTCCATTAGCTTCAGGGTTGTAAACTCCATCTCTGGCCATGGGTGACTGGTTTTATTATCAATCAATTACTTGTGCCTGTCAGCACGCCTCAAGGCATCCCACAAGCACAGAATCTGGCCGGACAACCATGGGCACTTTGGGCAATGCTGCTCTATATTCTAGTCCTCAGTTTCCCCATATGTCAAGAGGCTGGACTAGGGCAGAGGTTCCCACACTCCTCACTTCCAAAGTTTAGTTCCTTCTTTCACGTAACGTTGTGTTTATTTCTTGTTTTGAAATGACTTCTCTCGCAGTCAGAATTCCTTACAAAACTATTTCTCTTCTCCCTTATTATTTAATATTATTAAAGACACAGCTGACAAGCAAAAACCTCTGACCACCACAAGGCAGGGCTGCATCCAGACTGTACCGGGCCTTGGCCAAAAACCATTCACAGGGCTCCTTAAGGCAACAATTTGGTTACCTAAAATCAGCATGTTGGGACCATTTTGGTGGCATGAGTCCATGAAAGGAATACCAGGTAGGTCTGTGGGTATGACTTGTACCCAAAGCTGCCCTTCTGAAACTGAGGCCAGCCTGGGCTCTGTGACAACCCTAAGGATGCAAGTCCTGGAGCTCCTCAGGGCATTTGGTTGACCTCACTCCTTGATGGTAACTTATGCCACTCCTGAGCCTCAGTTTCTTCCTCTGTAGAATGGGGATAACCTCATTTTGTTGGAGATAGCTGAAGAGATGAAATGGCATAAGGTATACAGGTGCTGGGTTCACAGGGACTTGCTAGCATTTCTGTTCTGAGCCCAAACCACCCAAGAAAGTGATGATGACCTAGAGCGAAGGCATTCTTGATTGCCCGTGCAGAATAGAACTAAGCAGGTGAACAGGTTGGGATACATGCGAATGTCAAAAGAAATACTGGTACCTCTTTTGGCAAGAGCTGGAAGTAGAGCATATTGGAGCTTGAAAGAACTTATGCCCTTGCATCTCAGGTTGGGTTTTCTAGAAGCAGACACTGGGTTACCTGCATTGGACCAAAATGGCCAGGTATCTATAACTCCCGTCAGTTGCCATGGGAAGGGCATGGCCTTGGGGGAGGTAGCTCTCTGCAGCTGAGTAAGGCCTGGTCGCTGGGAGTCACCTGCGGACCAGACCCCCTGCAGCTGGACAGCAAGTCCTTCCTGGAAGAAGGATCTGGGAGGCACATCTTCGTGTCTACCAAGCCTGCTAGGCTGATGAGGACAAGGGTGCTGGGAAAGGACTGATGAGATCATGGGGCTGAGCAGACAAACCACGCGTTTCTGCCCTCCATCCTCACTTGCCCCCCGCCCAAGCTGTACACATGGTGTCTCATTGTCTGTGTCCTGCCCGGCCATCAAGACTGCCCTGCAACACTTCCCACCTGGCCGCCGGCGTCAGCTGTCAGCTCTGCAGGAGCCCTCATGCTGGGGTGACAGTCCTCAAGGGTTTCCTGCTGGGCTGCTCATGGGGAAAGACTTGGAATGGAAGCACCTGAAGTTGTTTGCCTGTCAGTCCCCAACACCTGAGCCCACAATCCGTGCCCTCCAGGGAGGCCTCACGGAGCTCAGGCCCTGCGCTGATGGAAAAGTCAGGTCGAGCACCTGCTAAGCCCCGACTTTCTGTCTCCTAAGGTGTGGGAAGATGTTGGCATACTATGTGGACCCGCTGGATTTCTCCAACATCACAGGGAGAACGACTCAGCGTGAAACCCAAAAGGGAAGCTGGTAACAGAGGCAGAGTTGAAGCAGAGGCGCAGGGACTGTGGGGACAACCGTTACGTGAGTTAGATCTGATGACCCAGAATGAAGAATAGGCCCTGGCTGGTGTGACTCAGTGGATGGAACACCGTCCTGCGAACCGAAGGGTCGCCAGTTCGATTCCCAGGCAGGGCACATGCCTGGGTTGTGGGCCAGGTCCCCAGTTGGGGGTGTGCAAGAACCACATATTGTTTGTCTCTTTCTCCCTTCCTTCCCCTCTCTAAAAATAAATAAATAAAATCTTAAAAAAAAAAGAATTATAGTGTACCATTATATAAAATAATTAACAAGTTATTTGCCATATAGCATTTGCATTTCTCTGATTAAGGTTGTCTGCATGTACATAGCAAGCTATTATTATTAGAGCTGATATTTGTTGAACCCGGCTGGGTGCTTGCCTTATCTCATTTCATCTCCCAATAACCCCAGAAGGGAGAAGCTATTATTATCCCCATTGTATACAGATGGGGAAATCTAGTCTCCGAAAAATTAACTCACTTGCCAAGTTCAACAATATTTAATACGTGGAGCCAGTTGGAGCGAGCGGCCGGCACCACAGACAGGCGTTGACAGGACTAAGTGAGTTAGCAACTGGGGCGTTCTTTGTACCTGGCACGCAGGAGGGGTTTCACCAGGAAAGGCCTTTGCTGTTGTTCTGTACACATGGATTCATGGAAGGGGCCCCCGAACTCCCACCTGTTTGAATCCCACCGTGGTGACGGGAATCATGGTGTCCTGTGACCACTGAACACAGAAGGGCCTATCCAGATGGTACGGTGACTCAGAGGTAGTGACACTGGGTCCGTTTTAAACCAGCCACTGCCTGAGCCCAGGGCCCTGTAAGCCGGTACATGCGGCTCAGCCGGGCGTTTGCTGGCCGGGCTGGAGGACAGGCTCCGCCTTTCCATGGAGGAGCTGAGAAGTCACAGGCGAAGGAGAGCATAAAAGCATGGCTGTTTGCCGAGAATCCAACAGTTACTACATAACCTCCATTTGGGGTTGGTCCCTCTTCTAAGTATGCTGCTCCATGTTGCCACAAGCTACTGACATGTTCTAGAAATACCAACCCTTTGGCATTCACCTTGATCCATCAGTCTCTCGCACTCCATAGTGAGAGAGAACTCTTTTTCATTTCATTGTAGCTGTGGGAGTATTCACTTTGCAATTTTGGGGTCTGAGACCTGGGTCCACATCCATACGCTGCCGGTTACTTGCTGTGGGACTGTAGGGACCCCACTTGCCCTCTCTGAACCTCAGGTTCCTCATCTGTGAAAGGGGACTCGCATTGGTTTTATGTCGCAAGGCTGTTGGGAGGATTAAGGGAGACATCAGGTGCAGAGCACCGGGCACATGGCCCGGCCCCTGCTCCATGCACGCTGCCTTTATTTATTATTATCCCCCTGCCGTGGGCAATGGGGATCATCTTTCCTTTCCCTGCGCCGCAAATCTAGAGACCCGGAGTGAGGCTGCTGCCTCACGACCTTCGTAAGTGCAGGAGGCTCTGGGCAGCCATTTCAAACCCCACGTCCTGCCGCCGGGAAGGTAAACTGAGACACCTTCTCCCAGCCAGAGGAACTGGGCAAAAGACGTCATAACCGAGTGCAGCATTTTACCTCGTGGCGCCCCTGAGGGGGAGCCCTGCAGCAGGATTAGAAAGGCAGTTGGAAATATGAAATAGAGTGTCTACCATCACTTCTTTGGTCAGCTGTTGTTTCTTTTTCCCTCAACCACACAGCTCTCAAGAGTGAGAGAGGGGGGACCCGACCAGGGGCCCTCAAGTGCCCCAGCCACGTCCGAGGGTTTGCTCAGGACTCAGGAAAAGGTGAGCTGGCCAGAGAAGCCTGCCCCTGGAGGCTTCCAGCCAGGCCCTGGGGTGCTGGCGGGTCCCACCCCAGCCTGCGGTTAGGCGTTCCAGCCTCAGACCAGGGTCTGCTAACGGGGCCTGACGGGGACCTGACCTGGAGGAGATGGGATACAGGTTTCTACCTGCCAGGACACTGGCTCCGCTCGGAACAGGCCAACTCTGATTCCTGCCCAAAGTTCCTGACCTTCCTCAGTTTGTTCTGCGCTCTCCTTAAGCCTGGACCCCCGGCACACCTCTGGCCTTGGACAGCACGTAGGCTGGCCCCTTCGGGAGCCGCGGGCCAGACCAAGGTCCCGCCTGGAGCTCAGAGCTGGAAGCGCAGGCGCGGGGGTCGGGGTGGGGGGCCCTGTGTGCTCCGGGCTGCTCTGAACCCCATCGTCCCTCTCCCCCCCTCAGGTGGGTGGGCCACGTGCCCTTCCCCTTTGTCCCACGGGGAAGCTGCCATCACAATGTCGAAGTGGATAACTAATGTTTCGTGAGCGTTTCCTAGGTGCCAGGCCACACGGCAAGTGCCTCCGATGCTCTATCTTATTCAAGCCTGTTCATTTGTTCCATTTCACCCGGGCGTCCCGAGAGCCTGAACGGCGAAGCCACAGGCTCAAGGCCACACAGCTGGTAAACAGCATGACCAATGGGCTGGGCTATGATTCATAACCATAAGCATTCTTTCTAAAGCATATGCACAGAAGTTCTGATCAGCAAACGCGAACGCTGCCCCTCCCCCCACCGCTATTACATAACCACACGGCTTAGGCTGACAAGGTCTTCAAACGTTGCAGCTTTTACATAAACAGTTCCAGTCATCCATTGTTGCGTTGAAACACTACCCCCAAGCTTCGCCAAGGCAAACAGCCACTTCTTGTTTACATGATTTTGGAGGCGGGAAATTTGGTCCTGGCTGAGGAAGGATGGCTCACTCATCCTTGTCTACTTTTAGAGAGAGGGAAAGGGCAGGAGCAAGAGGGAGAGAAACATTGATCCGTTGCCTCTCGCACATGCCCCAAGCGGGGACCAGGCCACGACCCAGGCGTGCACCCTGACCCGGCGTCCGACCCGCGACCCTCCGCTTTGTTGAACGATGCTCAGCCATCGGCGCCATGCTGGTTGGGGCAGGTTTTGGTAGCTCCTGGCAAAGCTCTGTGTTGGAAGCAGGTGACAGGAAGCCAGCTCACAATCTGCCCTCCCCTGACTTTTGCTGCTTCGGTCCTCTCCAATGCAGACTTCTCTCCACTCAAGGGTTCCTCCTCCGACAGCCCCCCGTCCAGGTTGCACAGGAGGGGACTCTCTGGTAGCAGAGGGAGGAAGCCGGAGGGGCTGGGGGAGGCAGGGATGGAAGGGCAAAGGGCAGACCAGTGGGGGTTTCAGAGACCCTGTGGTTCCGCCAACCAGCCCCTCCGCACACCCACCTACGTGCAGGCCTCGCCGCCCTCTCCCCGCCTTATCTGGCCGGGGTGTCTAATTGAAATTGAAGACCTGTTTAGCCGTGTGCCTACACAGTCTGATCTCAAATGTGGGCAACCACAAGTATGCTCTGGGGCGCCCCATCCCCGGAATCTGACAAAGTGATGGATGCCCAGAGAAGGTATTTCTTCCAAGGTCTGGATCCCGTCTCTTACTGAAACCCTGGACTTGAAGACTCATCCAACACATCAGTCCTGCGCTCGCTAACCTCGAAGACGGCGCTGGGCTGGGCCCAGGCGGCACTGGGAGTCACACCCCAGGGCTCCTGCAAGTTTGCATGAGGGCTGCAAGGCCAACACAGAGCTTGCCCCGGCCCACAGCACCCATGGGAGACACCGCCTCCCTGTGACCCGCACAGAATACAAACAGCTCTCCACCCACGGGGGCAGGGGAGCCCCAGGCAGGGGACCATGGCCTCAGATCCCTTGGAAAATCTGATAGAAGGTATCTCCTTTAACCAGGGGGAAATGCACTACCATAGATGCATTACATTGCAACATAATGTTAGTACCAACGATGAGTAAAACTGCAAACAGCTCAGGCTCACTTCTAAGTTTACTCAGTCAATCCTATTAAACCCCGGGGGATAGGGGATAGTGGGATAATGCCAATTTACCCAACGCCACTCAGTCCCTTAAGTGGGGGAGCTGGGACGCGAACCAGGCATCTGCAGTCAGGGGTTGTTTTCCCAAAGACCACCCCACACTGCCAGCAGCGTCTCTGATGCGAGGGTACCCAACCTAATTCATTGCGGAACTAGTGATAACATGTCACCGTTCATCTTTAAAAATGCACATTGTATACATTCAGGTGGAAGGACACTTGTCGATTTGGCCCATTGGATGTTCTTCCCTTCATTTTGGGGACCCCCTTTCCCTTCTTTCCTGACACCCCGGTTTCAGGCCTGGCTGTTCAGATGGGGTCAGCTACGCAGGAGGGCGGGTGTGTGTTCTATGCCTGGCCGATGAGAGTGGCAGTCTTCCTGGCCATGGGCATTGGTGTCAGAGGTGGGCACCTAGTCAAAGCAGGACCAACCAAGTGTCATGGAATAGTCCAGGGACTTCTGACAGAGCTCCCTAAAAAAGAGAAGGAGTCTTTTGTCTTGCTTAGCACTTTCACAGATTTGGATACCGAAAAATGGACCTAGAGCCAAATATGGAAACGGAGCTGGAAAGAATGGAATCGTCCTATAAAGCAGCCTGTGAGAATTAGCAGTTCTTAGGGGTGGGACACAGAGGTGGGGCCAGGTAGGAATGAGAAGAGGCCTGAATTCAGCTGTCACATACAGTGAGGGGAGAGTGAATAAATCCCCCGGAGGTAGATGGTCAGGGACTTCGGACAACAAGACGTCTGCTATTGATTTGCATTTGTAACATATTTCTGCCATGTAATTCCCCTTGATATCTTTTCATCTTAAGTAAAAGCTTTACCATAACCAGACATCTTCTGAGATTGTTTTGCTTTTATTTTTCGCTTGATTGGAAACATGGAAGAGGACTGAATGCCTATGTGAGTGGACAGTGGGAAAGGGAGCAGCACGGTCCCTTTAAGCAATCTTTGCTTTAAGCAATCTTTGATGTCCACGGTGAAGGGTAACGCTGAGATCACAGCCCATGGAAGTGGCGGGTCTCTCGGCCGCGCTTTAGGGTTCTGTAAGGCACGTAGGCGATTCTGAGCTGGAACTGTATAAAACTCACAGGGCCAGGAAGCCCCAAGTGATGCTTTCATGGCGGGCCTGGCACAGTGGTTCCCGAAGCGTGGTACCTAGGCCACCCACCACCAGCTGTAGCAGCAGCACTTGGAAGCTGGGGAGAAATGCAAACGCTTGGGGCCCACCCAAGATTTTCCCAGTCAGAAGCTCAGGGGGTGGGGTCCCTTAATCTGCAAGTCACAAACCCTCCAGGGGTTCTGTTGCAGCTAAGTCTGAAAAGGGACACATTAAGCCCTTGGTAGCTTTGTGTTGCATTCATGAAGTAAAGGCTGGCAGAAACACAGTCCGCTGGGTGGTGGCCTCTTCTCCTATCTTAAAACAATTTCAGCTCTGAGCTAAATCATAATTCATTAGGAGCCAGGCTTCTCGCCCGGAAGAGCTGCACCTATGTGGCGTTCTGTCAGCCTGACACCAGACCGCTTGTGTCCCAGGGGGTAGGTTAAGCTCAGTTGTCTCTGGGTCACCCAGAGAAAGTGGCTATTCTGAGGCTTCCCCGGAGTCACGTCCAATGGCAGCTTGCCCATGGAACCCAGCACCGTTTTTTCTGTTCCTGATGGGTGAGGAAAGAAGCGCAGTTGCTTTTCTTCAGCACGTCCAGGGTCTTAAAAAAAAAATCATCCGCCCTGGCAAATCCTCCCACAGAGGTACAGTTCATTGCTTGTCAAGCCGGAATATTAAATTAAGCAACTTTCACCAGATAACACATTTTCTGGTTCATGTAAACGTCCCACAGATTGCTGAGCGGGTAACTCGGCCTGGCTGAACGGGACCCACTAATCTGTTTCACTTTGTAAGTGGGTCTTGGGCTCGTTGGGAGCTTGTCCTTGCCTGGGAGTCCTGTAGGGGACATGAGTCCTACTCTGTGCGGTTAGGAGTATTCCGCATTCAGGACTCTGGCCTCAACCACGTAGCCCTACCTGGTCCCTGGTGTCTTAGGGGAAAAGGTGCCCAGAGCTGAGTGTAGGTCACTCAGCTGTGATGAAGGTGACATCTGTCATGATGTCCTCCATGTCCCATCTAACATTCTTCTGCAGCTCAAGTCTGAGACCTGATTCTTACCCCGGACTCCAGCCCACTGAGTGCAGGCCCCAGCCCTCCTCGCTGTGTGCGCTCCTTACCTATCACTTGGGAAGACAGCGCTACTCACTGATAAAGCAGTGGACAATTGGTGGAATCACATCCGGAAAACCTCAGCGCAGTCCGGACACCTCATCTCAATCGATTTTATCACCCTTATTATTAATTTGCTCTGTATCCTTATTCTAGGTGTCTGCCTTTTTAAAAGATACTACTGACATTTATTGAGTACTTACTATATACCCCGTATCACTTGAGGCTTTTATTTATTTTTCAAGTATTCTTTACTGATTATGCTATTACAGTTGTCCCAACTTTTCCCCCTTTGCCCCCATTCACCCCCTTCCCTCCAGCAACCCCCCCTTTAATTCACATCATGGGTCATGCATGTAATTTCTTTGGCTCCACCCTTTCCTGTACTATTCTTAACATCACTCCACCTATTTTGTTCCTACCTGTTATGCTTAATCCCTGCACCATTTTCCCCATTCTCCCCCTTCCCCTGGCTGACACCCTCCAAATGAGTCCTGTACCTATGATTCTGTTGCTGTTCTGGTTGTGTTCTTAGGTTCTTTATTTTAGTTTTTTTATTTTCAAGATTCAGTTGTTGATAGTTGTGAGTCTGTTGTCATTTTACTGTTCATAGTTTTGATCTCCTTTTTCTTCAACAAGTCCCTTTCACATTTCATATAATAAGGGCTTGGTGATGATGAACTCCTTTAGCTTTACCTTGTCTGGGAAGCATTATACCTGCCCTTATATTCTGAATGATAGCTTTGCTGGATAGAGCAATCGTGCTTGTAGGTCCTCGCTTTTCATCACTTTGAGTACTTCTTGATAGCCTCTTCTCCCCTGCAAAGTTTCTTTTGAGAAATCAGCTGACAGTCTTATGGGAACGCCTTTGTAGGTAACTCTCTTCTTTTGCTGGTTTTAAGATTCTCTCTTTATTTTTAACCTTTAGCATTTTAATTATGATGTGTCTTGGTGTGGTCCTCTTTGGGTCTAGCTTATTTGGGACTCGCTGTGCTTCCTGGACTTTTGTGTCTATTTCTTTAACTAAATTAGGACTGTTTCCTTTCATTATTTTTTTCAGATAACTTCAATTTCTTGCCCTTCCTCTTCTCCACAGGAACCCGGATGATTCAGATGTTGGTACATTGAAAGTTGCCCCAGAGATTCTAATTCTCTCCTCATTTGTTTCAATTCTTGATTCTTCTTTCTGTTCTGGGTGAATGTTTATGTCTTCCTTTTGTTCAAATCGTTGATATGAATCCCAGCTTCCTTCCATCACAGTTGGTGATGTGGTTTATTTAACTCCATAGTTGTCAGACTTCCACTCAATTTCTGACGGCTCTGGCTGATGGTTGTTTTGTATTTTTGAGGTGAATGGCTCTAACATCTATCTATCTTATTATATATCTACTTACTATGTTTTCTTTCAGAATCAGGAGTGAAAAACAACAAACTAATTGGAGAAAAGGAGCCAGACAATACTACCTCTCTCCCTTTTTAAGATAAAACTTCAGGGGCTGTTGCCTTTTGGAAAACGTCCTCAATGAGAAGGCTGCCACTTGACCCTTCCTCAGAACTTGGAAACCCTCAGATCAGCTACGTGCAAGAAATCCTCTCCGATGCGCTGACCCTGTCCCTTCGGCCCATAAATCAAGAAGGCATGGGGCTTTCTCCCGCTCCACCGCGAAGAGCTCAGTGGCTCTGCGGAGAGTTCAAGACGCAGGGTTGAGCTGGAGTTGCTTTAAGCTCCTACTGAGAGGGAACGGACCTTTGTGGAAGTTCTCTGCTGGACCCCCAGGCATAGTGCTTCTAACTTTGATCTCTAAGACAAGAGCTTCCAAGAAAAGCAAAAAAAAAAAAAAAAAAAAAAAAAAAGTTGACATGGTTGGCTCTGGGGCAGGATCATACTTGGAATTTATTGCTGGGATGGATAACGAAGAGACTGTAAGTACAGAAACAGGGTTTGCAATCCCCCGGTACCCCTCCCAGAGCCACTTCTAAAGTGTGTGTGCATTCCCGCCCCCAGCCCTCCCCCACCGCCACCACTACCACCACCAGAAGAAAGAAAGTAGAGGGCATGCCTGTCCCTGCTGCTGTCCTTATGTGAAGCAAGCATCTCAGGTTATGGAAGAGTTGATGGTTGAAGTCAGTTGGGAGAAAGGGTTCAAGAGCCAGAGGCAGGATGAAAAAGGATCAGGCAGGACTTGGGGGTTGGGAGAGGTGAGGGTGGGCTCTGACCCAACCATGCGCTTTGAAATCTCCCAGGGTGTTCCCATCTGCGAAATGGGAGCGATCCTTGATTCTATCCCTCTAAAGTCATCACGAGAATAAAATCAGAGTATCCAGGTGCTGTTCTTAGAACAGTGCCTGGCATTCTGTTTTTTCAGCAAACTATGGCCCACAGGCCCGATTTGCCCACCATCTGTTTTTGTAAACAACATGTTATTGGAACTCAGCCATGCCTATTTGTTTACGGATTGTCTATGGCTCCTTTTCCTATGGCAACGGCAGAATTGAGTCATTGGGACTGAGACCATGTGACTCGCAAAGCCAGAAATATCTACCATCTGGCTCTTTACAGAAAACATTCTCCAGTCATTGCGGTAGAACATCAGCTATGATCATCCATGTTAACAAATACCGATTCTAAAGTGAGGAGATGGAAATGGATTCACGTGCTAAAGAAAACATGATGGGGATTCCTCAAACAGTTAAAAGTAGACCACTGTATGATGCAACCATTCCATTTCCTGGTATGTACCTGAGGGAGAGGGACACAGGATCTCAACAAGTCTGCACTCCCAAGTTCATTGCAGCACTGTCCATGACAGCTAAGACGTGGGAACGACCTAAGTGCTCATCAACAGAGGGACGGAGAAAGAACATATGACATATGTACATAAGTACTATTCAGCCATGAGAAAGAAGGAAACTCTGTCATTTGCAACAACATGGAGGGACTTTGAGGGCATTATGCTCACTCCGATGAGCCAGACAAGGACAAATACTGTACAGTAATATCACTTATATGTGGAACATAAAGAAGCCAGACTCGTATACACAGAGTGAAATGTGGTTACCGGGGTGGGAGCGGGGAGTGGAGAACAGAAGTGTTATTTAAGGGTAGAGACTTGTAACGAGGGAGTAGATAGGTAAGTTCTGGAGAACGAATGCACAGTGTAGTGATTCTAGACAACAATATTGTATCCTATCATCAAACTTGCCGAGACTAGATCTTAATCATTTCCACCCCCCCAAAAAAAAGAAATAATGTGTGACGTAATAGAAGTGTTCGCCAATGTGAAAATGGTCATCAGACCGCAATACAAATGTACCATATCAACATGTTGTACCTTACACACTGTTGCATGTCAAATGTATTTTAATTAAAATAATTTTTAAAGAATAAAATGAAGATAAATATGTCCAAGGACTCTGAACATGTTTTGAATGAGCCTACATCTGACAGAAAGGGATGGTTCATTAAATCATCCACCTAGATAATAGAATTCTATGTCAAATTAAAACAATATTTTATTTATTTATTTTGAGAGAGAGGAGAAGGGAGGGAGAAAGAGAGGGAGAGAATCATCAATGTGTGGTTACCTATCATGTGCCCCTAACTGGGGACCTGGCTGAAGACCTGGCTTGCAACCTAAGCATGTGCCCTGACTGGGAATTGGACTGGTGACCCTGTGATTTGCAGGCCAGCGCTCAGTCCCCTGAGCCACAACAGCCAGGGCTCTTTGTAGAATTTTTTAATGACAAGGAAAAAGACTACTTAATTATATGGACACGCACATATTTACATGCACACCCGTAGCATTCATGATGTGCTGGGCAGTTGCCAGGAATTATGTAACTTCATCCTTAAATATCCGTATAACGAAGGTGCTATTTTCATCTCCATCAGACAAGAGGAGAAAATTTCAGCTCAGAGTGTTTAAGTGACATCTCCTAATTTACATGGGCAGAAGGAGGCATATTCAGAACACAGACAAACAGGTCCATTTGCAAAAGAGTCCATGAGACAGTATCTAACATTTTGAGAAAAGAAGTGTAAAAGTATGTGTGTGCGCAGTTAGACATACACCATAGTGTGAACAGAACTTCTTTGGGAGTTGTCAGGTAACAGGCAATCAATTAAGATTTTCTTCTTTAGAGCTAATCATGACTTCTTGGGAACATACGTAAAAACAGGGGAAAGAGTCAGAAGAAGAAAATGGCTCAGGGATTGAGGAGGGGTTAGATATCATATGTCAATCCTCCTGCTTCAGACCTAATTACCAGCTAGGTTAATAAGGTTCACAAGCAAATGTTCACTTCGGTAGAATGGGATTCCAAATGAAAAATCAGTAATGCCAGGAGTCAGGGCCAGTGAGTGCCCCAGTTCCCTGCTAGGACCCCCTACCCCGCTGCCACCGCCCCATTTCTGGCTGGAGGTCACAAAGCCACTCCGCCTGCTTTCTCCTCCTTGGAGGTCTATGATTGTCTTCCACCTCTGAACAGCTCTGCTGCTTTTTATAAATATTTTGGAAGCATCTCAAGCCTTAAAAAAAAGAAAAAGAAAAAGAAAAAGCCACTTAGAAGAGATACATCTTGACAAACTGAAGCGTCCATGAGATCATCGTCCAGGTTTTTATTGTATTTTCCTGAACTCCAGAGAGTGGGAATGCATCCAAACCCCAATGACTACCCTGTTATATTTCTGGGAGAATAAAAGGAATCTGGCCCGGTCCTGTGAAGCATCCGACATTCACATATTTTTCTGGCTGAGACATTTTGCCAAATGTCAACGTTACTTGCAGAATGTGGCTGTTTTTATTTTCATCTGCAAAGATCCACTCCTGTGAATTATGGCCTTTCCCGGGTTGGGGTATTAGAGTGGGAACCGGGGAAGCCGTGAAAGGCGATCCGGGCCAGGGAGCGTTGCGCAAAGTGCACACCGAAGGGGTACCTGTCAAAACATTCTTTGTTAAAAATGTTTTTCCCCCCTTTGCTCAATTTTCAGAAACTTTTTTTTTAGGGGCTTGGAACCATCAAGCCCCTTCCCCCTGGGAGTTCAGTTTTACTGCAATAAATTCGTCCAGGTGGGACTGGAAATATATATTCATTGAGCAAGGATTTATGACGAGCCCTCCGCTGCGGGCTGAAGATATGGACATGAGCAGCGGGCCCTCAGGCGAGCGATACTCCCAGTGAGCGCAGAACATAGACAATTTAATGGTGTCAAGGGTGCAAAGTGTGTTGGGGGATGTCTTTGGGTGACATGGGAGCATGTAATGGCTTTAACCTCGGCGGAGGGGGTCAGAGGCAGCTTCTGAGACGAGGTGACAATCCAATCGGGCTGAGTTACCGAAGGCCAGGAGGGTGGAGACAGGAGTTTGGGGTTGCCACGGTGCCCTGAGCGCAGCAAACAGCCTGCACAGGACCCAGGAGTGGAAGAGCGCCTGGCACATTCCAGAAACCAGTTCCGTATTGCAGGGTTGCCCGGCCCTCTCTCATAAGTCAACCTCAAACTAGGTTTAAGATTATACACCTCCCTCCTCCTAGGTGGGGACTGTTCGTTGGTTTCTCTTCTTTTTCCACTTTCCTGGTCCACTGGTCATCTTTGGTTTCTGGTGTGAGCAGGTGGGGAGGAAAGGGAAGTGGCGTGGAAGTTCCTGCTTGATGGAGGGTCCGGGGCCATTGAGAGTGACTTGTCCTCCGATGGGCCCTTCAGCAGGTTCTCTGGAGAAGTCCCATCCCCGGGGAGGCCTCACCTGCCTGGTCTTTGTGCCCTTTGCCATGTGACTGGCCAGATTCATGACAGAGGAAGAGTCTAGCCCTCTGGCCCTTGGAGTTGAACGGGCCACATCATCTGCGTAGCCCTGTTGGGCGTGGTGCTGAGCCTGGGTGTCAGGAGTCCCTGTGTATTTCTTCTCTCTCTCCCTTCCCCACCTTGGCCATCAGCCCCCTGGAAGATGAGAGGCAAGTGGAGCGGAGCCCGCCCACCCCAGCTGCCCCAGCCAATGGTCAGTTCACGCCAGCCCTGCTTCTGTTCCCACCTGAACAGAGTTGCCTGGCTGCCCGCTCAGACCCGCTAGCAGCGATGGCTTCTTGTTACAGGCCGGTGGAGCTTTGTGTTATTTATTACGCAGCATCACGCTGGCATTAGAGAACTGAGAAGTATCTGATAGCTACCGCCTTAGGCTTCCACTTGAAAATTCCATGCTGTCGTAAATTTTGCTCCCGAGCTCTAATTTCTGACTGAAAAAAATTTAAAATGTACTCATCACCTCCCTCCTGACACGTAAGTCCTTCTGACACTTAAAAAAAAAAAAAAAAAAACAAACTCGTGGCATTTCACTTATGTTAACTACACATAATGAGAATACAGATGTCACCAAGTGTGCTCTATGTAACCCTACTCTCTTGAATGGTCCATGACGTGAGATGTCCAAGGTCATACATGTTCAGAGGATGTTTCCCAGGGCAAGACTAAGTGAAGCATATGCCTGGGGCATAATATGAAATGAGGCTCCCAAAATCCCAGCAATCAAAATGAACACTATTTGAATAAAATATTTTTTAAATAAAAATTAATGCAACGATCCCTGATGAACAAAACGTCACCATTTTAAACACAAGGAAGGTCATTAACAGTGCCATGTCCAAACCACAGTAGAACCTGGGGCGAAAGGAGAAACCGTTACTGCTGGTTTGGTACGGCAGCCTCCCCCCACCATTTATCATGCTTATTAGTCACCGTAGTGAAGGCTCTGAGAAGTCCTGCAAGAAGAAAGCTATTGAGCTGTCTTACAAGCAGGTGGCCATGAGGGAAAATAAAAACCCACAGCTGCTGGGGAAGGCAGTGGGGCCTGTCCCCAATTCGTATCTAAACCATCCCCACAAGAGTTTGCACTCAACATCTGAAAGAGGACTGCAGAGCAGACAGGCAGCAGGTATTCCAGTCCACATTGTGCGAGCGTGCACGAGTAGCAGGGGGGCTGATAGGTAAGAAAGCAGGCTCTGGGCTCTGGGGTAAGGTGCCTGGGTTCAAATCCTGCTTTAGCCACTGGCAGCTATGTGATACTTAACCTCCCGTAGCCTTAGTTGCCTCGCGTGCGAAATGAGGATCATAATATGCGGCTCTCCGGAGACTCCGTGCCTGATGGGTTTGGATGTGTGTGTGTCAATGCCCAGGTCCACAGCAGGTTGTTTTAGTTCTCATTTTTATTGCCTCGGAGGGGTCTTTGACCCCCGCATTGGTCTTGAAGGCCAAGTCTATCCAACTTGGAGTTCTGTAAGAATCGAGAACGAGGCAACAGGTTTATGTCACCCACGGTCACTAAGGAAGGGTAGCAGAACAAAGCGGTCTGCTCAGTTTCAGCTGCTTGGAGAGGCCGACTCTCAGACTCAGATTGAATTTCACCATGGAAAGGCCTGCCACAAAGCTGTGAGCACTGAGCACTGAGCACTGAGCACCGAGCACTGAGCACCGAGCACCGAGCACCAAGCACCAAGCACCGCTACTGACTCCTGGTCAGGAGGTCGGGCCCCGGGGCCGGAACTCTCCTGCTCATTACTCCCTGCCTGCAGCAGGGGCCCGCAGACTCTGCTGAGGGTGCATGTCTGTGCCAACAGTCACCCTTCCTCTGAAGGCACAGGGCAAGGGTGGGGTGGCGGGAGCCCTCTTTCCTGATGTCTCTCCAGCCTCCTCCCTGCGTCCCAGTGATGGTGGTCCAGAGCTTTGAGAGGACACAGGGGGGCCGGGCAATGACTCCTGGGACATCCCAGCATTGACTCATTGAGCCCACCCCCTGGTCCCATTTCCTCAGTGTCCTCAGGGGCTTTGCCTGTCACAGACCTGAGTGGAGACAGCAGAGTAGCTTAGACAGAGCTGTGTCAGCAAGGAGAGGGATATGCTTGAGGGGACAGAAGATGGCACCCAGGGGAAGGTGGCCCCAGATTCTAACGTGCCATTTCTGGGCAAGGACGCCCCTCCTGAGAAAGTGTATAAATAAAAGGTGTTAAGAGGCTGGGGTCCGGACACTGACTTCCCGGGGTCCAAGTTCAGGTTCCATCACAGCTGTGTGGCTTCAGGCAAGTGGCTTAACTGGCTTCAGCCAGTGTTTGAACACATCCCTGGAAGATGCTTCCTGCTTACCCCACCAAGCAGAATGACGCCTTCTGGTGAGGACTCACAACTCTTATGTGTAAATAATTGAAAGTTCTTATCAAACCAAACCAAGTCATAATGCTGTCAATTGATCCATCCATTTGTTTGTCTATTCATCCATTTATCCATCTATCACCATCCATCTATACCTGCTTATTTATATCTATATGTACATACTAATCTAAAAGATACGGTCCCCAGCCAGGGCACATAACCAGGCTGCAAGCCAGGTCTGTAGCTGGAGGCAGGTGAACATTGATACTTCTCTCTCCCTCTCCACCTCTCTCCCTTCCCCTCTCTAAAAATAATAAATAAAATCTTTTCAAAATATTTTTAAGTCTAAAAAATAAATGAGTATTGTTACGAGCTGTTTAAAGTTTAACACTGTATTTCTGAAATCCTTTCATGTGAATAATTGCACATTGCCAATCACTGTAAAACAGCTGATCAGATGGCTGTATTTATTGACTCATCTACCATCATCGAATATTTCAACTCTCCTCACTTTTTCTCTTTTATAACCACTGCTAATGCAAACACACTGACATCTTCAAAGACTTCCATAATTATTTTGTTCAGTAAAATCCTAGTAATGGAAGAGGCGGGTTAAAAACTGCTCCGACCTGCCCCGCTCCGTGAATCAGAAACCCTGGGGTTGGGGTCCGGTGATCTGTGTTTAATGAGCCCCCCTGGTGATTCTGGCTTTCAGGCTCCGGGAACACGCGTCTAGGAAGTCACTGTCAACCATCTGGATGTATTATCAGCAGAGCGCACTGACTAGGCGCCAAGCACATGGGGAAGTTTGCAGGTCTCCGTGAATCACCAGGAACCCAGGGAGGTGGGTGCTAGGATGTCTACCCCATTTTACAGGTGAGGAAACAGATGTGTAGAGAAATGAGCTTGCCAGATGTCACAGAGCCATTCCGTGGCAGAGCTGGGACTAGGCCCCTTCTGCCTGTTCCAAAGCACATCATCGACTTGAGTCTCTTGAGATTAATTGTCAGCCCCAGCACACAGGGAAGAGGAAAGAATTGGATTTAGTAAGGTCAGGAGGCCAGTCCATGCTACCCACCTTGTGTAACGTCAGTGTCATCGGGGTGGGGTGGGGGTTGTTTACTTCCCAACGCCCACCAACACCAACTCAGGGCAGCGGGACCGCCACACTCAAGGCTCCCTAGTGATTTCAACGTGCCCCTGAGATTGAAAAGCAATGGCTGGGTTTCCTTCCAAATTGAGGGACTGGGTCAGCCACCAGCATCTTGGAGGGTGTTCCCTCCGCTATCCATGGGAAGAAGCCTCCGTAAATGGATCCGCTGTGGTTCATAGAATTCTAAAGTAGAGCTCACCCTCCAGTTACAAGTGGGGAGACCGAGGCTCAGAGGGGGCCGGTGAACTTCGCAAGGTTGCACAGCGAGTCCTGGTGGGGAGACTTTCTCAGCACCCCTCTCAGAATTGCCTTTTCCCCAAGCAGAGGGGCCTGGAGCCTTAAACCCTTTCACTCGGAGAGAAACCCTCAAGTCCTCTTGCGGTTTTGATTCCTCCTTCGCAATAGCACTTTGCATTTTCTCCTAAATTCCTTCCAGCTGTCAGGTAGGCGAGCCCTTGATAAGGGTTCCCCAGTGTGGGAGAGAAACATTTACCAGAGGTAACGGAGAACACCAGCCCCTCCCCGGCCGTGTCCAAGCATATGGAATATATTGTGGTTGGAGGGAAATATATTTTAAGAATTTCTCCTGCATCTTTTCAGATACATTCCACCCAGGATTACTACAGGTGTCATGAAAACTGGGCTTTTGCTCTTTCCCCGGGAGGAGGGGGTGATATCAGCTCCCAGAAGTTGGGAGTGAAAGCCAGCCTCTGCCGCAACCGTGCAAGGAGCCTGGGCCCCAACCTCTCTAGGTCCCAACGTCTGGTGGCTTCTCTGTTTTTCCTGGTGGCTGTGTGCAGGCGGTGATGTTAGTGACGATGATGAACGTTTAGCAAGTACGATCCCCAGCTCTACCCCTCTACCGTGTTGGTTCCTTCTAACCCATTGTACAGTCATTTCAGAGTTTCGTTTGTGATCTGCCTTCCCTCAAGAGGAAGCAACTTTCCTGTGTTGTTCCCCAGCTTCTAGAATATCGCCTTCCACGTAGTTGGTACTCGACTTTGGCAGGCTGACCTTTTCAAGTTCATTCTATCACGTAATGTTCACCGCAGCCCCATAGGGTAGGAACTGCTTAAACCTACCTCTATTTCACAGATGAGAGGAAGGAAGCACAGAGAGGTTAAGTAATTTGACCCAGGTCACACAGCTTGTATATGGTAGATCCTAGACACACACACACACACACACATACACATCTATGTAATTTCATGGCCCATGTTCTTAACATTTCATGGGAGACACAAGGAAAGTGCTACAGAAGGCCTAGACTTTGGGTAGACACCCTAGTGCCCAGCATGTGGCTAACTATGGGCTGGGTGCCGCAGCTATAATGGCAAATAGGACACAGTCTCTGCCTACAAAGAAATGATCATTTACTGCTGGAGAGATGAGAGAAGCAATGACCAGGCAGTGTAATCAACGTCATGCAAAGAGCATACACACAGGAAACACTAAAGACCCATCTTTGCCAGAGCCGGGGGGCACCTCATCTTTATCATTGTCATCCTCAGGATTGTAACTTACTGAGATATTTCTTTGTTCTGCCTATCATGCCAAATTCTATACTACATCTCACATAGTAAATTCTCGAAATAACCCATCAAGAAAGGCGTATACTCCCTTTTTTATACTCATTTAACAGATGAATAAACTGAGGCTCTGTAAGGTTACAGGGTAAGAGGCTGCCCGGGGGTGGATCTCTATTCTTTCAGGTGCTAGAGTCATTGATCTCCACTTCATTTGGGGCCAAAGATGTGGGGAGGAGGCCGTCTGGATAAAGGGGAGGAAATGCATTATCCACAGCAGGAATATCACAGGCAATGGGTGAGAAGCAAGAGAGGTCCATCTACAAGTTCTGTCCCGAAAGTGTCCAGCGATATACTATTTTAATTATATTGACATTGGCTCCATATTTTCGGGACAGACCTCGTAAGAGGGAAGGGTAAGCCAAGGAGTTGAAAAGCTTGACCCCAGGGCCCAGGTCACCAATTCGATGACCTCAGCTAAGACGTAGCAGGTTCTAGACACGCGCATGGGTTCCCACTGGGTCCGATCAGCAGAAGTCATGAGGCATCAGTGTGGTCTGTCAGGCAAGGAGTCATGGGAAGGGCTGCAGTCCATGGCCAGAGTGGACGGGGGTGGTAGTTCTACGTTCAGACCAACCTGCTTCCTAAGACCCGTTCTTCCAGGTTGGGTGCAGAGGTCGCACGGTAAACTTAGCCTTGACCCCAGACCCCGTGGGTCTTCCTGGTCTTCTCCTCCACTGGGTAGACGGACCTTTATGTTGGAATGATCAAGGGGCCCAGGCCCTCCACGGAGCCGAACCTGGCAGGGCCTAATTTTCGGTCTCCTTCCCCTCTCCTCGACACTGTGCCACAGTCCTTTACTGAAACACGCTGTCTATAACACCTGGTCTGTCTGCCTCTTCAGACGCATTCAGATGCTGAACTCATTACCTCCTCCTAGAGGCGCCCCACCCACAGAGGGTCCAAGTGGGCAATGAACCATGTGGTTTCTTTCTGATGGACCAGCTAATCTGATGGTGTGATGTTTTAAATTACAGCAGATTTAATTGTTCCACAGCTGGTTGGGTCATCCATCAGCCTCAACTGACCATTTAAATAAAGGACAACAGCCAACTGCCTGACAAGACACCGAAGACCTCTGAGGACGGGCACACAAGGTGAGCTGGTTTCTGCGTCACTACCTTCTTTTGTGTTAATATTTTTCGAGTTCCTCTGCTAATATGTTTCCTAAATTTTTTGAGATCTTTTCTTGATGGTTGCTCTCCGGCTTACAGCGTACATCTGACTTTATGACAATCTCCTTAAGATCAGTGTTCATTTAGTTTAGATAAAACATAAAGATTTTATTCCAGGACAGCTCCATCTTCTCTCCCTTCTTCGGACTTGATTCTTTGTAAGCTTTGTAAGTACAGAATGCAAAATAAATGCAAAATAATCATTAAGTTGTTAAAATAAATTGAGCATTTTGTGCACCAGGCTCCAGGCCAAGCCCGTCTCATGGGTGATATCATTTCATGTTAAAAACAAGACAAAAGCATGAAAGTGGTACTATAATGTTGTCTATCTTAGAGATAGGAAAAGTCAGGTCTCCAAGGGTTTGAGTCATTTGCTCAAGGATGTACAGGTAGCAAATGGTAGAAATGAAATCCTGGTCCGTGCAGTACGACTCTACACAATCTTGGTAACGAATAAAGCCCTTTTA
Organism: Noctilio leporinus; assembly: GCA_004026585.1. Taxonomy (NCBI): domain Eukaryota; kingdom Metazoa; phylum Chordata; class Mammalia; order Chiroptera; family Noctilionidae; genus Noctilio; species Noctilio leporinus. Next base: position 296,828 of record PVIW01000749.1, read on the forward strand.
GGTCCGATGAAAAGGTGGCGAATCCAGATTCATTCAGTGGATGGGAGATGAGAAGCTCAGCACTGAGTTCTAGAGGCTGGAGTTCAATGCTACTGTGCCTGAGAATTTAGCCTTTTTCTGCCCAAGTCGTGTTCGGTTCAAGGGTCGATCAACACTCAGTGAACATCCACGTGCCACAAAGTGGCGGGGAGTGATGTCACCGATGCATCGGTCAGTAGCTCGCTGGTGCCCTGCCCACTTCTCACTTTGTCTGCTCTGCTCTGGTCACCCCCTCCCCGCCCCACCGTGCATGCATTTGGAAGACATTGGCCGGTTTCTAGCAACGGAGCATTAAAAACGCAGCCAAGGGTAACTTGCATATTTTCCACTTTCTCAGTGAGCCAGAACTAATGTGTCAGTCCAAAGTGGCTCAGAGGAAATCAATACATTTCCCCAGGTCCCTGAGCTTCCCAATGAGCCTGACTCAACTGCCACCTCCCATTTAACCCTTCCCCACAACCTCTGCAAGAAGGGCCGTGACGCAGTCCGCGGTCTCCTCCCTCACGGGGCAGAAACTCCCGCTGCGTTTCCTCTCCCCAGAGCTCTCGCGGAGGCTACTTGCTCCCCTGTCCTGGCGTCGCCCAGATATATCTGCTTTGAATCATCGCCTTAGCATGTATCCAGGGCGTGAGGATTCCCCTTTAACAAAAAGCAGAGCTTGGCTTGGGGGCTGACTCAAATCTTCGAGTAGCTCCCTCCCTCCTAGCGCACTCGAATCTAGTGGAAGTCAATAAATAGAACGGTGAGGGAGGTGTTGATGGCTCTGACCACCCCCTCCAAGGACTCTCCGCACACCCCATCATCTCTCCCACGAGACAGATCTGTGTCATTTAACCTGCTTTCAGAATTTGAAAGCACTTTCTTTCCTTGGCTCTCAAACCATTTTTTTCAATTATGATCAAACAGATCCCACTAATCTCCTTTAAAAGCAAGTACGTGACTGAGCCAGGATTCGAACACAAGTTGTCTGACTTCAGAGACGACTGAAGTTGTGTCTTGCTGGTACCCATTACAGCCCCTCGTGGAATGGTGCCTACTTCTGAGTGATGGTGATGACTGGTCCACCGAGCCCACCCTGTCAGCAGCAAGACCGCTGCACTTTACAGAGGGAGAGAGTGAGGGGCAAGTGGGAAGGAAACCTGAAGCTAGAAGGAACAGAACTGGAAGTAGATGTCGCTTCTTCCCATGGTTGTCACTTTGCTCACAGTGACTTTGAGAGCATTTCCCTCAGGATGAACATCCTCAGTTTGACATCTGAATTAATCATGATAGATTAATTCTTTGAATTATTAATTGAATGCTATTCAATTGCTATCACACAGACCCAAATTGATAGTAATTTAGAATTGTACTTCTCACTCTCCCATCAGTCCATGTAGAAAAGCCATCCAGGGCTTAAATGGCACCTCTGTGGTGTCATGTGCTCAGATTTGTTCTATCTCTTCATAGCCTATTGGGCTGAACTTAGTCATGTGACTGTGATGAACTGCAAGGTATGCTGGGAAATGTAGTCTTTATCTGGGTGAACAGATGCTTGGCCAAAGCGTGGAGGAATCCCTTACTAAAGGAAGAAGGGGAGAATGGATGGTGGGAGACAACTAGCAGTTTTTAGCAGAAGCATCCGAGCAGTTGGCAGTGACATATATTTTATATACACTTGTGTGTGTGTTTGAATATTGTCTAGATTCACTACATAGATAATCACAGTGGATATCTATTTGGCTGTGATGTGCCCCCCCCCCCCCAATATTTTATATCAGGCAGGTTCCAGTAGGGAAGGCGAGATACACTCAAACAAGCCATTGAGGAGAGAACTATGCATAAATGAAGTAGAAGCTGTGGGCAGGGTAGAAAAGTCTGCCTGTGTTCACTCAGGCAAGTAGACTCACACAAACTTTTATAATTGTCCCTGTCTGTTTATTTATCTACCTACCTATCTCTGTATATCTATTTGTAAGAAAAATGTACATGTCTTGCTTAAGTGAAGTCATCGATATTTGTTGCTTGTTTCTCCTCCTGCCCACTTTTTTTGGGGGATTGATTATTTTGAAACTGAAGATGTATTTCCAGTCTTTTCCCTCCCACTTAACTGTGAGATCTTGCAATAGTCCCTTAATCTCTGAGAGGGTGCCGCCACCCGCCCTGAGTTCTTCTGAGAGCTCTGATGGGAAAGAACTGACAAGCGAGAGTGGAGATGTTTCCTGGGGTGTAGAACGCTCTACAAAGTAGACAGATACGCTGGTGAAACCCAACCAAGGACTTGTCATCCCACACATCTTAGCTCTTGCTTCTCCCAGGTCCTAGCAGCTTCTGCCCCGTCAGCTTCGCCGGGCCTCCTCCAAGGGTCAGAGTCAGAGAAGGGTCCTAAGCACGCCCTTCATGGCCCAATATGACCTCATAATCCTTGCCTGCCTTTCAGCTTCATCTCTCATAACTCTTCCCGTGGTTACTGTCCTCCAGCCGCCACGGCCTTCCCGCTGTTCCTCGCTGTGCTCAGTCCCACCCCCGTTCCACAGCTCAGGCTGTCCCCTCTGCCCATACCTTCACATGATTGGCTCCAGCGTCATGTAGGTCGCAGGTCTCCACTTAAACGTCACTTCCTCAGACAGGCAGCCCGGGACCCTTCAGTCTACAACTCTCCCTGTGACACTGACCCCTACAGCTGTACCTTGTTACATTATTTTAACAGCACTCATCACTCTAAAAACTTATTATTATTTTTGTCTTTATATTCCACCCACTGGATGTACACTCAATGAAAGCAGGGACGTCATTGCAAGAATAGCATTATTATTGTTATTAGGATGTGCCAGGCACTCCAGAATGTATTAAATAAATGAATCAGAAGAGCATGACTGGGGAGAGCAAGCCCTGGGTTACTGGCTGGTGAGGGTAACAAGTGCCTATACAAGGGATCCCCACTTGAGACTGATGAATATCGCTCGATACCCCCTTTTCCCTTCCTTTAGTAACAGAACCTCCTAATTCAGCTAGACATTTGGCTAATTAGAATAAAGATTACATTTTCACAGCCAGCTTGCACCTAGGTGTAGCAACATGTTTAGTCAAAGCAGAAATGATGTGTGCTTTTGCAAAGGTAATGCATCGGAAAGAAAGGGGTGCACCCTCCCTTCCCAGCTTACATTTCTTAGAAAGAAGGCTGGAATGCAGATGTGATGTCAGGAGCTGGGACAGCCATTTTGTACTACAAGGGATATCATAGGTTAAGGATGACACAAGATAGAGGGAAGATTGATCCCTGTCCTGGACATGCATGAGCCACTAAGCTCTTGACCACCTACCAAGACTTCTACTTGTATGAAAAAATCAACTTTAATCAAGTTCCAGCCACTATACTTAGAGCTCCCCTTTTAAAGGGGCTTAACCTTTATCTTTGATGTTGCTATAAACTATTTCACATGACTTCCTTCAATCTGCTTGGTCACAGTCTTCACAACAGTTGAAAAGAGCTCACTTTTGGAGAATGCATTCAAGAGAAATGGCCGTTCCCCCTCATTCACATCTCACTAAACTTCTGACATAGACAAATGCTTACTGAGGTTTGGTTTCTCCTGGAGTTTTGAAACAGAGTCTTTCCTCTCAGTTATCTGAGATCCCCTCTTTGAAGCAAGTGCATTGGTTTTTGGTTTGCTACCTTCCCGTCATAATTTATCTTCTCTGGGAAATTCAGGAAATGGAATCTGTGGATGCTGTCTAATCCGAGAAGGGAGAACTTGTTTTTCTCCTTCCAGCTTCCAAGCCCCATCAGAAAAGACAGCATCTAAATTTAAACCGGAACTTGAAACCTCTGTGCCTCTTGGGGACAGGGGACTTTGATAACTGCAAAGATTTTGTTGGAACAAGGTTCAACTCTTCTTTAGTGAGGTTGTTTCACGTATTAATCTCTGTCTTTCAAAACGAACACATTTTTTCCAGAGGGACTCTTGGAAGCTAAAGCAGATTTACTTTCTTTGCATAACTCTGGTTTTGCTACAAAGGGAGGGCTGCTCACATTTAATTTCTTTGGGAATACAGGGCCTGCCACGGAACGGTTTGCTATTCCAGGGAAGAGAACAAAGCCGCTGCTAAGGGGCCTGGGAGTCTTGGGTTTCTATGCCAATTCTTTAGTGGGAACATGCCATGTGCTAAGCACCGCGGCACATATGTGGATATCCTGGGACGCCAAACTTCAGGCCTCTCACTCCTACAAGCCCCTCCCCTACTGGGAAAGGACCAAGCGTGTGCGTGCATGGCCATAAGTTTTATAAACTTTGCAAAAGGAAGGGTGAAGACCCCTTTCTCTTTCCAGCCCAACTTCCTCTCCATTACACCTTCCTTGGTGGCCTCAAACATGCTGGGGATCCACCTAAAGAGAAGTTGAATTGCAAATATATTAGTTTTGGTTTAATGCTGTTTTGTTTTGTTTTGTTTTTTTTGTTTTTGTTTTTTGGTGGTTTGCAGTTATTCTGTGTATTGTTATTGCTCGGGCTGTCCTAGTGCCTTCTGGAAATATGCCTACTACCCAGGTTGGGCCATGTTCTATATCACCTGCACCCCCAAAATATGTGAGGAGTAGAGGAAAACACTTGCTAGAGGAAAGATGGACTTGTCCAGAGTGAATGATGGTAAAAATAATTGCTCAGATGAAGAAAAGGAGCACGTAGTCTCTCAAAATGTCAGGAGAATATTATACAGTATATAAGGCAGCACATGAATAAAAATACTATGTTATTTTAATGGTTTTTGTAGCATTTCTATTTGTCAGCTTTTGAAAAGTTGTCATCTCTTTTCTCACACTAAATATTCATTTTTATACTTGTAATTTTATTTTATTTGCCTTAAATGAGTCCCCTGGATAGTGTAAATTGCTAGCCCCACACACCCTGAATCAACTCCGGCCACGGGGCAGACCCCAGTGGGACACATTCTCAAGCATTCTGTTGACTAGTTTTAATTTCACAATAGAATGGACTCACATTGAAAGAGTCCTTCATACTGAGAATTGGTCAACAACAGCCTATCACTGTAAAGAAAGTGTTATTGGAATGTAGCTATTGACGTTCCTGTGTTTGCCTGTTGTCTTTGGTTGCCGTCACACAAAAAGGCAGCATTAACTGGAGTAGTTGCACTGCAACCTCTGACATGCAAAGCTTAAAACCTTGACTATCTGGCCCCTTTGACAAAGATGGCTGACCCCTGTTCCCAACCATGGGTCCCTGAAAGAGCTGATGACAGCCCATGTCCCTTAGAGGTCCAATCCATGTCTTGTCCACACACAGTTGTCAGAAAGAGTCACGAGGCTCCCTCATGGGCCACACCCAAGCCAGGAAACATCCCTTAGAGTCACCCTTCCCCAACTGAGCCTTGGTTATACCATATTTCTCCTCTTCTGCTCCACCACTTCTGACGGCTCCCTGGCGCCCACAGGTACCCTTTAGCCAGGTATCCACGCTCTTCTGTGATCAGGCCCTACCCCAGCTCCCCAATATCCTCCCCCACTCTCCTACATGTTCTGGCCACGTGGGTCACTGTGGCCACTTCTGCCTCTGTAGCCACTGAGCAGAGGAAGAAAGTAGGTGAGGCAGGAGTCCAACCCTTGACTGCCTGGTGACAAAAGGTACTCTTTAACCACTTTAACCACTGCATTAGACTGTCCCAGTGCCATAGAATTATTTTAGGATTCCAAGTTGCAGCTGGGGACCTGGTCATCCAGATAAAGACTACATTTCCCAGTCTCCCTTGCACCTAGCTGTTTGCTCACAGCCATGTGAGAAGCGGTGACTACAACGTCAAAGGGCAGGGATGTGTCTTATACTTGCTTTTTCTTCCTTCTCCTGGGCTGAGGGAGCAACCGCCTTCTTAGACCATGGTGGGGAAGCCTCATGTTGAAGATGGCTGGGAAACCCAAGGCAAAGAGCTTGGGTCTCTGAATCTGTGAGGCGACCCCAACATCCCAGGCTCTCTCGTGCTCGGATGATCACAGAGGACAGAACTAAGCTAACACCTTGTTTAAGGCCCATTTATTTTGGCCTTTGCGGTAGAGGTAAACCTTTATCCTGACTGGTAAACAAGCCTCCCATCACCATCACGTCTATCAGTTCCTATGCGGTTTTCTTCTGTGGGCGGAGCGAGAGGCCGGTGGCCTGGTACCCTGGGGCTGGAAACCTCTGAAGCTACTTGCAACACAAGGAAACAGCCAGCCCGAACTACTGGTGTCACCGGCCTGAGCCCTAGCCACATTCTCAGGTCCCAGGGGCAGGTCTCAGAGCAGCTGCTTTGGGAACACGCCCATTTGTCCAGGACTAGTTCCCCAGCCAGGACTCTGTTACAGGCAACAGACCCAGGGCGGGCTGTTTCCCTAGCAACTTCACGCTGTGCAGGAAGAAGGTGGAACTTGGACAAGGGACAGGTTTTCCCCAAGGGGAAGAGTGTGGGCTGTTTTAGGCCTTTCTTGGAGCGGATCGGCTGGCTTCTTCTCAGCTGGGATTCACAAGTGTCGTGCTTCAGAGCAAACGAGCTGAGGATTTGCCTCTCAGACTCTCTGTCCACTTCTGGGCTGTCCCGGGGCCTCCTTCCTCGCCGATATTGGTCAAGAACCGCAGTGAACGGTGTTTTGCGGAAAGGCTGTGCTACCACCGCAAAATGCTTTTCCAGCTCAGGGGTTATACTGCCTCACATTCCATCAGCAAGAAATGAATAACTTTGGCTTAAGCCTCGCCCTCTTCCTCCCCAGCCCTCGTTTATGGGGAAAGAACAGCTGGCCCTATAAAAATAATTGGAGCTACAATTTACGTTGACTGGATTTCAACTTCTAAATTCTGCACAGTGCTTGCTGAGAAAGCCAAGAACAGGATCGCCCCTGTTTCCCTAGCAAACTTTGGGGCTGGAAATGCGTTAGAAAGACCCAGAATGGGGGTAGTCCATCAGCGTCTGCCTCGGTGTGATCTGAACCACCAGGCCGCCTTCCCCGGTCGGCCACCTCCTCTTTCTGTTCAAGACCCAGGGATCCGCGAACCACCTTTGCTGGCCCATCTGACGGCTGAGTTGGTTTAGGCTCCTAAAAGTGTCCATCACGTGGGGTGGCTTGCAACATGGGCGCAGTCAAGTTTACCGAATGGAAAATAATGTCGGTCGCATGCCCAGAAGGAAAAGATGGGGCCACAAATTGGGTAATTGGAAGGGAGTTTAATAAAGAGACTTTATAAAGGTGAGGGCAGGGCGCGGAGACACTACAGGGAGCCAGAGAGTGTGTTGTGAACAGTTAGCAGCAAATCAGGGCACGGGGTCTCTAGGTTTACAGGGATGAGAGGAAATAGGGGTTATCGGAACTCCCAGAGAGAAACTCGTAGGTAGATAGCTACTTGGACAGGAGCTGTGACCTTCGGTTGAGGTCACCTCCAGGCCAAGGCAAATACCCCAAGTAAACACTACAGCCTGGGGCTTCCCCTGGGCTGAACCCAACTGGGAGTTGGTGAGTGTGGGAGCCCATTGGTGAGTTCCACACAGGTTCACCTCCCAGGCACAGAGCAGAACGCGGCAGGGTGGGAAGTGGACATCGGGACCATGGGAAATCCCTTTCCTAAGTAGATATGAGCAGCACCCAATATAATTAGAACTTTAAGAATGACTCTCATTCCTCAGAACCCCACCTAACATGACATTGCATTCAGGGGTGGGAAACGAATCAAAATAATAATAGGTAACGATTACTGAGTGCCAACTACACTAGAATACAAGTATTTTCGGGTGTTCACAACAAGCCAGCACCCCATTTTGCAGGAAAGGAAACAAGGTGGAAAGAGAGTAAGAGGTCCTGGGTCACCATCGTTAGCAAGACTTGCTGGGAAGTGGGCTCCAATGGAATTCGGCGTGGACGAGTGTCCCCAGAGCCCCGTGGGAGGGAGGACCGATGCTAGATTGGGCATCAGGACAAGGCTGAGCTGTGACTGAGGCTCAAAGCCTCCGTCAACTGCATGGAAGTCTCTGGGATTAGAATGGCCCTTGAACGTTGCTTCAGGTTAAGCTAAAATGGCTGGGTTCCTGCACCTTGGCCACCATTATATAGGAGCCACCCCCACAAGAGCGTGACTATGCACCTGACAAGATCCCTGAAGAAGCTGGCAGCTGAAGGGTCTCCCTCACCCCCGGCTGTCACAGCATCCCCATGGCCAGGGGTAGAGCCAAGGTCTCTGCTCCAAAGAGACATTGCTCCCGCCCCACTTTCCTTAGGATAAAGTGCACACCAAGCACACAGTTACACCGAGCCTGGCAGTGCCCATAGCAGGCCGGACCTGACTGTCACCTCATTGGTCCACCTCCCTGTGAGCTCATTCCCTCGCCTGGCCACCGTGGCTGGCTGGCTGGCCAGCCCGTGAGACCTGGGGATGTGTGTGCACCAGCGGTCACCCTGTAAGCTTTCTTGGAATGCTACTGAACGTGTGGAGTCTTGGAATATTCCAGAACAGCCTATACAAATCCATCTCTAGTTACCCACCACCTTTCTCCCTATGTTGGGCCTGCGTAGCGGAGTTTCTTCTATGCAGTAGAGACCTGACGTCAGAGCTCCATGAAAATTCCTTGGAAGGTGACAGTTTTGTAGCCCATACACTACCTCTCAATGAGTCCAGATAGGTCGGTTTTGTTCCCCAGTGCTGGAATTGCTAGATGGTCATTTGTACGGGCACAAAGGTCAAACTTAGGGGCCAGCGTGTGTCACAGCAGATGTCTTTGAGCTCTAACACTGTCCTCACAATGGTGAGAGGTTCCCGTGAGAGGAGGAAACTGTCTCAGTGAGCTAACCAGATGTGGGTGGTGTCAGGATTCCAACTCAGGTGCGCTGGCCCATGGGAGTCAGAGCTCTCGGAAGGGAGACCCCAGTGCCGTGGCCATTGGTCTCGGAAAACCTGCGACAGATGGAAACCATGCCCCCGTCCTCACCCCATCCCCCAGCTTTGAACCCATCCCTGTGGGGCCTGGGAATTGGGTCAGACAAATCAAATATACAAAGCCCAGCCTGTGTTTGACTGTCTTATCTAACGTGCCTTCTCCTCCCCTGGACAGCTGGGTCCTATCAGATGAGTGGGACTATTAGGGCAGGAGCCTCTCCCCACTGGCCTTTGATTTCTTAGGAGACCAGGAGAGTTTAGGACGTAGGGGGACTTCAACAGAAAGGGAAGGGGGTGGACAGCAGGGGCGGCAGCCTGCTCGAGACACCTTGTCCTCCATTAAGGCCAAATGGACGGAGGCTGGTGTTGCATCTCTGCGGTACTCTCCGCTGGATGACACTGTGGTCTCCTCTCCACTTCGGATCAGAAGGGACACAGAATATTTGCCCTTCACCTCAATTTATTCTCCTGTAAGATGACTCAGAAAACCCTCACCCCATCTCACCACCCGAACCTAAAGTTTTTTGCTATTCTGCCAACAGTAGTAGAAACCACCTTTTGTGGCTATCACAGTTTCTGAGGATAACTGCATCTTTAAAGGGCTGAGACCCAAAGCCCTGGCTGGCGGCTCAGTGGACTGGCTGGCACAGGCCTGTGAACCCAAAGGTCGCTGGTTTGATTCCCAGCCAGGGCACATGACCAGTTTGCAAGCCAGGTCTCCAGCCAGGTCCCCAGCTGGAGGCAGGTGAAAGACAACCATATGTTGATAAAAATTTTAAAATTTTTAAAAAGTTATAAATAAAGGGCTGAGACCCTCTTACTTAAGTCAAAGCAGACCAACCCTAAGGATAAAACTTGGGATCTTTTAAAGGTGGGCAAAGACATTTCGCACTCTCCATGTGCCCAGGAGAAGGGGTGCTTGCTCTCTGGGCGGGTATTTGCCCCCCGCTTCATACTTTTGCCCAGGCAAACACTAAGCTATGGAGTTATGTAGCATCTTGTACTGTAATTATTAACATATTTTTAGAAGTCATCTTTGTATCATCCAATTGCTCAAACTCTTCCCTTAGCCTCCATGTTATTGAAAAACATTGATTCTGTTTTCAAAAATCCTATTTCTGAAGTCATAGGCACTCCATGCCCCACCCCCAAAATGGGGAGATCAGAAAGAAAAACAGGAAAGGAAGCACCAATTGGATCTGATCCCTTGACGAGTACTGTGGGGGAGGGGTAGATGCGATGAGAAGATACCCCCCCATTGATTTGCACCCTGCAGTTTGCATTTCACAGGCCACATGTACACCTGCCCACACAACCAATGCTCTTCCCCGTCACTTGCATTAGCCACCGGAGCTGCCATTGAGAGGAGGTACTGTTCCCACTGGTTCATTCGTGTTGATGATTTTGGTTATGTCCAGCCCTGTACCCGTCAGTCATGGTGACTTCTGCCTACATCTGCATTATTGTTCAATGTGGGGCCCTGGTTTCCTACTGGATCCGATTTTCTGCTTCATCTCCGGTCCTCACTCTGTGCTTGGTGCACAGTACAAGCTCAATAAATCTTGTTGACACTTCTCTATTCTGTTGCTAGAGAAGCCCGAATCTCCCTGGATAAGTACCTTTCTACCTCCTTCTCCAGCTTCCCATCTTTCTCGCCTGTCCCTCCTTCTTGGCATCTTCTGCCTCCTCTCCCTCTCCCTCGCCTTCAGTCTGCAGAAGGTCCTTGCCTACCCAGAGCCTTGTGGGGCCTGGCTGTGATTTCTTGCTGAACATACCAATCTCTAGGGGTTTGAGGCCTGCCTGGACCAGAACAGGGTTCCCCAACTTCCATCAGCAGCCTCACCTAAGCAGCTTGTGAAAACACAGATCACTGGCCTGCACTCCCAGAGGGCTGACTCATCAGGCCCGGGAAGGAGCCCGAGAACGTGCGTTGCTAAAAGTCCCTGGGGCCGCCCCCTGGCAAACTGCGGGCCGAGAACACACCACTCCTGCAGGCTGACCACAGGCCTGGCAGGTGGGGAGCCGGGGGGGCCCAGCCTTGAAGCTGAGCTCTACCCACTCTAGGTTGCCTTCGGCAACTGGGTTCAACTCTTTCCTCTGCACAAAGGCAGTAATGACAGCAGCCCCATCAAGATGATCCTAGAGACACTTGGCACAGTGCCTGGCACACGGATGGTGCTCACCATGGGTCCCACGATATCCTATCTGCTTGGGCTGCTACAGCCAAATACCGAACACTGGGAGGCATGCAAACAACTTTCCCTCAGTCCTGGAGGCCAGAAGTCTAGGTTGTAATGCCAGCCAATCAGCTGTCTGGGTACAGCCCACTTCCTGGGAATACATTCTTAGGGCACGTCTGGCCCCAGGATTTTCAGAGATTGAATAAGAACAGCCTAACAGAATTGACCCCAAAGATGATGGTAGGAGGGGGTTCAGTGGCCCCAGATGCCAGCCAGCAAGGTGGCCCCAGCCTGGCTGGCTCTCATCTCTGGGGCCCGCCCCTCCCTCCTTGATGCAGAGAGCAGCATGGGGAGAGAGGTTGAAAGTATAGAGATAAATGCTAATCTCTAGTGTAAACATTTCTCAGGGCTGGACACTCTCTGAATGTGCCATCATCCCCCACTGGGGAGGGGACAAGGTAGCCTGGGAGGCCGAGGCGGGTGTGGGGAAGAGCCAGGGAGATTGGATAGAGGTGGGAAGAAATAAGGGCTGAAGAAAGTCATCATTTATGTGCCTGACGACCCTGGGAGTTGCCTGTCTGGGAAAAGACAGATCCTCCAGTGGGACAAGGGGTAAAAGACTAGCACTGATCATGGTCAGGCAAACAGGGACAACAGGGACCGTCCCCTCATATGAGGCCTGTCCCGAAAGTATCGGCCACACAAGTTATTTTAATTATATTGGCATTGTCGCAATACTTTCGGGACAGAACTCATATACCATTGGGAGGCCCAGCCCACGTATTGTTCAAGGGTGATATGCAATCTATGAACTGGTCATTGGAGCCGGGGACCTTGAGCATGACCTTGGCAAGTTACTTTCCCTCTCTGAGCGTTGGTCTTCCCATCTTTTAAATGGGGGTAGCAGTCCCTCCTTTACCTATCAAAAGAGAGATGATGCTCTTAACCTTGATGTGTCTTGATGAAATTGAGCAAACCGTAAGGAGCAGAACCCTTCTTGAAAAAAGAATTTCTCCAAGACAAGTAGGGTGGGAATGGGTAGAAGAGGAAAAAGGAAGTAACAGGCAGCATAGTGTGGCATGAAAAGCATAGGGTCATGGGTTCAAGTCTCAGCTCCTCCACTTGCTAGCTGGGTGACTTTGGGTAAGTTGCTTGCCTTCTCTGAGCCTTGGTTTCCTCCAAGGAGCATTAAGATAGCAGCTGCCTTACAGAACTGGGTGAGAATGAAACACAATTGTGTGTATAAAAGGCTATGCACAGCTGTTAACATAAATTCTCAGTAGGTGTTGGGTGTTCTGTCTAGTGAGAATACCTGTGGCCCACGGCGCACAGTACTTTCCAGACGCCTGCAATAACACCTCTTGTCCATGACCTTCTTCTGTCATGTTACCTTGCTACTCTCCCACCAGGAGGTGGGATCTGACTCCCTCCCGCTCTGAATCCAGATGCCATAGTGACCCAGCGGGACAGAGCGATGCCGCACGATTTCCAAGGCTGAGTCCAAGGTCATGCTTCCACCTCACTCTCTTGGAATGCTTCTCCACCAGACGTTCCCTCATGGAGCCCAGTCTCCATGTGGAGAGAAACCCAAGCTCCCTGCAGAGGCCGCACGCAGGCGCCCTGGCTGACAGTCCCCGCCAAGCCTCGCGTTCCAGTCACCCCCACCCAGGCACTAGGTATATGATGGAGAAGCTGCCAAATGAGTCCAGCTGTTCAAGTCGCCGCTAGCCATTTGTCAGGCTGAAGCTTCAGATACCACGGAACGGAGATAAGCCCCGACCTGCCCACTGTGCCTTGTCTGGATGCCTGACCCACAGAATCTGTGGCCCTGGTACAGTGATTGTTGCTTTACGCCGCCCCTTCTGAGGTGATTGGCTATGCAGCTGCAGATACCTGGAATGTGGGCTGATGAGGTCGGGCCCCTTGCAGCACAAACGGGTCAAGGGCTTCTTCTCCCTTTTGTTGCCTGGTGAAATTCCAGAACCAAGAAGCCCCATGCTTACCCCACAGTGTGTCGGGGTTATCGGGCTCACCACCCCACTGGTCATATACGGGGGGTCCTGCCAAGGGGCTGGGCCCTTGAGAAATTGTCTCTTTTCCTCCCACTGCAACTGTGTTGGACCGGAGTCCTGCTCACCTGCGGGTGGCAGTGATACAGACAGCAAGAAGCACTACAAACAACACAGATTACAAGGCTGGGTGCATCATACCTTAGCATCACAGATCCCAAAAGGTACCATCTCAGAAGTTTCGTAGAATCCTTTTGAAAACGGTAATCCAACTGACAATGATCATTAATAATAATGGCACTAGTTAGAATTCTCCATTGCAAGTGACAGAAAACCAAAAACTGATTTAAGCCCCAAAGGCCATTCCTTGGCTACAGTAACTGAAAAATGCAGTGGATTGAGGAATGGCATGAACAAAGGCCAGGGTGGGTCTCTTTGTCTCTCCCCCTGTCTGTGTTCAATCTCCCTCATTCTTGATTTTCCTTAAGCAGTGGTTGATGGCAACTCTAGGCTTACATGTTCACCTGTAACACATTAAGAGATCACGCTTTTCCATGAAAAGACCCAGGGAAAGTCTAGAATATATCCATCCCATTGGCTCTAGTAAGGTCGCATGGCATCAGCAAATCGATTTCTAAGGCAGGAAGGGGCTGTGATTGGCCATCCTGAGTCACATGCTGATTTCCATGGCTGGGGGCGGAGTCAACAGCACCTAAGTCACAGGGACTGAAACCAAAGAGGTGGGGGAAGGGCAGCTCCTTAGAGGAAGGTCACCCATTATTGTTTTTAGAAAAAGGAGAAAGGCATAGAAGAACCAGGGACATGGACAGGAGGGATTGACTTTGGGGGGAAGTGGGTGGGTGGGGAAGGGGACAGAGGGGAGTAAAAAGGAGATGGATAGGATACAACAATAAAATTAAATTAAAAAAAAACAACGGAGAAAGTACAGCTGAGTGGCCAAAGCTTATGCACATGGCCCATGGCAACCACTGAGCGCCTGGGCTGAGCCAGGCACTTTCCCTGTGTTGTTATCATGTGATCCAGTCAAGTCACTCTTATCCTTATTCTGCGGAGGAAGAAACAGGGACTCAAAGAGGCCCAGCCATTGGCTGGGGTCCCTCAGGGGGTGAACTGGGATCTAACAGTGGTTACCCCACTGCGAAATGCATGCCTTGCCCCCCCTGCTAGAAAGGCCCCCATTCCTTTTGTTACCAGAAAAAAAAATAAAAAACAGAAACAAAATCCCCCAATACTTGCAGCCAATGACATTCTTATATATTGCACACACTCAATGGGGGTATGCTGAATTGCGGTCATAAGACATTTATTCAGCCCTTTTCTCAAGAGAATGGAAATGAGGCCATTTACTATATGACGAGCCTGAAGTTTTATAATTTACCCCCGGGTTCCTGTCACCAGCTTCAATAATTATCAATGTTTGTAATGTCATTTCATCTAGTCCTCCATCCGTTCCCCACCCCACATCAGATCATGATGCTGACGATGGCGTCCACAGATTTTTATGAAACCTACTTGAATTAATTTTTTTAAAGTATAAGGGGTGACCATGTGTGGGGAAGTTCTGAAGTTCATGAGGAAGACAAACACCACGCCTCCCCCAAACGTTGCTTTCCGTACCCGGGGTAGAGGCGCAATGGGTTGTTTCTTCATTTGATGCGGCCCGACGCAGTGGCTGGGTGGGGGCCAACCTGTACAGAACACTCTCAGCTCAATCTCGAGAATCATCCTCAGCACACAAGAGGTGAGAAGAACCCAGGGGTCCCTGTCCCCCTCTGGCCCCTTACTATAACCTCTTGGGGCAAATGCTCATTCAGCTAAATGGTGGGCAGATGAAGAAACCAAGGCACCATGAAGTCCCCGCCATGACTGAAATTCCTTCCTTCTCTCTAGCATGGTTTCCTACGACATATAAATGGATGCCCCACTTCTCTGTCTTAGGACTTTCAGATGGTGGTGTTGGGATTCTTCCCAGCGCCGTGAGCTGGGGCCCTGTGTCCTGGCCTTGGCTTGGGCCAGATACTCCACATGAGCGTCACGTGTGCACTTCAGCTGTGACATCTCAGGTGAGCAGACAGATCGCCCTTCACCCCCTTTGCCCATGTCTCGCAGCACCCCAGGCTCTGGCTGGCTAGCGCCCATGGCCAGTCCTCTCCTCAAGACAGTCCTTACCACCGGCCGTGTGCCTGGGAGCAAAGAAGGGAGTCCGCCTCCCACCGCTCGCCTTCTGGGGCCGGCCGACTTGCTGGCCATTAACCAGCAAAGCCACAGCAACCATAAAATTAATTTCCCTCCCAATATATACAAGACTTTCTCTAGGAGAAGTACGGGCCGATTGGATCAAAGTGTGTAAGTGGTGTGCTTATGCTATCAGTTTCAACCCCTTAATGCCCTCCTGTCAAAACAAAATCCTCAAGAAAGGCTTTGAGGGGAGTCACATGGGCATAATGGGTTTCCAAAAGAGAGCCCTAAGTACTCGGTAACATATACAGAGCCGACTATTAGATCGGCTGGTGTAATTGTCCTTATATTTTAATGTAAACATGCGTATATTAGCCGGGCGCTTCATCCGTCCGCAGACACGGAAGGCAGGGCGGGCGGGGGAAGGGACGTTGGCTGCAGTGGGAACATCAGTGGGGGGAGGAGGCTGTCAAGGCGGTGGGGGTGGGAGGTCGGGGGGCGTGGGAGGGGAGGGGATTCCGAGGAGGGAGGCAGTGGCGAGTTGAGGAGACCTATCTGGCTTTTATTAATAACACAAATGCCTGGTTCCTGGGTGGCACTTTGAACTCTGGTTTTCCCCCCAAAAAATGTTCCTGACTTGGTTCGGCCTTGCCCTTGAGGTGCCCTCTGCAAGGTGACTGGGAAGGAGAGGACCCGTTCCCGTGGGTGGGGGGACAGGGGTGCGGAGAAGGGGTTCAGAGCCTGGCAGGAAACAAGAGCCCGCCCAGAAGGGGTAGAAGAGAGTGGAGTGAAGGGGTTACTTACAAAGGTGCTGGCTGGGTGAAGGGAACTAATAGGAAAGTGGGGGACCCCAAGACTAGCAAGGATGGGGAAATCATTGCCACCTGCAGACCCCGAGGCAGGTGGCACAGACGTTTCCACGCTGCCTGGGAGAAGCGGCAGCCTTTGCTGGCGGGAAGCAGCCACTGCCAATCCCACTGTGGCGCTGGCCCAGAGGGACCCAGAGGCATAAACGGACCCGCCTCTCCTCCTTCCATCGCCCACGGGCCAAGTCCAACAGGAAGCCAGGGACAAAGGAGCCCAGGTTTGGGGCCCAGCCTCTCAAAAGCACAGGCAGCAAAGGAAGGAAGAGATTCCAGCCCCAGGTTCAGGGGACCATTGAAAGTCACCCTCAAGCTTTCTGCCACACAGCCTGGTTGTTCCCAAAGTAACTGTCAGTGACCGTTACCACTGGAGGAGTGAGCCCATCCTCCTCAAGGACAAACCTTGGAAGGCCGGGGACAGGCTAGATGTCAGCGGTCTGCCGCCCGGTGGGACGGAGAGCAGGGGCTGGAAACTTTCCGATGGTTCAGACTTTGGCTTCGTTTTACAAACCTGCCAGGGCCGTGCCCCGAGGTCTCGCTGCGGGGAGAGAGCATACCTCTGCCAAGCGAAGACAGATAAGCGGCCGGGCGCCTGAAGCCGGGGTAATAATAGAATGACAGCCAATGATTCATCGGGGCGCTTCACCGCTGGTCGAGAGTGAGCGGTCCAGCCCTGCGCTCTGACGAACCGCACCCCTCACCCGTGGGGATGAAAAGAAGTTTCTGGAGAGCCCTTTGCCCAGCCTGTTTGCAGTGGCTGCCAGTCCCATGGTCCCTGGCCTTCGCTCAGGGCACCTCCATATCCTCCCAGCCATCCCTGGATCCACAATAGCATCTGTGTTTTGCAGGCAGACACTGAGGCCTGGCTCAGTAGCACAGAGAAGCAGTGTGGGGCAGTGGTTAGAATGGCAAAACGCTGCCAACAGCCTGGGTTCCAATCCCAGGTCCGCCACGTACGGTGCCAGGGGTGGCATCCTGGACAAGCCATGAGGCCTCTCTGTGCCGCGGTTCCCCCCATCTGTAAACAGGACGTGGAAATGGTGTCTACCTCATAGGGTTCTTGCAAAAAAAGATCAAATCCAGGGCTTTGCAGAGGGCCTGGCTGATGTGGCCAGTTCTGTCTGAAAGGCAGCTCAGAGGAAGTTCCCCGCTTCAACTGAGTAAGTTGTCGAAGGTCGCAGAGACAGCCAGTAGAGCCAGTGTTGTGCGTGATTGGTGTGTATTGATTTGCCACAGCCGATTATTGAATTTGCAGGACTTCTGGGAGCCAGCTTGTTAAGTGCAGCCATGATTAAAACCGAAATTACGTATGGTTACAATGAAATACATCAGGTTAAAAACAGAGGCAATTAACACTCAAAACTCATCACTTCCTACACGGAGGTTATGTGTACCTATTGAAGGTGGCAGGCCTAGAGAATGGGGTGCTACGAGGCCTCACTTCCTGAGAGCATCCTGAGAGCAGCGAGGCCAGCCATGCTGGGAGTATTCACACCACGGAAACGGGCAGATGCTACCATCAGGGCTCCCTGCCCAATACTTCACAGTATATCCTAGTCTGGATCACAAGCCCCCTCACTTCCCATCTGAGCCTTTTTCGACCACCCCAAGGGGAAAGAAATGCCTATTTCCCGAACAGAAGGCCACCCTTGTCTGTTGGCAGAGGGGCACCAGCCTCTGAGGTCCACCCATGCCGTACGAAAGGGCACCGGGATTGGTGAGGGAAGCTTACAAGGGGCTAGATCTCCGCCTCCTGTGGCCACCGCTTATGAAACCGGAATTTCCGATGCTTCTCAGGAGGGCAAGGGGAGGCACTGCCACCGTCTTCACTCAGCGTCCTGCCCCCACTTCGGGCAAATTCCTCACCTGGTGATAAGCACGGCTCCATCTCAGGATTTTCCCATCGTGCTGACAGTTTTAAACCAATAGATTTATGAACTTTTAAGTAATAGAAATATTTAAGGCAGACCTATTTGTCTTATCTGCAGGGATGGGAGCCCTCCTCTTTAGAGGGGTTGGATGTAAACTCATAAAAAGAAATGAGGTTGTTGGGCCTGCATGAGAGGCAGGATCCCGGCTGATAAGAGGCCTCTGGTGCAGCAGCTGGCTTGCCCATTCTAGGTGTTGCCAGAAATTCTTCCAACCACTGTTTTCCCTCCTAACTGAGTTGGAGTCGGATTCTCCTGTTTGCCTTTAAATACCCTGACGAATAAATGATGACGGAGGTAATGATGATCACGATGGCCAACATTTATTGAGCACCTACTATATGACAAGCTCTGTGCTAAGGGCTTCAGACACCTGATTGATTGCATTTCACCCCCTGGAACCCTAGGAGGTAGACAGGTAGGCTGGGGGGAGGGGGAAGGAGAGCTAGATTTTGTGGAACCTGAAGTTGATTCTACTGGGGTGTCCTCTAAGAAAAAATACAAAACCACCATTTTTGCAAAATCAGACTGCCCTGTGGACACATCGCCAGGGTCCCCTTCCACAGTCTGGAAGGAGCGTATGAGAATGTGGGGCCTTGAAGCTAAATTTTCATGAGCTCCCTCTTACCAATGAGACAGCCAAGACCCCCAAAGGCTAAAGTGACTTGTTCCGGGTCAAATGGTTTCCAAGTGGTGGAGGCAGGGTTCTTCTAACCCAGGTCTGACTCCAGGGACTTTGCTCTTCCCCAGGACTTCTCACTAGTTAGAGCCTCCATCACCTTGCCCTTTGCCACCAGGCTGGCATTTTCCCACTGCTTTCCGCAGCGACCCTTGAGACCAGGGATGCTGCCCAGCCTCACTTCCACCTTGGTTGGTGCCGTTTTCCCATCTGAACCACTGGCTGCAGCTGTCCCCTCTGCATGCACGCAATTAAGTACCCCTAGTGCAGCCTGACCAAGGGAACACATCAAACAGGCCCTGCCGCACCCCCTGAGGCCGGAAAGGGCACACAGGGAAGTAGCTACCAGGGTCTGGGAAGAGTTGTGGCCAAGGAAAGGTGGGGTTGCCTATCGGAGAGAGTCTTCAGAGCGGGGAAAGCCAGCCCACAGCCCAGCAGAGAGAGAGAAGGGATGAACTCCCTGTCCTCCCTGTGATGTGCCCTCCAGCCGCTGCTGGTGCCTCCCAGCCTGAGGCCAGAGGGCAGGGGAGCCCATTGTCCACACGGGCTGGCTTCCCAGGCACAGGGCGGGGAGTGGGTCCAGAGGGGCAGATGGAAACTGTCCAGCACAGATGACCAGGGGAGCAGTGGAGACCATCCAGACCCAGCGTGTACACTGAGAAGGAGGGCAGGGCTGAAGGCGGACAGCCCACACTGGGGTGGGGAAGGGATGGCCAGAGGCCCAGAGGAAAAGACCAAAAAATCCGGAAAAGAAAAAGAATCAACAAAGCCCTGGAGAATCCAACCAACAACCCCGTTCCGTGCACAATCCTCATACCCTTACATGCTTTGCTTTTCTGTCCTTATAGGAGCCCCATGAGGTGGGCTTTCCGTTTTCCCATTTTACATGGGAGGAAACTGAGGCACAGGGAGGTTAAGGCACCTCTGAGAGGTCAGACACATGTTCAGTGGTGGAGCTGGGACATGCACCAGCCCTGCTGATTCGTCAGCCTGCGTTTCACGGTCTTCAGGGCTTAGAAGCAGCCAGACCAAGGCAGCGGCCAAGCCTCGAGCAATGGGAGTGATGCAGCTTCCTGATGGCCCAGTTTCGGGTCTTGGATCTCTCACCCAGGAAGGAGACAGTCCTGAGCCGGTCGCTGACCATTTCTGTGCCTCCATCTCTTCGTAGAGACAGTGGGGACAATACGGGCACTGACGTCAGAGTTGGTGAGATGCTTGTTGGACTCCCTGTGCCTTGCAGTGCTTAGAAAAGTGCCGGGCATAAGAAATGCTGGAGAAGTGTTAGTAATTAATATTAACCCATGAGATCCCTGCGCATCTGCAAGCTTGACTCCAAGTGCTTCGCTTTGGCTAACATTCCATCCCCTTTCCTCCAAAAATCCAAAAAAAAAAAAAAAAATTTTTTTTTAGCTCCTTGTGGACAGGGCTGACAGCCCCCCCACAGCTTGGGGTGTTTTCAGAAAGCCAGGAAGGACATAACTTACTATTCCTGGGAGGTGCGGCTTCAGGTCAGTAATCAATACCTACTGTGTGAGTGTGAGGGAATAGCTGCTCCCAGACACCCCAATGCTGCATATATTTATTAAAAATGTGTTCCCCATTACCACGATTCTACCAACATAGAAATGCTGTCTGCGCCTTGACGGGGCTTCCAGCACGGAGGCTGCAGCGTGATATACGGGCCTCCTGCCTGTTTGTGGCTTCTTTGTTTGGGTTCTTTGTTCCCTGCCTTGTAGGCACCTAGTGTCTTCGGCACGAAGCAGTAGGGATTGAGTCACAGGACTGGGGACCTCAAAGCTAGCAGGCACCTCCAGGGACGAGGCGAGTGGCATGTTGTGGAGAAAAACACCCACTAGTTAGAGCCAGATGATCAGTTAGTGTTACACGTGTGTCTGGCGTTCACTAAGCCATTAATACAGTCATTCAGTCAGGTGTTTAATTAGCAGATATTTGTTTGCACGGTGGCAGACAGGCTCAAGCGTGGTCCCAAGATCCCTGAGCCTGGTGTTCACGCCCAGGACAGCCCCCTCCACCTGAGTGTGGGCATAACCTGTGACTTGCATGCAGCCAATACAACATGCCAAAGATGAAGGCATTTTGCGAATAATGGCACAATAGCAGTTGGGCATTGTGTTCATCCAAAGGAAGATGATCTTTAGCGGGTCTGACCTCATCAGGCGAGTGCCTCTGCCCCAGACCCACCCTGCGGTCAGACCTCTTTCCCGCCAGCCTTTAAGAAGCAAGCTGCCACAACTTACACAAAACAAGAAAATAAATTCTTCCAACCACTTGAATGAGCTTGGAAGCAAATTCTTCCCCAGTCGCACCTCTAGATAAGAGCGTGGCTCACCTGACACCTCAACTGCAGCCTTGGGGGACATGGGGAGAGGACACAGCCAAGCTGCGCACAGGCTTCTAACCCAACGAAACCATGAGATCACGGGTGTATATTGTTTTAAGGTTCTAAGTTTGTGGTAACTTGTCACACAGCAACAGAAAAGTAATACAAGCCCTAACAGTGTTGTCAAAGGCTGTAAAGGATACCGAAGAAAATAATACGCAAAAGATTCTGCTTTCGCTAAGTTTCACAGTCTAGAGTTAGGCCAGGCACAAAGTAGACATTCAAAAAGCTGCCGTTTCTTGGAGATCTTATCAGCTGATTTCTTTTCTATGTGACCTGGAGCAAGGTAGGTTACCACTTTCAGTCTGTTGTTTCGGGTGAAAAATGGAGACAAGATCTACCTGTGTGGCCATTGTGAGCGTGTTTTGAAAATCTCAACCACTGAGCAAATGTAAGTGATGACAGTATTTTAGTGGAACTGATTTTTTCTCTCTGGCCTTGCCCTCTCCATTTAAGCACGTTAAGTATGATGTGCTTTTGTTTACAGGTTGCATGTAGGGGAGACTACATGGTGTCTACCCTTGTAGAACAATATCTGTTCTCTTTCTTTTCCCCCTTGATAATAAAGACCCTAATTTTTAGCAGGGCACATGGCCATCCAAAATAAATATTATGTTTCTCAAGTCTTCCTGGCAGAGAGACAGACCTGTGACCAGGTTTTTACCAACACATATAAGTAGAAAGGAGAACTGTCCTTAAGAGATAGTACTACCAGATAAAGTAGAGACCAGGTAATAGGATATGCAGTTAATTAGAATTTCAGGTAAACAACTATTATAGATGTGGTCCCAAATGTTTGTGCTAAAAATTTTATACAAAATTTAAATTTAACCTGATTTAATTTAATTTGGTACCCTTTAGTTTTATTTGTTAAATATGGCACTCTATTAAAGGAGAAAGTAGCCCATTCTTTCCCTTTTCTCTATACTGCTGTTTGAAGTGTGATGGCTGGAGCTCCAGCAGCCATTCTGGGCCATGAGGATGGGCCTACACTTTAGAGACCTTGGAATATTAAGGTTGGAAGAGCCCGGGTTCTTTGGATGTCAGTAGCATGGTGAAGCCAACTACACTGACCATCTCTGAACTTATTTTATATAAAAGAAAAATGCACATCTATTTTGTTTAGACTACAGTTATTTGGTCATTCCTATTTCATGTAGTCCATTGTTATATAGATCCTCCAACTTTAACAAGACCTAAAGTAGTTATTGCTCCTATTTGTTGAGTGATAATAATTTTTCACATCTATTGTTTGTAGCATACCAGGCACTGGATGAGACCCTTTGCTAATATTGTCTCTAAACAGAAGAAAATTATTATCTTTGTTTTGCAGGTAAGTAAACTCAAGCGCAGAGAGGTAAAATAACTTGACCCCAAACACACAGTCAATGACGAGAAACAGATAAGATCTGAACCCCTGGCCTGGACAACTTCAAATGATTTTTTTTACCCCACCTTTAAAAACTAGATGTTACCCAAACTGCTTTCACTACCCTCTTTTGAATCTTCATTTTCTTTAACCCAGAATCCAAGTAGGACAGGAAAAAGTATTTCCTCCGCCTGAGTTGCATAGTCACCGAGTTTGATTACAAACATTTAAAAGTTATAAAGCAATCCCTCAAAATGGGCATTGTGTGTCCATGCCTGTGATTGTCAGCGAGCTTTGCTGTCCAAAAGAACAAGTGTTGTCCCCAAGAGCTGCCTATCCAGCATGTGTCCTTGTCTCAGAGATGGGGACCTGAGATGGAGAGAGAACAAGGAAACTGCCTAAGACAACAAGGAAGTGACAAAGATGGACACAAATCCAGGTGTTCCCACCCCACCCAGGGTCTTCTAACCACACAGAGCTTCCTCCTGGGGGTGAACCAAGAAAATAAGGGACATCTGTCATTGGGGAGGATCCAGAAAAAGAAGAGGGTAAGGTTACACCCATTCACTCATTGCTTCGCCTAGGCAGAATCAAAGCTGATATGCCCACCCAAGAATGAGAGGGCACCTCAGGAGGACCGGGCCCCAAGCCCCATGTCTGCAAATTGTGGGTGGTTCTACCAAGCCCTTGGGTGGGAAATGAGACTCATGCTCCTGGTTCAGAGTCCCTGAAGGGGAAAAGTTTTTGGTTTTCGGCTGTACTGCCGGAGCCCAATGATCTTGACACATGGCAGAGGCCTGAAAAATAATCTGTTGAATTAAATGAATAAAATATCCCCAATCTATTCAGTGGGTTTTAATCAATCGTCCAAAACTTTTCTCCTCGCGTGACAGAGAAAACTGTCAATACCAATGACAGAAATACCAATAATAACGACCGTGTATCTCACACCTACGATGGTTAGTCACTACACTCAGCACCTTCACACATCTTACTGAATGCCCATGATGGGACTCCTATGCCTGCCCATTTTACAGATGGGGAAAGAGAGGCTGTGAGCGGAGAAGCCGCCTGTCTAGAGTTGCACGGTACAGAGAGGCGGGACTTGAATTCCCACTGCCTCCCAGGCCCTGCACTTGGTTTGCATAATCGGTTGCCTCCATGTTTCATTGGCAATGGTTCCTTCTTAATAATTAAAGTCTGAACTTCTGCTGTAGAGACATTTCTGAGGGCCAGGCTTCTTCTAGGGATGCCTTATGCCCAAGATGCACCAAAGAGCCAAAGATGACAAAAAAAATAATAATAATAAGGTCACCCCTTCGGTTGGAGGGATGTCCTGGGTATTGGAAGTTTTCATGGTCCCTGGAATCTCCATCCACCTCCTGACAGCACTCACTGCTCATCCCACCCCAACTTGGAGTAGGTGTGTCTCCAGCAGCACCGACCTTGGGCACCCCGAACAGGAGGTCAGGGGTCACGCCTTCCTGCCCCGATACCCCCCACATCGCCGGCTTCCCACAGTAGGTGCACCGTACACGTTTGCTGACGGACTGCTGATTGATCTGATTCTGTAAAGTGCCCCGCTCGGCCACATGAGCCCAGAGAGGCTTAATAAAGGCTTTTTGAAGATGATAAGAAACAGAGCTGCCTTGTTAAGATTCCGGGGGCCTCGGATTCTTCTTCAACGGCAATATCTTTCTTTCTTTTCTTCTCCCTCCACCCCCTTTTTTAAGTGCTGGCAGATAAAGCCTGCCGACTGTCCGGTGGGTGACACTGGAGAAAGAGCTTTGGGGCTTTTTTGATTTTTAAAGGGATGCATTAAAAGCAGCTCATGACGTTAAAATCTTCTGGGTTCCGGTGGGGACGGACAGTGGATGGGCGGATTGGCCTTCACTCCTGGCGAACAGAAGTGTCATTAGGAGAAGCCAGGCGAGACGGACCTTACAAACGTGGAAACAGCCCCGGGGTGGCGTTCAGGAGGCTGAGGCCTGAGCCAGCTCTGCCACCACTGACCATGGGCACAGAAGACGCACGGCCCTCTGCACCCCAGGCCTCAGCTTCCCCAGCTGCAAAGCCCAGGGCAAAAATAAGGACACCCCAGAGCCCTCCTGTGTCCCTGACTTCCCATGCAGGGAGGCGGACTAAGGGACACTAGGCTTCTCAATGCCCAGGCACCAGCTGGGAGGAGAGCAAACCAGGGCGGGGTGCTGGCCAGAGGGACATCGCACAGGTGCCTCTTCCTGTCCTTACCCCTCACCCTGCCAGCTGCAGTTCCTAACATAGGACATTGTGCAGAAGAGAGTTCTCCTTATGGTCCATCTGCCAGCATCACCCTACTGCATGTGGGTGAAACCCGCCCTTTCCAGGAGAGAGAAAGAAAGAGGAAGGAGAGGGAACCGGGCAGCAAGCTTGAGATTTGTTCTAGCTAGAATTTTCTTTGAGAGGCAGAAGAAAGCTGTGGACCTGCCCTTTGGAGAAAGGACTCACACGTATGTACGCAACTTGGCCTCTGACTTGATGGGGTTCATGTTACCCACTGATCCCAGGATAGGGGTTCCTGGAATAAAGAATGTATAGAGACCACCTTTATTGAAGGAGGAGGAGGGAGAGGAAAAGAGAAGGAGACAGAGAAAAGGAGGAAGGAAGAAATAGTAAGAAAATTATTCAAATCCAAGTGGACGCAAGAGGCCTCCTGGTTTAGAACGTGGTTGTAGAATCTTAAGAGACAGGATGAGACTCCCCGCTCTGCTCTTTCCCAGCTGTGTGACCCTGGACAGGTGACTTCAACTTTCTCAGCTCCAGTTTCCTCATTTTCCCACTGTGGGTAACTATAGCCTTTGGGTTGTATTGTCCAGGGTCCCCTACTGGACCCTGGTGCTCTGCCATTTGAAACTACTTTGCTGAAAGCACATTGCCTCTGGAGGTGGCCCCCCTGGCCTGGGGCAGCCTCAGGGTCCCACGGAGGCTGGGGTGTGGTTGGTATCCCAGTATCCCAAGGGCGCTCAGTTCCTGGTCTCGTGGCCGCATTATCTGGGAGTTCATCAGAAATGCAGAGTCTTGGGCCCCACCCAGGCCCATGGAATCGGAATCTCTGCTTCAACGTCGTTCCCAGGCAGATCCTGCACCAGGCCCATGTGAGTCTCAGGGGCACAGAGGAGAATTAGACACGATCCACAGACCCACGCGTGAGCAAAACCAGGCTGAGAGCTTCGGAAGCAACGGAGTCATGATGGATCCTTTCCCATCTCCTATCTCAGGCTTCTTGCGACGAAGGTTCTGGCCCTCAGCTCTTCCCAAAGCGCCTTCCTGCTGACTCTGCCACTGCCCCCCTCCACGCCGGCAGCCAGGTTAAAGTTGTCACCAGGTACATGGAAAGCCAGCAATCACTCTGCACGCCTGTAATGGGAAGAAGCTGCCGGCCAAAATCCCGGGGCGACACGCTGGGAGAAAACCAGATCTCGGCATGGGGTGCGGGTGGGCCATTTGCCATGACATCCCTCTGCCTGGAACATGAAGCATGAGTTGCACACGGGAAAAATCACTAGCAGCGGCAGCCACGATCGCTTCCTAAGTCTTCCCAGGTGTGAAACACCACGCAGGGGCTGGGATGGCATCGTCAAGTTTGCCTGCACCACCACCCTGCTGGGCAACTATCCGCATTCCACTTTGTGTCGGAGGAACCCGAGGCACAGAGAGGTTGAGTAATTTATCTGAGGCCACACAGCTGGTTGGTGGAGAAAGCACAGATGGCAGTCGACCCTCAGCTCAGATATCACCAACGAGGGCCATGGGCTGAGCCAGCCTGCACAATGTTAAAAGGTTCTTTGAACTGACATTGAAAAATGTCACCTATCATCTGGGTTTTTCGGATTCTCTTGGAAAATCAGGCTGATTTTGGCATTGCACACTGTCCAGGTTAAGTGGTCCCCACCCCTCGCTCTGTATGATATCCATGGGTCCTAAACGGCATTTTAGGTTGAACCCTTTAATAATGATCATGATAATGATGACAGTGGCAGCTAACACATATCGAGTGCTCGCTACACACTAAGCACAATGCTCCCAGATGAGAAGAAAAGGGAGCTCATGCCCTCAGGTGCGAAGGAACCCACTCCACAACAGCCTTTCCTCAGTGCCCGTCCAACTTCAAGTTAAATTCCTCCACGCACGAGGCGCTCACTACCTACCGAAGCTGTGCTTCCCAATCCTGCCCCTCTATTTCCACCTGGGGGCTGGGCCACCCGGAGTCAGGTCAGCCCTTCTGGGGGTCTGCGGCCATCAGGTCTCTCCTGAGCAGCCTATGTTGGCATCGGGAGGCAGATGGATCAGGTTCCTCCCAGAAGGAGGGGTCCTCAGAGGGGCAGGGAGGGGCTCCTTGCTGGCCTGCCCTTACTCCCCATCTAGTTCTTGATATCGGGCCCTGGGTCTCCTCGCCACAGACCAGCATGCTGGGCAGCACCTGTGCCAACTTCCCACCCTTTCTGGTGGGACAGCCTCGCAGAAGGGGGCCCAGGAACTCCCCAGTCCTGCGTCTTCCCCTTCCCTGTCTTTGTCCTGTTCCTTCCTCCATGGGCCTTTACGGCTCCCCTCTCTCTTTTCTCTCTCTCCTGGACACTGCCTGGCCATATCCACTTTCCCCTTCCAATCACATTTTAATTTAACTCCTTCCCTTTCCCATCTCTGTTTCTCTTCTTGCCACTGCATGGCCTCCGTAGATCTGGCACCGACTAGCTAGTTAACCAGCAGCATTTGGGGAGCTTTCCCTCTCTCTGAAAGTCCCCACCTTTCAAATGTACCCACAGACTCTGAATAAGCTTTGATAAGTTCAGGGTTCCGTTGTCCTACCCTGTCACTCAGCATGGCTGCCCCTGGGTGCCATCATTCCGTCACATGGTTGCACATACCACCAGGATGCTGCCAATCCTCATGCTGGCATCCCCTGCCCATGCCTGTCCCCCAGAGTTGGCGACTTCACACCCACCTGCTGGCTGGGCATCTTTATCTTGACCCATGTGGTCCCAAATTAGACTGACTTTTTCCCCAAACCTGGTCCCACCCTCCCTCACCTCTAGCTTGTGAATTGTCACCAGCATCCACCCAACTATTGGAATCAGAAACCTGGGGTCATTCTATTCCTCTTCCTCACTCCCAACCCCCTACACGCCCATCACCTCTTCTAGGGGCACCTCAAACAAACCTCACTTCTATCAATCATGTACTGAACGACTGCCAAATGGATGCATTCTAACCTGACCCACCAAGGCACCCGGCATCCATGGATGCAACTTTGAGAGTCCCCATGAAGCCTCCGGCCTTCTCTCTAGCTTTTCCAATCTCCCCTCCACGCCGTGACCACAGCCACCATGTAGATGTCCAGGTGTGACGGTTCCTTCGCTGCTCCAACACCTCCCATGGCTCCTCATTGCCTGCAGGCCAATGGCCCAGCTGCTCAATGTGGCCCTCAAGATGCTCGCCCTCCACCCTCTGCCTGAAATTCAGCATGACCTCTCCCAGCCTGAAACTTGACTCTCATGGCCCTGAATTACTTGCACTAGCCGCTCACCTCTGCTTTGCTTCTGTTGTCCCCCCTGGGCTGGAGTATCTTCCCCTCTCCCCTTTGTCCAGTTAAGTCCAACACATTCTTCAGAACCTCCTGAAGCCTCTAGAATTCACCTTGCTTTTATGTTCCAAAGATCATTTTCTTCCCTGTTCCTACAGCTGCTCAACCTTGCTATCCATCAGTCCTCATGGTGACACCAAGCAGAGAATCCATCATTTAATAATAACTGTTATGCTTATTATTCTGGTGGGTTGTTTTCAGTTCCCTTCATGATAAATAGCGCTATTTCTGGGTAGACTGTGTGCTGCCTCACACTTAGAATGATTTCCTTGGCCTGGAGTCTTGAAAACAGAGTTGTTGTGGGGAAGCATGTCTCCGATTAGATATTTTGCCAAATCGCTTTTCCAAATGCGCAGGCCCACCTGCGTGATAAGTGAGGACATGGTCAGTTCTAGAATCTGGCCTCCCACCGGGGTCTCCCTGGGGCAGAGGGAGAAGAGTGAAATGTGATGTTGGCAGCAGAGTTGAGATGCTATTTAGAAATAATAAACCCACTGGAAGAGGGAATTGGATCCCCAGGTGGAGTGAGTCAAAATGGTTTAAACATGGAACCTGAGGAAGCCTGAGAAGCCAAATGAGCAAGAAGATGTCTGAAGATCTAATTGAGTGACTGCTTGAATCCATAATCGTTGGGAAAATGAGATCGATTTTATTGCAGGGAATGGATGCATGTCAAGGGAAACTTGAGGTGAGAGTAGAAGACCCGCTTGGTTGGGTGTCAAATTTCCTTCAGGTTCATGGTCTGGGCTTTCTGGCAGCTCCCCACCCCCCCTCCCCTGCCCCCCAGCTTCAGGGCATTTCAAGTCACTTACCCAGAACGAAATCCAACTGAAAGTAAAGAGAGACTTTAAAAAGCTTATTTTTAAAATCCTCATAAGGTGTTTTGGACATCAAATAGCTCTTAAAAACCACGGCAGTACTTTCATGATTTAAGTGTAAATGATTCTGAAACATATGGATTACATTTTCCTCGAATGCCTCCTGGTTTTAAAAGTGAAAGGTAGAGGAAGCAAAGGAACTACATAGATGATGGCCGGGGCCGCGCGGAGAGTCAGCACAGGGCTGAAGCCTGTGATGGTGGGACCGGGGAGTCAGCGCGGGGCTGAACCCCGTGATGGTGGGACCGGGGAGTCAGCGCGGGGCTGAAGCCTGTGATGGTGGGACCGGGGAGTCAGCGCGGGGCTGAACCCCGTGATGGTGGGACCGGGGAGTCAGCGCGGGGCTGAACCCCGTGATGGTGGGACCGGGGAGTCAGCGCGGGGCTGAACCCCGTGATGGTGGGACCGGGGAGCAAAACCGCCCCATTTCGGGAGAGGGTCCTGTGAGGAGGTGCTCAAAGGAGGACTGTCCTGTTGAAATCCTAAAGTAATCTTTGATTTCGGGTTCCCGTAGAGGTGTAAGGACCTAACACCCCATTTTCCAAGCTCTGATGGGTAAATTAAAAAAGTATGTAAATTGCTAGTCAGAAATACAGACTCTGAGGTGACTCCCCAGCTCTTCTGAACCCAACCGTCTGCATCGAGGCCCCCGGAATCTGTATTTTTAACGGCTCCCCAGCCATCAGGTTGGGTTCATTACCATGTGAGATCCGATTTCTCAACCTCGGCTCTCCTGATATTTGGGGAACTGACAATGCTCCGTTGTGGGGGCTGAACTGCACGTGAGAGGATGTTGCATAGCACCCCTGGCCTTTACCCACAGATGCCCATAGCAGCCCCCACACCCCAACAGCGACAACCAAAAATGTCTCTAGGCATCGCCAAGGGTCCCCTCCAGGCAAAGCAGTGTGCCAGTCAGGGGATGTATAAAAACTTGCCAGCGCATTCATTTGTTGGGTGTGAGTGTAGGGACATTTGTACCTAGAAACAGAGACTGGGAACTTGGGGAGGCACGGGGAATACCACCACGTGGTTTGTGTCTTGCACCTCCCACCTCCCCTGATACTCCTTACATGCTTATACTTCATGTGTGTAGGATGGCTAGCTCCTATTCGTCACTCCTCAGTATGACAGAATTGCACACTTCCCCCACCCTTGCCCTAACTTCATGACAGTGGGACTTTCACCAGGTGACTTGCTGTGGCCAATGGGATGCCAGGGGATGTGGGCGGCAGGAGCTTTAAATGCGTCTACTTGGTTGGGCTGGTTTTCTGAGGCTCTGCTGAGAAAGAAAATGCCTTTGGCAGCCGGTGACCTTTCAGTGTGGGCGCCTAGAGAGAAGTCATGTAGGAAAAACCAGAACCCATCCTGGCCCAGCCACGCCACAGCCAACTTGCAAACGCACAGGTATGACAATACCTGGTTGTTGTATACCTCTGGGATTCTGAGGGTGCCTGGGACAAAGAAAACTTGTTAAAAATCAACACCCAAATTGACACAATACATGGAAACACCACCGAGGGTGCACCTGGAGTCAGTCTGACACAGCAGGTAAGAGTCTGAGCGGAAGCCAGAAAGACCACGCCTCACTTCAAGTCCTGATCCGCCACAGCCTGGCCAGTTGTTTAGCCTTGCTGAGCTCCCCTTTCTCATCCGTTAAATGGGCGTACAAGATGATACGCAAGTCTCAGTTTGCTTATCTGTTAAATGGGCTTGTATAATAGTAGGTGCTTCATAAATTTGTGAGAATTTAACAAGATGTGTGTAAATGGTTTAGCATAGTGCCTGGCACATGGTAAGCACACGATAAATGTGAGCTAAGTTCATTATGCCGAAGGCAAAGACGTAAGATGTACTTTCCTTCCTTCCTATACCTGCTACACCTACACCAGCCCCTGTGCTTGGGCAAACAGGGGAGTCCAGTGTGTGCGCAAACCAGGCACATCTGGGCTGGGACACAGGATCCCACAAAGAGTTAATCCCCAGGTAACCAGGAACCAAATAAATTCTGCCCCGCCAAACACACCCCAATCATCATTAGTCACGGCTTGTTGGACGGGAGGCTCCTCCCTGGCGCTTATCTCCCTGGCTTCTGTCCTCAGCCCAGCAGCCATATTTCACGTTCTGAAAACAGATGACCCCAGGGTCAGGGAAATGAAAGCCCCATTCAGCAGGTCTGCCAGGGACTCGGCGGGGAAGGAGGGCGAGGGTCAGTCCCGCAGCCCCATCCTTGCCAGGACAGGCCCGGGCTGGGCTCGAGAGGCCCCAGGCACGAGTCTTGCTCTCCAACGCCCGGGGTCAGGCCCGAGGGAAAGGATCAGGGTGACAATTAGCCCGGGGCTTTGCCTTCCATAAAGCACTCAGGCCCGGGTGTGGCCTGGAGGCCGTGTACACGGTGCCTCCCATGATGCTTCACTGCAGCCCAGTCCAGCTGGGGGCCATGGGGAGGGATTCCAGTCCCAGCTGTGGGCCCGTGTGCGCCCTGGGAGCCATGCTCGGGCGGCAGATGGAATTCGGGCCATGGTGCGGCTTCCATTGCAGGGACAGCCCACTCCCCCACTAGGCACCATTGTAATTACATTTATTACTATCAGAAGGAAAACAACTTAGGGTTACAGAAAGCTTTTAATTTTACTCCTCTAATCACAAATAGTTGCAGAGCCCGTGAAAGTTGATTAAATGTTGCCTATACAAAAGGAAGTCAAGTGTGTGAGTATCGAAAGTTACATCAAAAACCATTTGTAATGCTGATGTTATTGGGGGGTAGGGAGGGGCCCACCAAAATGGTCCTGCAGCCCTGAGGGAGGGAGGACCAGCTTGTGAGAACAAGCAGTGGGTGAGGAGCCCTCAGATCCTCACATGCCAGGCAGGCCAGAAGAGGGCGGCTTAAAATAGAGCAGAGAAAGCTAACTTGAGGGAGAAATGAGCTGTTTGCGGGGCTTGGGAGATTAGAGGTACATAGTAGTGATGATCAAGCAGTAACAGCTGCATTGATTGAATGCTGAGTTCAAATGCATAGCAGGCCTGGCATTGAAGAGGCACCCTCTAACTGGGAGCTGGTAGTATTATTGCTATTACTGCTAGTATCATTATCAGAAGGCCAGGCATTATGTTCAATTATGCATGTCATTTATCTTAGTGTGAACTAGGGGCATGGGTGGAGGTGAGCCAATCAGGGGAGCTTGATGATGGGCTGATAATTGCACATCATCAAGAACCTGCGACTGTCCCTATGGCTGGAGAGAAAGAGGGGAGGAAGTCAGAACCATCTAGAATGAGCTGGAACCAGAGTGGAGGAGGAGGTTGGCTGATAAGAGATGGAGCCACAGGGAAGACCAAGTTACTGCTGGAGATGCCACAGGAAGAGAAGGGGGAAGGGGAGAGAAATACCCTGGATTCTCTTCTCTCACCCTCCAGTTTCCCAGTAAGGTCTCCCATTGGCCAAACCTACCCAAAGAGCAGAGGAGCTTGGGAAATGTAGTTTTCTGAGATACAGAGCCCACGGAGGAAAGAATGCGAATGAATCTGAAATTCTTTCCTTTTTCCCTTCCCGTTTCTACATTCCTTCCATTGTCTCTCCCTTGTTTTCCTCCATCCCTTCCTCCCTCTTTTCGTTCCTTCCGCCCACAATGGTAAACAGGGGGCTGCTGGTCAACAGAATAGCGAGCCAGGAGGTTCACCGAGTCGGGATCTGAGAGGGCGTCCCTCTTGGACCGTGAGAGAAAAAGAATGGTGGAAAGGAGGTCAACCGCCTGGGCTTCGGGCCCCGGAGATGAAGGGCTGGTGAAAAGGGCAGCCCAGCTTCCCGGAGACAAGAGCTCCCCTATGAGGTCCTGCAGAGCGCCCCCGGCTCCCGCCAGCCTGGCTTTTCTCAAAGGACGGGCTTCTCTGATCTCTCAAGACTAATGAAGCTGGTTGGGGACTGGCAAGCTCTGTCCCACTTCAGATAGATTGTTCCATGTGGGAGAAAGGGGGTGGCGCAGGGTTCATCTCTAACCATTTTCCCAACAAGCATCTCTTCTACCAGACGAGCCTTTAGATTAGAAGCTGATCGATCAACTAGAAAACACAAGATCCGATGCCTGGTTGGCTACTATTATAACGCAGCTGTAAGGATTGGCGTGGGATGGTGGGAAAACTCTGCCGTGTGTCTAGCACGGTAACAGACAGCTCTGCGTGTGCGTGTGGGTGTGCACACGCGAACGAGGGAGCCTGCCCTTTTTTTTTTGCTCATGATCAGCAGTTGCAAACAGCTGCTGTAAATGATTTCTATTGTCCAGCAACTTGCTGATTGGAGGCTGGCTCCCATGCTACACACTACGTCTCCGTGATGGTTGGGCAGCTCTGTTTGAACAGAGTTGGGACCAGCCAGGTTTTGTTCCCAACAAGCCTCTATCGGGTGCCTGCTATGCACCGGGCACCATCTGGTGCGAAGATACAGCTGTGACCCAGAGAGCCCTCACACGCCTGCCCTCGTACAGCAGGACGTCCAGGGCCAGTTTTCTCCTTGCTTCGCAGCGAGAAAACACACTTGCAGCTAGAGAAAAGTCCCAGCGAGAAGAGGAATCGCGCACCTGGGCCTGCCGCTCTGGGGTCACGAACACACACTTCTGTCATACTACTTTTGAAAACGCAGGCGACTTGAAAATATAGCTGATTGCAGCAGGAAGGGCGGAATTCCTTCTTCCAGGTTCAGGACTATGTAAGGTCCATTCCCATCTCCCATTTCCTCCGCTGTGGAAGGATCCAGCCCCTGCAGCAGGACATGGGTCGCTCCGCCCACCCTTCCCTCCCCAGATCTTCCCATCACTGCTGGCTTCGTACTACTACGTGTGCTAGTTTCTTATTCACAGTGCATGTGTGTGGAAAGTGTAGGGACTCTTCTCCACTGTCCTGAGTCGTGGCTCAAGAGGACAGAGGGGCCACTATCCAGAACAGTGACTTCACAGAAGGAAAGAGGATGGTGGACAGGTCTCTCTGGCAATTAAATGATCAGCCTGGAAATCATAACGCATTGGGCCAGAACTAGTCCCAGGGCCCCCGTTAACCAGCAGGAGGCCAAGTGCAGTTCTACCATATCTGGAAGGCGGCAATGTGGAAGTATTTGGCAAATGATACCAATGACTGCCATTCTTTTTAATAGCAAGATGCTGCACGCCCAGATCCAAAGGAAATGAACCGACCTAACACAAGCTGGATGGGTGTCTCCTACCTTCAAGACCTGACATACGGAGCACTTAAGGTGCTTTTTTTTTAAACTTTACATTAAGAGTGACTTAAAAATGAAATTTAGATCCATATGTGTCATCTCTGAAGCTCCCCCTTGGCTGTCCTAGGTTCTGTGAAACATGTTAAAAGCCCAGGTTTCAGAGCCGTTCACCCCTGGGTCTGCATCTTGGTCTCACCGCCGATGAGGTGAGGGACTTTGGGCTAGTTTGCCTCTCTAAGGTTCGCCTTCTCTCATTGGTTGACTGGAGAATAATACCTGTCTGCCGTGCAGGGCATTTTCAAGAATTAAATCACATCATGCATTTGAAGCGCTAAGCATTGAGAATGTGGGACTTGTTTTTCTCCCTTTGGTTACTGCACCCAAGTCAAGCCTACCCTGCCCAATGCCAAGACTATCAGAGATTCTTGTTCACTGACTGAGGTCCCCTTTGCCTCATCTCTGGTCACAGCTGCCAACAGACTTCAAGCCTGTGCTGTGTTCTTCACTTTCTACACAGGGGCTTGTCTGACAGGTGTCATGGGACAGCTCAAGACACTGCAGTGCACTCATACATACATAGGCCAGAAAGGTGTGTGTTGGGGTAGGGTGTGGGACAAGCCCCGGGGGCAACCTTCCACCAAAGGGCAGTAGGAACTAGATAAATGCCTCTCCCTTGTATCCCTTGGAGGAAAAATCCTGGTAAGTGTTCCACACGGGTCCTTGGAAAAGTCCCCGTGGTTGGAACACTGGTTACCCATAGCAGCGGTCACCTCCATAGCACATCCTTGTACCGGTTCCCTTTCTCCCAGGTGCATTCACCTTGATCCCTCACTCCTGCTCCTAACGGGTCATGTCCTGAAGAAACTGCCTGTTTATAAGCCCTTGCCTTGGGCTCTGAGATTTTTGAGGGGTATGGGGGAGGAATCCTTGCCAAGGGACCCGATCAAGGTCTTCTTTAACCCTACTGATGGCCCCATGTATAAATTAGTGTTGTGTAGACACTTGTGGAGAAGAGCCCTGAGTCGCAAGCCGTTTGATGAGAAAGGATCATTAGAAGCCATGCTGCACAAGGCAAGAAGTTTTGTTCACGACCACAGTGCCCAGGAGGTGCGGGGCTCACGGGAGGCGCCCGGTCAGTACTTGTGGAACAGGTGAACTCATTGAATCCCCCTTGGCCTGTTTCTGTGCTCTGCGAAAGGTGGTTATAACATCGACTTCCCAACTTTGGCATGAAAATGAAATCAAGGCCATGAAAAGTCATGTTGGGCAAGGTGTCGTACTTAGCGGCTTATTCTGATCTGTAAAATGGGGATGGTTGGGCCCGGCTCTCAGGCTGGTTTGGGACTCAATCCAAGCCGTGCGATGAGCAGCCAGTAAATGCCCCGTGTTGGCCCCTCCTGCTGTCTCTCTTCCTTCCATCCCCACCACCGCCTATTCCAGGTCAGGGCCAGTCCTGGGGGGTCAGCAGCAGGCATATGATAAGCCATCTGCTGATTTTGCATCTTATCAGCAAAATGCTCACTTCTTCCACCTTCCCCTGGAGAGCAACTGGGACCGATCGTCCAGGTGCATCCTGCAAGCTTCCCCTCCTGAACTGTCAAAATGTGCCCCAGTGACCCCAATATCTGGCTTGGTTCCTTGGGGCCAGGAGTGGGGGCTACGCTGCCGGCCCCTACCAGGCCTGCCAGGTTGATGTGAATGGGGGGTTGAAAGGCCTCCCACCCCCACCCCTTCACGTCTCTGTCAGCAGAGACCGGGTCTGGAAGGGAATCGGTCCTCTGCGAAGTGATGGATCCTCGATGCTGTTCTGTAAAGACCATCACATCGCTGCACTCAGCCCAGCACATGGAGGCCTTGGGAGCCAGACATTTTACAACGAGATAATTTGAGAGGTGGGACCTAACCAGGCTGGCTCCAACCATCCCCTCCAGGAGAGTTGGGCTGGGAAGCCTTGCTCGGGGTCTGCTCAGCAACCCCTTATTTATGGTAACATGCATTACAGGAAATTTTTATATAAGGCATTAAAGTGCAGGCAATTTAGGACATTTGATCACCTTACCTCTCCAGCTTCCTCACCCCCTCTCCAGCAGCCACCTCCGGCTCCCCCATTCTGCAGCCTTTGAATTTCAGCTGGATGGGAAGGCTGATAATAGCGAAATTACATTGCAAACAGGTGCGGGCCTCTTCTGCTCTGGACAGCTGCCACGGTGATGTGATCCTCAGCTGGGGGCGTGCGGTTAGCCGGCTGTGTGAGCTGGGGGTGGAGGTGAGGGGACCCGTCTCCCCAGCATCTCTCCGCCCCCGCCAGCCCCGCCCCCGCCAGCCATATTGGACCCTTGGGAGGCGTGTACCGATATCTCAGGAGGCGGGCAGCATTCCCCCTGCTTTCTTTGTTCTGTGCTCCAACGTGGTATCTGTTTCTCCCGTCCCATCAGAGACTCGTAGGCTACTTGGGGCAGCGGGGCATGATGCTAATCGCAATAGTAATGATGAACCGTAAGGAGCAGCGACCACAAGCATAACCCCCGCTACCATTTGTTGAGGGTTGGCGAAGGGCTCCCTACATTCTCATCCATCAGCCCTGGCGTTACGGCTGTTAAGGCCACTGCAGCGCAATTCCTACTCTACCGCTTAGGAGCTGTGGGACTGTGGGCAAAAGACTCAAGGACCCTGTGCCTTGGTTTCATCGTCTATCAAACGGGGGTGCGAACCCCTGGCTGGCGTGGCTCAGTGGACTGAGTGCCGGCCTGTGAATCAAAAGGTCGCTGGTTCGATTCCCAGTCAGGGCAGATGCCTGGGTTGCGGGCCGGGTCCCCAGGTGGGGGTGCACAAGAGGCAACCACACGTTGCTGTTTCTCTCCCTCTTTCTCCCTCCCTCTAAAATAGATAAATGAAATCTTAAAATATAAAACTATGGGGGTGAGGCGATGACTCACTTCACAGGATTAGAGGCACTTAGAACAGCAACTCTGGCTCGATTCTGTCCCTTGAGTTCAACAGGAACAGTAAGGGAGAATGTTACAGTGACCCCCATTTTATAGGCAAGGGAACGGAGGCGCAGAGAGGCAGAGTCCCTTGGCCCGAAGTCTCAGGAGATCGAGTGAATTTTTATTCATTGGTTGGTTTTGTATAAATCAAGGGTGTTCGTTCATGCAACCAACAAGTAGCTTTTTGAGTGCTGATCATGTGTCAGCCCTGTGTTTTGTTGGCATGAAGTGGAGCAAAAGAAGCAGACATGGGCAGGGATGAGACCAAAATGAAAGTGGAAGTCCCACAGGAACTAGGGACCAGAGCGGCTTGGCCCCCTCAGTGTACCTGGGAACTCCTTGCTGTACCTAGGACAAAAAGCCTTTGAACTTGCAATTTTCTCTATTTGTC
The DNA here is from genome assembly GCA_004026585.1 of Noctilio leporinus. Lineage (NCBI taxonomy): Eukaryota > Metazoa > Chordata > Mammalia > Chiroptera > Noctilionidae > Noctilio > Noctilio leporinus. The sequence continues at coordinate 334,465 of PVIW01000749.1, forward strand.
GGAATTTCTTCTTTCAGATAGTTTCCTCTCTCTCTCTCTCTCTCTCTCTCTCTTTCTCTCTCTCTCTCCTGTCCAGCCAAAATTGGAGGAGAGGGAATTTTACTACCAGGAAGTTCTGAAAACAGAATGGCAGGAGGCCCTTGAAGTGTTGCATTTGATGATAACATTATGCTGGTGGAGTCAATATCGAAAAACAGAATCCCGCCAATTTCCTTACCTGTGTGTGCCAGAACATCTTATCCCTTCCCCAACTCCTTCGGTAAAGTTGAACCTCTAGAAAAATGTGTTCTGCTCAACACATGGTTTTAATTAAATGCCAGCCATTGTGCCCAAGGACCCAAAGGTTAAAAACATTCACATGGAAAATTAGGAACGTTCTAGGCTCTTGCCAGGATCTCTGCAAAAGAGAAAATAAAACCTGGGTTGGGTGGGGATGGATTAAAAGAGACAATAGATCTATAAAGTGCCAAGAACAGACTCCACATAGCAACAACAGCAACAAAAAAAGCATCTATTAGATGCTTCATTGGTTTAAGTACCTCTCACAAAACACCTGTTACCCATCCTTCTAGGCTTCTTTTTAATAAAGGTTAATGCCATTCTTAGCACGGAGGGGGCATTTCATTAATACCTGGTTAAATTTATTTAGCCGGTGTGTTAACTGTGTACTAAGTGGTAGGATTCTAGAAATTTTAAGGAAGACACATCACTGAGCTGCGGGGACTCATGGTTAAGGCCAGACCTCCCAGGGAACCATGAAGTTTAAGCCGGAGAGAATGGGCATGGACATCTGGTCTACCCTAGGTGGCTTTATGGGGTGTTCACAGGGTTGCCACCACTGGGGAGCCTTGGACAAGTCCAGCAGAGAGGACCCAAGCTGCACCAGCCCTGCGTGTCATTCAAGCTGGGACAGATTGGCTTCCTAGAGGGTTGAACAGTCTGAGGACACCTACAGGACAGTGCCTGGAGAGGGAGGATGTTGAAGGTGCAAAAGAAAAATAGTTCTCCCTTAGGGGTGTGCACAAACCAAAAGAAAAGTAAGGATTCAGGTCAGAACAAGTTTTAAAAGGAAAAAGAACGTGGGCTGGTAAAGGTGACGTTCTTATTTGCAGGGCCGAGATAGTCCCCAGGTTTCTGGAGCAGCCCGAAGGACTGGAGAGCCAGGAAGGGAAAGTGATAAGGGGTCAACTCTAAGGGAAAATGCACTGTTTACGTTGTGAGCCTCAGACAGAACGAAATAAGACCTCCGCCAATTAAGCTACACTGGGCCATAGATCGTAAGAGGCACCGGAAAGGAAAAGATGGGAAAACTGGTCACCTATGAAGAGATGAACTATAGTGATTATGCTGCTAAGAGAGAGGCCAGTGAAGGGCACCCCTGTGGGCTGAGGACTTTGATCACACATTAGAATCATAGACTTTTACATCGGAAAAGAGGCCGAAGGAGTTTCTCAACCTCAGGACAACTGGCTTCTGGGGCTGGGTGACTTTGTGGTGGGGACTATCCTGTGCATGGCAGGGTGGTCAGCGGCGTATCTGGCTTCAACCCGCTAGATGCCAGTGGAACAGCTCCCCTCCCCCAGTAATACCCAAAAATATCTCCCATAATTGACAAATATCTTCCGGGGGTGCGGCAAAAACCCACCCCCTGATGAGAACTACGTAATTCAAGACTTAGGTCAACTCTCCAAGGTCAATGTTGGTGGTTCTACGGCTGGAGAAACTGAGGCCTAGACAGGGGTGGTGAATGGCCCCGAGTGACTTCTCGGAGCCCAGCCAGAGACCAGAGTTGTTGCCCTGGAAGTTTCCTTCACACGCATGCCTCCCTTTACCAATCCAGTCATTCATTCAGGACATGTTCCCATGGAGCGCGTACTGGTCATTGGCGCCGTGCCAGGCACCGGGGACATGATGTCTTAGTTTGGGCCCACCAACCTGAGGGTCCAGCATGTGTCTCCTGTGACATGAGTACAGTCCAAGGGCCTGAGTGCCAGTGGTTTCTGTGGGGAGTGACAGAGACATGCATCGGGAAATGGGGAGGGAAGGGAAGGCTGACGACCAAGAGTATCTTACCAGGCCAGTTACCACTGTGGGCAAATGGAGCTTAATGCCCCTGGAGCAATTCTGGGAACCAGTGCAGAACGTGCATCAGGTTACCCTACCCCCAGGGCGAGGCAGCAGGGTGCACGCGCCAACTCCCGCCGCTTCTCCTAAATTACCCATTGCTCTGGCCTTCCACAGGGCAGACAGACTTTAGTACCAAAGTAAATCCTAAGATTCTAAACTGAAACCCTAACCCCTGAAAATGCTAGGGTGTAAAAAAATTGTTTTAATCACGGCCTGGCTGGAGGAAGTAGAAACTGCCTGACTGAGGGTAAGGGATCTTGGGTGGGACACCAACATGGAATCAGGTGTGGTTCCTGGTCTCATGAAGCTCACCATCCAGGGGTGGTGACGGGCATGAATCACTCACTTAAGGAAAACCCTACTAATTGCAGGTGCTATGAAGAACAGGTATGCAGTTCTATGGGTGAATGAAATAGGGAACCTGAATTCGTCAATTGCCCCAGGGTGGTACCATATGAGCTGGTATTAAAAGCCAAGGGGAGGAGATAGAGGGACAGCATGTGCAAAGTCCCTGTGGCAGCAGAGGGCACAGCATTTTGGAGGAACTGAGCAGAAGCCAGATGGGGAGGGAGGAGGCCGGGGGGTGAAGAGCAAACACAAAAGTGGCTGCAGAAGCAATTGGGGTGGGAGAGGTCTGCAGCAGCCAGATCTTGTCACCCATAGGATGATGTCAAGAGTCCTAGGGAGCCATTGAGGGTTTTAGGAAGGGAGGGGACCCATTCAGGTCTACACTTGGAGATGAATACTTGTTATAAGAGATTCACCCAGGGTAACTCATGTCATTCCCCAAAGCAAACTAATAACTTTGTGCTCTTATTACCACCCATTAGCAGAGAGAAGGGAGTCTCAAAGTCACCTAGAGGTGGCAGGGCAACACAAACCTAGCCCCAGATCTTGGAGCCCTACACTATGCTGTCTCTCTGGCTGGGATGAGGGTGGTGAAGGAGGTGGAAAGTAGAGGAAATGCTTTGGGGGGAGCTTTCATACAACACTTACTAGCTCATTCATTCATTCAGCCCATGCTTGTTAAGTGCCTATGCCAGGCATCGGTCATGAGTCTTGCCTGTGCTGAAACGCATCCTACCCTATCGTCCAGACAATCCACTGAGGCAGGTCTTATTGCTACCCTACTTTACAGATGAGAAAACTGAGGCTCAGAAAGAAAAAAATCACCGGACCCCAAACACTTAATGAGCAAGATCATAGCGTTGGGATTTGGACTCAGGTGGGCCTAACTCCCAAACTCATGTTTGTTCTTTGCCCAACACTGCAGACCCCGAAAGCCAGCCCAGCCTGGGAGGTAGCAGGCTACAGCCAAGGTGAGGGTCTGGGTGGTGAGCACTGGCACAGGGTCTTGGACAGGCAAGGTGTGGAGTTTTCATTAAGGTCGTGGGTGGCCAGGGCTTCCCTGGGAACAGCAGGGGTTGGGTTGGGCTCCACTTCCCAGCAGCCTTCTTGATGAACTATCATTCTTCATATCCAAGGATCAAGTACCTGGCTGAGCTGTAACATGTTCTGGAATTGGGTCTTCAGAGGCAGGATCTGGGTATTAAGGGTAGGGGAAGACAGACCAAATGAAACCAAGAGAGAGGCCGAGAGGGGGAAACTGGGCAATCAAATATTCCCCACCCCTGCTTCCTTCCCTAAATATATTCATTTGGGGGCTACATGTGAATTTTCCAGGGCCCCCAGAGACAGGGCATGACCCAATGTTTAGGAGCTGTGCTTGTAGGCCTGGAGACCATCTGGGGTCTTTTTAAAGGAGCCTTGGGGAGGTACTTTAGTCAAGAGGATGGGGTCCTCATGAGCAGGATTAGTGCCCTTATAAAAGAGACCTCCCCACCCCAAGAACCTCCTCCACCCTTCCACCCTGTGAGGATACCATGAGACATCTACCAGCTGGAGGAGGGCCTTCATCCAACCCGGCTGGCCCCTGAGCAAAGACTTTTACCCTCCAGAGCTGTGAGAAATTAAATGCTGTCATGTAGAACCTATCCAGTTTGTAGTGTGATGTGCTAGCAGCAGCCCAAATAAAGACAGAGCCCAAAGAAAGACCTATTACAAGTATAATTGTCTTAAATATCAATGTGGCTACTAGATATGCTATTCCTCATGTGATAGGCCTTCATTTGAAGGTGCTATCATGTTAGGTGTGTTGGACCACTGGAACCCATGGGCTGTGCAGTCAGGGGTGACCTGTATGCCACTACCAGACTTAGGGGTTCCCAAGGCATCCCAGAGTCCTTAGCACCCAGAAGGGTCAGCAATGGCTGGGTGGAGGGCAGCTCATTGGGCAACTGAATTCCAAGTCCCTTCAGAGGAAAGAAGGCAGACTGGTCTTGACATTCCTCGGGGCAGATCAAAGGGGCTATTAGTACCATTGTCAGGATAAGCTCCTAACCAAATCTTTCCCAATTAGGGAACCTGAAATCTCTGCCCGTTTGGGGAACCAAAGCAGAACATGGTTCCCTAATGATTATTTGAAAGGCCACAGTGAAGCAATTAACTTGGTATAACCTTTCTGAAAGTTGCAATTTTACCCTGTGACAGCAAGAGCCAAAAATATTGCCCTATTTGACCAAGAAATGTGACAGCTGTGGACTTATCCTAAGGAACCGATCAAAAATAGGTATACAATTTGCAGGTTCCAGGTACTCATGGCAGCATTATTGGTGATGGTGCAAAGAAAAATAACTGATGTTTAATATAGGAGATCAGCTAAGTCAGGGTACCTCGACAGGATAAAGACAGAGCTATTATTTAAAAATACATTAAGGAATAATTAATGACCAACATTTTGCAAGACCTTGTTAAATTATAAAGGCGGGTTTTAAAATAGAATTGGATTATAATTTTTTTAAGTATAATCACATAGGAAGATTGTGGAATTCTACACTCCAATGTTTAAAATTGTCTGCAATTAAAGAGTTGATTTGATCTGATTTTGACTTTACATCTTCATGCTTTCCTATACCTACAAAGAATGCACTGTGTTACTTTAAAAAGTGGGGTTTTTAAAAAATATTTTATTTATTATTTTTAGAGAGAGGGGAAGGGAGAGAGGCAGAGAGGGAGAGAGACATCAATGTATGGTTGCCTTTCACCTGTCTCAAGCTGGGGACTTGGCTGGAGACCTGGCTTGCAACCTGGTTATGTGCCCTGGCTGGGAATCGAACCAGTGACCTTTGGGTTTGCAGGCTGGCGCCTTATCCATTGTGCCACCAGCCAGGGCTAAAAAGTAGCTTTTTAAACAAATGAAATAACATAAGCATTTGTAGTAATGGAAAGAAAACTTGTATTAATAGTATTTGAGAGACTCAGAGAAGGCAGCAACTATTTGGTGAATTGTCTGGATGTAAAACAAGGGGACTCGAAGAATAGAGGAAATGGAAAAGCCAAAGAACTTATATGCATGACACAGGGACATGTACCAAGGGGGACATTGCTGGAGGAAATGGGTGGTACTGGGTGGAGGGGGCACAAGGAGGAAACTGTACAAGGACAACTGTAATAGTAAAATCAATAAAATAAATATTTTAAGAGTGTACTGTGTTTCAAAGGAATAAACTAACTTGATTGCTTGTGTTGTCATGCAAAAATGATGGGGATTATTACCAGAGCGTGGCGAAAACCCTTGCCTAGAATAACACTTTGTTTTGGAAAAAACCTTCTTCCCATCTCATGAGTGGGGAGAATGTTGTTCACCAGAAGTGTATTTCATTTCCCCAAATCCCACAGCAGACCTATAAGAGGGAGGTAGAATGGGAAAGCCCAGTCCAGGTTTTTAAACTAGCAACTGCTGCTGTGGTTTGGTATATTATGCAATATTTTATCCAATTAAAAATAAAATCATAAAATAAATAAAATCCGGTTTAGATTTCCAGGGCTGTGTGATTCTGAAGCATTAAAAACCATTAAAAAAGATTTATTCTCTACCTTTTCTTTGTTCCAAAAATATTTCAGGTGGCTTACATTTTCTTACAATTTCATTTTTCTTGCAGTCCTTGCAAAAAACAACACAATGAAAGAGAAAAGCAACTTGTGCAAGATGACCTGACTAGAGAGAATCAAAATGTTTTCTTTCCCTCTTCTTTTACTTTTCCTCTGTTTAGTTGTTCAAAAAACTGCATTGTTCATTTCTTAGAAAATAGAAAGTAAAAAATTCTCTCCCATTCTTAGCCTTTTCTTCTCATTTCCCACCTTTGTCCTCCATAAGTTGCCTGTTCTTAGTTCCTTATATATTCTTCCCATGTTTGCTTATGCATGTATAAATAAACATGCACATAAGTTCTCTTTTCGCCTCTTTTGTACAAAAAGTAGTAAATTTTACATTCTTCTTCATGCTACTTTTTCCACTGAATTTATCTTGGATATCTTTCCATATCAGTACATAAAGAACTTCCTAGTACTTTTTATAGCAGTATAGTATTCCACTTTTAGGATGTACCAATCCCCCATTGATGGATGGTTGGATTATTTCTAGTTCCAGACACATAGGACTGCATGTATGTGCAAGTCAATCCACAAGACACGCATTTCTGGGTTCAAGTGCACAGGCATGTGTAACTTCATGCGTATTTCCAATGCCCAGTGGGGATGTACATTGGTCCAAGCACTATAAAACCTTTGCATTCTAGTGTTCCACATGCGATACATTCCAGGTACTAGGAAACAATCATGAAAAGAAGGTAGTAAATTGGAAGTAAGAGTAGGAAAAAAGCAGGAGTGAGGTTGAACAAATAACACACTGTGATCCACATACTTGTCCCTGAGCATCATTTCTGCAGCCCCGAACAAGACACAATTCGAGTTGCAAGATGAGAGCTGTTACTCCAGGACACAGCTCTGAGGCCGTGGAAAGGGGGCCTCCTGCTGCACTGACTCTCAGCAGAAATGCCAGGGACCTGCCAGGGCCTTCTCTTCCATCTTGAGTGTCGCGGGCATGGGGCCAGGAGCCCCAGCGGTGTGCCCCCCCTGCATGGCAGAAGCCAGCCCCCAACAGCAGCCGGTGATTAGCTTGTGCTCAAATCGGGAGGAGACCAAGTCCCCAGCACGGGTGGACAGTTACGTCTCTGCTCCCTGATGTGTGACAAATGAATGGGTTCCCTTTTTGTGGAGACTGATATGTTCCTGGCACCACTCCTGCCTCCCTCTGATCCCCTGCTGGTGCCTCCCATTCGCCAAGCCCAGCTGGAAGCCAGGAGCCCCACAGGGCAAGGTCCTGTGGGTCAGCCCCCCAGGCAGAGAGCAGGGCAGACAGGGCTGGAGAAGGTCTCAGAGGGGCGAGCTGAGATGACCCGACACATCCGGGATGCCCAGAGCTCCCCAGATACCCTTGCAGCAGGGTGCATTCCCTCAGGACAAGGATGCCCAAATGCCCCGTAGACGCCTGGCCTCTCCACTGATGTGGCCAATTAGAACCTGGGGTGAGCAAAGCCAAGCAGCACCCCTTAGAGCTCTGAGAGCCTCCTGCAGTTCACAGCATCCTCTCTCTCTCACCGCTGGGCTCCAACTCTAGCCACTCTCACTTTGAAGCATGATCCCTCCACATCCTCCCTTGCTGCTATGGGCCAGGAGCCAGGGCCATTTAACAAGTTGAGGGTTTCTGGCCCTCAGTTATGCCTGAGGCAAGGGGGAAGCGTCTGTAATGAGGAGAAGCTGCACCGTCTCTAAGCATTCAGGCCACCCCAACCTGTCTTTGGGATGAGCCAGGAAAGGATCCCTCTCTGCCTGGCGGCAGAGTCACGGTCTCCATCAGGCACCTGCCTGTCCATCTTCCACTATTACACCAGGAGGGAGACTTGGAATAGGCGGAAAGATCATAAGCTTTAGGACAAGAAAACCTAGGTATAGCTTTCCATGTAGCTATGTGACCTTGGGTGAGTGGCTTCACCATTCTAAGTTTCTTACAAATCTTTGGATAAATATTGAGTGCCTACTACGTGCCAGGAAGTAGAACCACTGTAGAGACTCATAGACAGGTCCCTGTCCTCAGGAAGCTTACCTATTGATGGAGGAGAAGACAGCTAATAAACCAATTAACAAGATAATTTTAAGAATAACTGCTGTACAGAAAATAAAATAAGAAGGTAAGACTGGCAGAAATAGGGGAGCAAGTACTTACTTGTAGGGAGTGAAAATGTCACTGACATGTAAACAAAGACCCGAACAGTAAAGAAAGAGCAGTTGGACGCCTCATGCTGGAGGATTGCATGATTATAAAGGGAAATCAATGACAATTTCGTAGATCATTGTCGAGTTTGCCTGAAGCATGAATGGGGTATGAATCGGTGAAAATCTCTGAGAGGATAGGTTCCCAGTCTTGGAATTCAGACAGCACTAAGCTCTGTCTTTCTGTCTGTGTGACTTTGGACAAGTGACCTGACCTCTCTGAGCCTCGTGGGAGGTACTTGTGGAGCTGCTGGGAGGATCGAACAGGGTGATGTATGTTAAGTGTCTGGGTCCTGACACAGAGAACACGCTTAATAAATGGACGCTGCTGTCATGATTAATGCCAATCAAAATCACTCAGGAACAGAGAAGAAGCAACGTGGGGGGGAAAATGCCCCAGGGTCCCACCTGTCCTCACAGCCTTGGGTCCCTGGATGGACCCCCAGAGACCACCTCACAACAGCTGAGCCAACTAATGGGAGACATTAACCTTGTGGTTCATGCTCCGACTATTATTGTAAGAACCTCTTAATGATCTCTCCTCCCAACTCATCTTCACACCTCTACGGGACTTGTCATCTAAGAATGCTTATCCAGTCATTTCCTGATGACAGCCATCTATTGCCATCACATGGGCAAGTCCAGGTGCCCTCGCTTAATGTTCACATCACATTCTGCAGACAGATGGGACTTGCTCATACATCGGCATCACTAGGATATGTTGAAAACACAGATTCGCAGGCCCCAAATATACCTGAGAATCCCTGCCTTCAGACTGCCAGTAGTTTAGCTCTAATTCTTCTGAACTTACTGCCCCATGGTGCCCCCAACACAACCCGCTGTCTGAGTCATGAGTGTCACCTTGCTTTTCTGTAACTCACGGTACAGTTTCACAGCCCAATAACACAACACACTGATGGATCTCTTGCTGTGCGCCGGTTTCTATTTGGATTTTCTTGTTACCCTCTACCTGGGTGATAAGGACCATTATTAGCTCTATTTTCTAGGTAAGGAAACCAAGGCCTAGTGGGACCGACTGATAGTAAGGTCCCACAGCGGGGAGGGGACAGAGTTGGGATCTGAACCAGTGAAGGCAGCGTCCTGAGTTGGCCAACTTGCCCTTTGCTTGACACCATCTCTCCCAGGCAGTCCCCGTTCTTCCTGCCCATTCAGCATCTCAGGTCCCTCTTCTTTCTCCCCTCCTCTCAGAAGCTTTCTTACACCACGAAGGGTGGCGTGTTTGAGGCATCAGGGTGACGGCCTGCAGAGAAGAGGGTGACATTCATGGAGGAAGTGAGAATCAAGAAAGACTGGGGGAGCTCGGCGCTGTGGTTCCGCACGGGGCGGGAAGTCTTCCAGAGGTTGGAGTGCTACATGCAGTCACCCTGACAATCCTGGGAGCAGCAGATGGCAGAGAGACAAAGCTCTTCACATAAGGGGACCAGCAGGACCTGGAGTCAGGTCCCCTGGCTTCACGTTCTGCTTCTGTCTCGGGGCTGATGTTGATTGAGCAGTTATGACAGGCTCAAAAACTTGGAACAAATAACCAAACATTCCGAGCCTCCGTTCCCTCCGTCCTAAAATGGGGATTTATTCATTTGGCTACAGTGGCGTGGGCTCCTCCCATGGGGCAGGCACTGTCTGGAGCTGGAGGTGACAATAACAGTAGCCATGTCATAAATTGTGCGAGTATTCAATGGTTTAACACAGGACGGACCTGGCCCTTTGAAAGCTTTCAACGAATGCCATTTATTAGGGTTATTTTGACGTTACGCTAACATTTGGAAAAAACTTAACCAGCACGCTGCCAAGTAAGGTCACCAAGTTCAAATCCTTCTGGCTGTACGTAGGCCCCACGGCTGTTTTTATAAATAAAGTTTTATTGGAACGTAGTCACTCTAAATCGTTTACATACTGTTTATGGCTGGTTTCTTGCTACAATGACAGGGTTGAGTAGTTGCAACAGAGAGTGTAAGGTCGGCCAAACCTAAAATATTTACTACCTGGGCCTAGGCAGAAAAAAAAAACAAAACTGCAGACCCTCAACTGATTCATTGAAGATACGGAGTGAGGGTAATTTATGTTCTTGCTCCTTATGGCTGCACTTGGTTTTTAACTTTTCTCCTGTCCTCCTCAAGTATTGTGGCTAGCAATGATATTTCCAGGCAGGAATCAAGTTAAGCTCTTTTCTATAGGAATGGTTGCCATACAGTGTGAATTCTACATGGAATAAATTTTCCCCAAGTGAGTATCAGAGGATTGAAGGGTTTATTGCGGGGAGAAAGACCATGGATCATAGGTTAATTCCTATAAAATGAGAGCTCTCTATGCAATAGATTCTTGGAATTCTCTATGTTGCTCTGATTCCATGATGAAAAACCCAGTCCCATTCTTTTATTAGTGACAACGCTAAGTAGATTTTCCCTAAGTGGATTATAAGAGATTAATTTTTTTTTCCCTAGTATGGTAACAACCAGAAATTTTGAACAACCAAAACTTGGGTGTATATGTAGGGCACTTAAAATTAGGTTTTGGAGTCAGATTTCCAAGTTCAAATTCTGCCTCAGCAACTTGCTGGCTGTGTGGCCTTGGTCAAGTGGCTTAACATCTCTGGGCCTTTGGGTCTTCGTTACCTATAAAGTGGAGATGTTAAGCATCTACCTCCTGAAGTTATTGGGAGAGTTAAATAGATTCACGTGCATTAAACATTTAGCCCAGTGCCTGAGCCTTGGTAAGGCCTCAGAAAAATGTTTGCTATTTATCGATTTGTTGGTTTATCGTTATTATTGGCAGAAATCCCATCTTCTGAAAAACAGGATCCAGCCTGTTGCTGATAGTTGGCGCGATCCCCAACATCAGACAGATCCCGCCAGGGAGTAGAGGTCCTGGTTCTCTATCAACGGGCCACTCCTTGCAATGCCCTCAGGGCAGAGTCTGGGTTTCACAGAAATGTATGTACCTGGCGCAGTGTCGGGCACTTGGGAAACCCTGGAAGTCTTGCTGACCTGGCCCTGCCGGAGCTCGGGATCATTCAAAGGCGACAGGATAGGCAGGAGCTAGAAACATCTCACCCCTGGCTTCTCGCGGCTGGAACAGAAGGTGGGGCCTTTGGAAATGGAGGGTCCCTGCTGAGCCTGAGCCTGCGTGACATCAACCCCTTCCTGTCTGCCCACCCTGACACCCCCTGATCCGGGCACATCTGCCTCGAGTCCCCCCCAGAGCCTGCTCTTCACTCACATTCAGTGAATCCGCACGTTTGTAGCCTGAAAATATTGATTTCAGGCGTCTGTTAAACCACCAACCCCTTCCACCCTCCCTCCCTCTGTCATCCCCCTCATCATGGTGCACAGAACTTTCTAGAAGGTCCTGCCTGACTCAGACTTAATTTGGGCAGGAGCTGGGGCTCAGGGTGGTGGGAGTCGGGGTCTGGGGCAAAGAGGTGGTGGAGGAAAATAAATTCCCCTTCCCGGAACAATCAGAGGCAGATAGCCCCCAACAATGGCCAGACCATCCTCACAGCGATGATGACAGCCATTTCGAACTTATCACACCCTGGCACTATATTAAGGCCCTGAGATTACAGCGTGGTTCGTTAGAGGAACATCTGTTGGGAATCAGCGTGGAGCCGCTAGATAGGATGGCTAAAAACGCAGCCTGTGGGGAGGCGGGGGAGACCGCTCCTCTGCTGGGGGAAAAGGCCCCATGCGGCTGACCTCCCAGTCCAGCAGGGTCGGGCCACAGCCCAAGAAGCAGGGTGCAATTTTAAGACCCAGAAGTCAAAGTCGTGGGAACAGGAAGAGCTAACGCTAATTAGTAACCTCAACACGTATTATCTTATTTCATCTTCACCGTGACTCCAACAAGGTACATTATGTTGTTATTGCCCTTAGAGCTGAAAGAACTGAAGCACAGAGAGGTCAAGGGGCTGGCACAACGAGGTCGTGCCTCTGATGATTACCCATTGGCCAAATAAAACAGGACAATTGATCATCCTCACGGAGGGTTTCCCTGGAAGGCCAGATTTTCAGTCAAACCTGGGATGATTTGGGGGAAACCAGGATGGACCTGGAGTTTCCGTCCCCCTCACCCCCCACCCCCGTCAGGTGTCAAAGCTCTTATTCTTCTCCACTCTTCTCCACGGCTCAATCATCGCCACACATTGATTGATGGTCCCCGCAGAAGTGTTCCTTAGCACAAGGGACACCCGCGAAGGACATGGGCTGAAAACCCTGCCACCCTGGGGCTGACCCGGGTGAAGCTTCCTGGTGGAAATTACTGTGTATCCAGCGAGGCTTTCTCTTTTCCTGAGGCTGCTTGAAAGGTTTATTGTTAACAATTCCAGCAGTCAATAGGACGATCACTCTCATGATTTGCTGCCCTGCGTCCTTCCGAAAAGGGCCTGGAACCACCTCAAGGAAGGGCTCATTCACTATCTCACGCCTCTGCCTCCGTCTGGAAATAGGATGGCAAAGAGCCCTGGATCAAAGGGCATGCAATCAGGAGAGGTGCAAACGCCTGTGTGCGGAGCGGGGGGAGCCTGGCAGCTGGTGAGTTTTAAGCAGAATGTAAATCAAATGCTCGCTCAGTGGACGCAGGAGACAGGTTCCAGAATTTGGAACCAGTGAGACCCAAGTTCAAACCCCCACCTGCCCCTGGGGCCTGTTAGGTGACCTTGTGCACATCCCTGAACCCCTAGGTGGTGGTGGTGGTTGTTCTAACTTTTTATAAAATGGGGATGTGGGGGCCAGTCATTTCTCCGGAGTGTGTCTGCTGGGGGTGAGTTGAAGGATGTAATAAACCAGCTCGTTGATGAAACGTGCACATCAGTGAAGTTCCTCCCCTACCGCTTAGTTTTCATCAGCAGGTGCTTTTAGGGGGCGTGACATCCCGTGCAGCAACCGTTCCAAAGACTGATGGCTACGAACACACTTCACATGGAACCCTTGCAACAGCCCCAGGTTTTGAGGGTCAGCCCCAGGTTTTGAGGGTTACCCCCGTTTTCAGATGGGGAAACTGAGGCAAGGAAAGGTGAACTAACGTGCCCAAGTATTACCGCTAGTCATCGGCTGAGATCTATTTTGGACCCAGGGCTGTGTGAATTCAAGTACAAACAGTTTAAGAAGAAATGTAAACAAAGCCACCGATCAAAACCCCACATCCGACTACCAAGACCACCCCAAGTTCAGGAACTGGCTGACTAGCACCCAGGTGGCTGGAGGGTGGGACAGGGGCTGGTTCTGGCCCGGGTGGGAAAGCCGAGTCCACAGTGGTGCCTCACTCACAGGAGGGGAGCAACCCCGGAATGCGAACGGGAGAGACGTGGCCGGCTCAGCTCGGCGCCAGACGCGCACACGTGTTCCTTGTGGCCAAAATGAGAGCGCGGTTGCCCGAGGAAGGCAGCGCCGTTCATAGTGACACCGAGACAGCGGGTCTGTTTTGGGAGCTTCTAGTCACTCTCGTGGGGAGAGCACCTGGGATTGAGTATGGCCAGGGGCTGCTCCGTGGGCCCAGGTGAACGGCATTTGGGTGGAAAGCCGCCAGCCAATGGGCAGCGGACGTGCCTCGAAGGCAGAGCTAAAAGAAGCCCTCTGGGTTCTGCCTCCATCTTTTCTCTTGAGCCTGCGGTCCTTTCCGGGGGAGGGAGGGGGGTCAGAAGACAACTCCTTTCCATTCTAACCCAATGCTGCTTTGTGGTTTGGGGAGGGGGGCTGGAGCTGGCTTCTATCTCCTGAACTATTCTAGATTTTAGAATATGCAGTGGCCTTGGTGTTCTCTGGCCCAGGGAAGGAAGAAAGTGGCAGTCAAGTTGCTCAGGGAATCGGACTGGAGTGGGGTGCCCTGGCGGGTGAGGGAGACCTGCTTTCCTGGAGGGTGGCCTGCTGAGGCCCTGACCCCTTGCAAAGCCTCGGGAGTCTGGGGACAGCAGCTGGGGGGGGAGGGGTGCCGAAGGCCAGAATTGAAAGAAAGGGAGCCCAGCCATCTGTCAGGCAGCTCACTCAGCTACCCTTCCTGTTCCTACTTCTTAAAACTTGCAAGAAGCAAAAAGCTACTTTCCTGCCTCTAAGCTCTCACTAGGGTTCTCTTGGGCAGGGCCCCAGGTCTGCGTGCTCCCTGTGGGGCCTGTCAACTCGAAAAGGGAACTGGGCTGGGTGACAAGAATGGAATCTCTGTTTAGCTGGGGTTTCTGGCAGAATGGGGCATGCTCTGGGACCCTGGGGGCACCCCCAACTTTTCTGAGCATAGAGCTTCCACAGGGCTCTCCGTTGGCTACCTTAGAACCTCTCAAGGGTGGTGGTCTTGGAGAGCCCACCTCCGTGGAAGGAGATGGGAAAGCAGACATCGTCCTGCTACCTCTGCTCGCGGGGAGCAGATCCTGGCCTGGGTGAAAGCGATCTAGGTTTCTTTCCTTGATGGGAGAAAAGGGTTTGAAGCAGAACCCTAGAGTGTTTAAGCGGCTCCTTTGCCCGCCGCCAAGAAAACCTCTTTAATAGTTGCGGGAAGGAAAGGAATTTTGTTTACGAAAACAAACCTACAGCTTTGCCAAGTCAGGCCAATTTCAAAAACAGAAGTCAGATAGACCATCCCAGTCACAGTGGGGCATTCCTGACCGCTTCGATTTATCTAAACTCGATTGGGAGGGAGCTTGTGGGCTCCTTCAAACTGGGCGCTTCCTGCCTCTAACTTTTAAACCCCACGGGCTTCTCCCGTGCAAACACGTGTCGCCCGTGAGCAAACTGCACGTGCCCGCCGCCTCCCCGCAAACCACGTGAATCCTCTACACGGGCTGCTGCCTTGTTTCAAATTCCCCATCACAGCCTCTTGGCACGTGAAGGACAGAGGCTGTGTTCCACGGAGTCTCATCCCCGTTTCTAAACCTGCGGGCTGTGGGGAGTTCGGGCTTTCTTTCGCTCTGTTTTAGCGGTTGCTGCAAAAAATTCCCAATCTCGGTGCAGGGCGGCGGCACCCCTGCTGAATTCGCTTCAGGTCCACGGAATGGAGGGTGGTGGGGTGAAGGGCTTGGGTGGGAATCGCAGCCCTGCCCTCTCCTGTTGACGCTGGGTGCAGTTACCTGACCTCTCTGGCCCTCCGTGTCCCCACTGTTAAACTGGGGATAGAGCATGTTGGGGGGCGGGGGTTACTCATTAAATGGGTATAAGGTTCAATGAACGAAGCCTGTTGGAACAAAGCAAGGATTAGAAAAAGCTGATCATAAACTGGGGGGAAATGAGCCCTTTTTGAAAAGCTGAACCTCACGTCTGAAGGCAGCTGTTACTCCTTTTCAGACAGGTGAGCAGAGAGCTCAGTCTCGGGGTCCCAGGCACCCCCGCTGCGTCCTGCTCTGAGTTCAACATCTTGTGCAGTGGGGAAGGAGGGGTACCCGGTGGCTCAGGCCTCCCCCTAGAGCTACACGTGTCCCCGGAACCCCTGCAGGCCACATGGAGATCGGGAAAGTTGGTGCCAAGTGGGAACTCACTTCCTTACCCAAAAAGCCATTTTCATGAGGAATGTAAGATGCTCACACTAAAACTGGCACAAACATTAGCAGCAAAACGAGGTGTTTATTCATGATTCTGCAGAAACAGGGGCACGCGCTCTGGCCAGGCCAACAGGAGTTCTTAAGCCCTCAGAGGGCGGGGTAGGGGGTGCCCTGTGCCCCGTGTCCTCCCCCGTTGCTGCATTGGTTGGGGTACTTCAGAGGTACATCCTTAGCGGGAGGTGTCTAAAGCTGACAGGTCACTTTAACCTTGCCCTTTGGAAAGCCCAACTTGTTCTTGGCTGGATTGCACATCTACCTTCTTGGTTTTGCTTGACAATGTCTAGTTTGCTCCCTTTGTTGTCAGAGGAACCCATAGCTAGTTCAGTCATGCCCTCATTTTGCTAACCCTGTTAACTCGGACTCCCTGATTTATTCGTAGCCTGACCCAGTCAATCATTCCCTCGGGTGGGATAGTCCAGTTTGAGACCACCTTCCTCCTTACTCCCTACAGGAATACTCCAAAAAGGGGCCAGCCTCACTCTTGCGTGGCTTTCCATTTGCACAGTGTTGTGCTTTTTTTCCCTCCGCTGCTTTTATTTTCACACAGGGCAAATCTTACAGCTCTTACAGGTACAGATAAAAAAGACAGCAGGTTTGTTAGAAGCTCTTGTGCTGTGAGTAGCTAAACCTGGGCACGTGGGAGAATCAGTCTCCTGTCTCCAGCTGGATGAGGGTCAAACTTGAGGTTTACCCCCCACCCCCTTAAGATCCCAGCTGCTCTTGGGAGAGTCATTTGCACTAAAATGAGATCCTCGCACATGAAGGAGGCTTCAGGATTTAACTAGACTTGCAGTCCAATTCTCTTAATCCTACTCAAGTATTTTCTGTTTATAAAAACGAAGAACAAACCCTGGGACACGAAGAAATCAGTGTCTTGTCTGAAGGCCACAGTTACCAGTGTCGGCACTTGAGAAATCGCAGGGGCCTCAGTGCAAACGTGAGGCCTCAACTATTCTTGCCTTCAAAAGCCAGCGGTCAAGACTGACCTCTGAAGAGCTCATGGGGTGTGGCGGGGCCTGGTTATCAACACAAACTATTACAGCTGGACATCGGGCTGTCCCGGGTCTACCACAGCCACCCCCACAGCCTCGGGAGGGTTACATGTCCTCCACACTCCACTAGCAGCCAAGTCTTTCACAGCCTTCTTGCTGCCATGCCTGGCAAAGTGCTTGTGTTCCAAACAACTGGACGTGGGCACTCCAGCCCGGTGACATCCAGGCCAGATGCAGAATTTGTTGGGAGGTGGTGCTGGGCCACTGTAGTGCGGTCTCACTTTATTCTTCTCCTTGGTCCGAATATTCTTCTTGATGAAGTGGGCCCTGGGGTCTCCCTCTCTCTCTCATTCTCTCCATGTCTGATCCAGATCTTCATCAATACGGTGAGCTAAAGGTTTCTGCATTTCCCATAACGCATCCTCCACATCTTGTGGCTGCTGCCGGCTCTGCACAAGCCCTTTTCCCCGCTGGGTATACAACTCCCCTCTCTGAGTCCTTCTCTACTTTGCTCCTTTGCCCTCTGCGTTCCAGTTTCAAGCTCCTCTTATGACCAGATTTATCTCATAATACCGCGTCAGCATGTTGGAACTCCGCTTCACATGCCACGGTTTCTCGGTCCCGTTTCTTGAGTGCCTGCCGCTCTCCATGAACACCAGTTTCAGCCCCAGAATACATGCGGGCCACCTTTGCTCCCAAAGCCCGGGTCCTTGAAGGTGGAGGGAACCCTTCTGACAATCGGACCGGTCCCTCCATTTCCTCCCGGGTGGAGAGAGGTCAGCATCCGAGCTCGGGAGCCTAGGTCCATTCCGTGGCAGAGAGAGGTCTGAATTGGAGGTTTTCCGACCCTCCAGTGGGTAGGAAGACGAGTCCAGCATAGGACACTGTCTCGTAGGTGAAGAGCCTGTATGAAATTTCCTATGGCCGGGTGAGGAGCCCTCCAGAAGCATGCTCTTTGTTTCTGAAATGAAATTCTGCTTGCTTTTTTCGTGGAGAACAGTCTGAGTCATACTTGCTGTTCTCCCAGACTGAGGCATGAGAGGGCCCTGGCTCCTTCCCACATGGAGAACTTTTGTTAGAGGCTCTTTTTGGGGCTTGACAGCTTTTGGTTCTAGGCAGTGAGTGAGGAACATTAGGTGCCAAGCCAGGGGAGTCCTGGTGGACCCTCCTAGGAGGAGAGGGATCCAGGCAGCCATGACAACATCTGTGTGAAGGTAGCGGCCTTCCAGAAGCTTCCATTTGGTACTGAAACAGAAAGTTTCCATTCGCTTTACCTCTTCTAGACACTTACCCACAAATTCAGCCACCACAGACAAATCTCCATCTTCCTCTTCCTCTGGTTTAGTGGTGGGGAGAGATGTCCAACTCACGTCATCCACAATGCACATTCCGCTGCCACCAGCACCGCCAGGCTGAGGCCACATTTTGTGAGCCTTGAGCACCAACTGGGAGCCCACATGGACCCCAGCATCTGCTGGTGACAAGTACCGCTTATGAGTCTCTGCCTTGGAGAGGCGTGGAGCTGCCTCCATGGCAGGGATGGGACCACAGCTCGCACTAGGGGCAAATGTGAACAGATGGTGGTGGGGGGGTGGGGGGTGGGGTGGGGGGTGGGGTGGGCCCCCTGGCCTCCTGGCCCCCTGGCCCCCAGCCCCTGATGTTTTTCATTGTTTCATTTCTTCATTGGTTCCCATCCATTGAGCAAAGGTGGAATCTGGGCTTGAACTCAGCTATCCTTGTAAGCTGCACACATGCATCTGAGGTGAAAGACCCATCTTTGGGCCAAAAGCAAAGCTGTACTTAAGCCTGCGTGCGGAGGCTGTGGTCAAAACTACAGATGTGGCCCTGGCTGACATGGCTCAGTGGAGTGGGCACTGGCCTGTGGACCAAAGAGTCTCGGGGGTGATTCCCAGTCAGGGCGCATGCCTGGGTTGCAGGCCGGGTCCCCAGTTGGGGGTGCAAGAGGCAACCACACAGTGATGTTTCTCTCCTCAGTCTCCCTTCCTCATTTCCTAAACATAAAAATCTTTTTAAAAAATCAAAAACTACAGTATGCCTCGAATACCCAAGAAATACATTCATTGCTAGTATGTGCTGAAATGCCACAATTTTGTTTAATTTGCATGTATTATATTTATAAAATACACGATTTTTAGTTTCCAGTTACAATTTAGAAATTCGACATATGAAAAGATATTTTCAAATAACAGAAACATGGATATTCCTAAAACAAAAAATTACAACAAAAATCCTTAAAGAAGGAACTTGTACCCTTTGCAACAACATGGATGGAACTGGAGAGTATTATGCTTAGTGAAATAAGCCAGTCAGTGAAGGACAAATATATGATCTCACCCATTACGGGACAATAATGAGCAAAACTAACAACAAGCAAAACAGAACCAAGTATATGAATACAAGGAACAGGCCTTCAGTGGTGAGGGGGGAAGGGGGTTGGGGGGAGGGGGAGGCAGAGGCAAAGAAGGGGAGCAGCTTAGACAAGAACCTAGTATAAAGGAACCATGGACATGGACAACAGGTGGGATTGACTTTGGGGGGAATGGGTGGGTGGGGAGGGGGACAGAAGGGAGCAAAAAGGGGATGGATTGTAATACAACAACAATAAAATTAAAAAAAAACATCCTTAACATGAACTAAAATCTAATGGTTAGCTTTGCAAAAACCATTTTAACAGTCATCATCAACAGTCTTGCTACACTTGAAGCATAAAACACTTTTCACAACACTTGCAAAAATGTTTCGATACTAGATTCATTTTGGATGCATAGCACCTAGCATATCCTTTTAAGGGAGCTGAAGCTGAAGTTTCAGGTGTGGAGGCTACGCACACCTGTAGAGATCTCGGAAAGCCTTTGTGTTTGTTCTGACATTTAACTTCACTACGAGATTTCTAACCAACCATACCATTGTTTCCATACCTTGTTTTCACATTGCCATTCAGCCTAGGACGTCTTGAGCACGTTTCCTGCAATATTCAAAAGGATAGCGTATAACCATAGGCCATCCTGGCCACGTGACATGCCCCTATCATCTGATCCTTGGTGTCCACTCCTAACTGGTTGTAATATTGTGATGTCCGGCTTCTGCAAGTCTAAATTTTCAGCATTCTTGAAATGCCTACTTGCAACTAAAGTTACCTTTTTTCCCTCTTTGGGTGAGTGAGATATAAGGAAGCAAACGGCACCAAAAAGGTTGTGGAGGGAAGCAGGTGATTACTTCTTTCCCCCTGGCGTGTGTGTGTGTCTGGGTGTGCAGACAGATCTGGGGGGAGAAGGTTGGTGATGTGTGACAGCACCCACGTGCAGGCTGGGGGGAGCTGCTGGCGGACAATGACATTACGGTAGAGCTGGTTGGAGGAGGGGGAAGGCTGAGGTGGGCGCAGCTTTGCCAGAACAGGGGCTCCAGTTCAGTGTTGCTCAACACGGGGCCATCCAGGATGCTGTGGCCTCAGTCTGCTGCTGTTTGGGGGCTAGAGGTGGGTTCTCCGGGATAGCTGACTGGCAGCCTTCGATGCCCAAACCAATGAGCTTTGGGGTAGACATCCAGGGGCACCCAGGGCAGAGGGGTAGTGGTGATGTCGCTCAGGTCAACCCCCTCCTCCTCGCAGAAGTAAAGCTCCTGGCCCCTGCCGGAGGCAAGCGGGAAAGGAGTGAACTCTTGAGCCTGGAGGCCAAAGAGTGGCTCCACGTTTTTTTTTTTTCCTTAAATATATTTTATTTTTGCTATTACAGTTGTCCCAATTTTCCCCCCTTTGCCCCCCTCCACCCAATACCCCATTTCCTCCAGCAATGTCCCCCTTAGTTCATGTCCATGAGTCATGCATTTAAATTCTTTGGCTTCTCTATTTCCTTTGTTCTTAACATCCCCCTGTCTGTTCTGTAACCAGCACTGTGTACTTTTTTCCTTTCAATTCACTATTACTGCCTTCTGTCAGCTTCTCAAATCCTATTAATACAAAGTTTTCTTTCCATTATTCCAGAACGCCTGCATTCATTCATTTTGTTTAAAGAATTACTCTGCGGTAATATTGCAACTCCTATGACTTACAACACATGTAAGATACATCTCAACATCCTTAAGCATCCGTGCACAGTCCATGTTATGTGCGGTGAGCTGCTGCCACTTGCCCATGGGCATGAACCTGAGGGCATCCTGCGCCATCCCCTTGAGGCAGTGGCCAACTTCACCCGTCAGTAGCTGGCAGGTTTCCTCCTGAACCTGGGCGATGCCCATGGATTTGGCTTCCACCTTCATTGACACGGAGGGCAGCAGTGTTGCTGAGCTTCAACTTTTTCTCCTCGGCCATTCTGGGACCCCCTCCTCCCTCCCCAGTTTGTCTCTTCACACCCCTTCTTTCTCCCCTTCTGGACCTCGTTCCTTAAGAGCAGGGATGGTCCTGTTTGTTGGCAAACTGCAGGCAATGGCTAGCACTTGGCTAGGGCAGGACTTCTCCAAAAGAGCGCTCCTGAGGAGGTTAAGCTTAGCCGGAGACCAGTGGTCACAAGTTAGGAAGGGGTGAAAGTCAAGGTCACAAACTTTCGGTGCCCAGTCACCTCCGTTTTTCCCACCGTTGGAATGGGCTTCTATAAAGCAGGTCCAAGCCTTTGTTCTTTCTGCATGGCCCTCAGGGAGGGTCTTGGTTTATAAACCTACTGTGATCCTGCAAGTGATACTAAGGTGTGTCCCCAGAGTTGACTTCTAAACCCAATTGTTCTTGCTTAAATTGACTTACGTTTTCAAGTGATTTGCCTCTAGCACATCTCTCCAAGCCAAAAAACAAACAAAATAAAAACACTGGCCCTGGCTGGTGTGGCTCAGTGGATTGAGTGCTGCTCTGTGAACCAAAGGGCCACCAGTTCGGTTCCCAATCAGGGCACATGTCTGGGTTTTGGGCCAGTTGGGCCTCGAAAGAGGCAACCACACTGGTGTTTCTCTCCCTATCTTCCTCCCTTCTCCTCTCTAAAAATAAGTAAAATCTTTAAAAAAACAATTGGCATCTAGGGTTTAAATAAGGGGATAGAAAGCTATTCAAACGAAGTACCTGCTACATGCCAAGACACTCAACCAAAAGCCAAGAGTAAGGAATAACCTAGCTTTTATGTAAAAGGAACTTCTGAGTTTGGACTCGGACTGAGATCATTTCTGACCTCTGCCACTGGACTTACGAGGGCCCATACTGTATGTGGACCAGAACCTGTTTAGGGGGAGGGAGGATGATCGGCCAGTTTGTGTAACTAATTTCAGTATGAGCAAAACTACAAACGTCTAAAGAAAATGCCTTCTATTAGGAAAAGTGCCTAAGTGTTCTGAAACGTGCTCTCGACCGAGGTTAGTTTACTTTGAACGATTCCCCAAAGGATCCCTCCTTGCTGCAAGGCTGGCTGCATTCCTGGGTCTTCCTCACCCTTCTGGGATAAAGCACTAAAAGAAAACTTGGGCAATTGCTACCTCAGTGTAACTGTAAAACCATCCAGTGTAACACATGCCCCAGTGCCTTAATTCAGTGTGGGGTTCATTAGCAATTCTAGCTTTGGTAGTCAAGAATGGCCCCTGAAAACTAACACCTGAGCAGGGGCCTGAGTTAACTAGAAAGTAGGCAAAAATCCCAAACCCACCATGGAAGGAATAGCTAGTGCAAAGGTCCTGAGGTAGGAATGGGTTTGACACAAAGGACAGAAGGAAAATGACTAGAGGTGGCAGCTGCAGGAGTTAATAGATGAGGACACAAACTGGCAAGAGTCTTAGTTCTGTGGGCCTTTGCATAATAATAAAGTGGAATTCAGGCTTTCAAGGATGATGTGAAGTCAATAGCAATCAAAGCTTGCGAAGTGTGGGTTTTGTGTTACTACTTCTGGCAGCTGTCTGGCCAAGTTGATTAACAGGCACCAAAAAGTGAGGGTGTGAGGTAAGCGAGTCCACTTGAATCGAATGGGTGACAGTGAAAATGGCATGAAAATGAATTTGAGTCCTGAGACGTGGGAACAAACTGACTTTGCAGAAGGGACTTGGATACTGGGAATAACGAGGGGAGCAAGGGATCACTATAGCTCCTAGTTGTGGGCTAAGTACGTAGATGGTGGCAGAATTCACAGGGGAAGCTCAGGAGAACATGCGCAGGATTGAGAGCAAGCTTCGGGACACGTACGATGTGACTAGAGCTGAGCCCCGGGTTGTACCCATCCATACAAGTTGGGGACCTCAAGGAGTGACATTTGTTGCCTGTTGGAGGCCAGAGGAACTGGGCACGAGATGTCAATAGCATGGTGGTCCCCAGGAATGAACAAGGGCGCCACCAGGCAAGACTTGGAAAAAAGCAATGCCAGCAGCCCAAACTGAGTACTGAAGAGTTTTACGCATGAAGATGTGTCACGGCCAAACGAAAAAACCAAATGCCTATTAGGCACATGGTCAAAACTCGAGTTCAACTTCTAGAAGCAAATCCTAGACTCATAGCAAACCGATCAAGCCTTCCGCAGAGGAGGAGGTTAGAAAGACTTTGATGATAACATTTCCCCTCCTCTTCACATTCCGAACCATCTCTTAAGAGCATGCATTACTTTTTCTATCATAAAAGTGAGATCAATCCTGAAGGAACGTCGGAGCAGCCATGTTGATCATGGAAAGCATGATCTCGGCTCACTTGCCTCCGGGTACGTGAGTCATCATTTATGTTGTAAAAATAATGGCTTTTCCAAAACTCGACTTCAGAAGGCGCCTGAGCTAGTTAAACTAGCTAGTTTCAACTGCTTTGGCCATTTCTAGCTGTTCTTGGGAACAGTCCCTGGAAACTTCCTCTTCAAGGCTCTTTTTAATAGTTACAAAGATGAGAGCTGGAAGGGTCCTTGGATCCGTGGAGCCTAGCCGCCCCTTTGTACATTGGGGGACCACCAGGGCCTCTCCAGGGAAATAGAGCAGTCCCCCTCATGCAGTTTCCTCTCTGCGGTTTAGCTACCCGTGGTCCAACAGGGTCCGAAATTATTAAATGGAAAATTCCAGAAATAACTCATACCTTCTAAAAGGCACGCCTGTTCAAGTACCATGATGGGACTCCTCCCTTCCTCCAGGGTCCCCACGCGGGAGATGCTCCCCGCCCACTTTTCAATCAATAGCTGGCTGGTTGTCAGGCCCACTGTTGAGGTCTAGCAGGGCTCATGGTCAAGTTGCCCCAACTGTCCTTAACAGTGGCCCCAAAGCACAAGGCTAGTGATGCTGGCATATTGGATGTGCCAAAGAAAAGCTGGAAAGTCTGTCCTTTTGAGGGGAAAGTTTTCCACTTGGGAGGGGGGTTTCGTAGGCTGAGAAAAAACAATGCCTTGCTGAGGTTGCTCCCGTGAAGGTAAGGAGGAGTCTTCTCCCCACAAAGTTGCAAAGAAGGAAAACTGAGGGCTAGTTCTGCCATGGAATCTCACACAGCAAAAGCTCCGGCTGCAGTGCAACGAGGCTTAGTTAAGATGTAAGGGGCATTGGATTTGAGTCAGTGCCGTGAACAGAAAAACACTTCAGTTGATGGGACAAGTCGAGCCAGAAAGCATTGAGCCAACAGGAAGAATTCAAGAGACACCCCCGGACATGAGTGGCCGACCACATTCATGTTAACGCATGACCGTGAGCAGTAACTTATAAAATAGAATTCTAACTAATTATGTTGGGCACAGTAAGCTTCAACTGTCATAGGCCTGTATGTATGAGTGGGAAGAAAACCAAGTGTACCTGTGGAGTTCAGGATCGCCCATGGTCCCCAGCATCCTCTGCGGATAAAGGACTTGATTGAGGCCTTGAGCTGAGACTGCAGCCCAGATACTGACTTGGGCCAGCACTGGTTGCCCTGAATCTTCAGTCCTCTCTTCTCCATCCCTTTGTTTAACCTGCCCTCCGCCTATTGACTGAGGGCCCTGTTGAAACATCTGCATTCATTGATTCATTGATGCCTTGAGTTACTCCACTCCCCCTAGAGATCAATAATGCCCGCCTGGCGCTGAGCTCTGGATTGAGAACCGGGGCGAGGACGGGGCAGCTGTCAGTACAATGTGCAGTGTGGTCTCGGAATTGAAACGATTCCTCAGCAGGCAAGACAAAAGCCTGGGCACCTGGCTTTCAGCAAAGGCAACCTGCAGGCCAGGCCAGTCCAGCTTACTTTGGGCCTCAGCCTCTGGTCTTCCATCTGTGTCTTGCCCTATCTAGCATCTACGCCACTTCTTTAAAGCAGCATCTGCTTCCATACCCATCTAGAACTCGAGCACCTGCCATTTGCCCACTTCTGGGAGAGCCCCAGCAGCCTGATCTAATGGGGGCAGAGGGGTGGTGAAGGACACAAACACTGTTAACCGTTTACGCAATGACAGATCTCTTCTGGGAGACCTTCCTCAGTAGCTGGTCTACTATGGGCTTTCTCATACCAACTTCTGGAAAGCTCGGTGAGTTTGGAAGCCTTCTAGGCACAGGGGGGTCTTTGCACAGCCTTAAGGGCCTAAGAGAGCAGAGCCTGACGCAAGTCCAAATGCAGTGAACACAGGAGGGGCGGCCGCTTTTGGGTTGGCTTCCCAGCATTTAGCACCGAGGAGAGGAACATGTTGATGGGAGTGATGAGAACAAGCATGAACTCCTGGATTGTCTCTGGAAGAGAGGGGAGAAGTTCGGAGGTATTCGAGCCTCCAGGAGAGGCAGGAACAAGCCTCTGATCCTCTGCAACACGGAAGGAGTGTTGTCACCACCATGTGGGCTCTTCAAGGCCACACGCATCCATTGCGTGAGTGTCGGAGCCCAAATTTTCAGTTGGACACATCTAGCCTTGAGCGGGATTAGACTGGCAAATCCACCTTAGCATTGAGGCTCAAAAGAGCCCTAAAGTGGTACCAAATCAGGTCTTGGTTGGCTGAACACTTGTAAGATGCATATGATGTTGGTCGGTGTATCCCGAAGGTATCTTGGACCTCAGTGCTAGGCTTGTGAGGTTTACTTGCTTTGTTCTATCCTCACGAGGGGCCCCTCCTTCCAAGTCCAAGGCACCAAGGGTGAAGGGTGGAGGGGAGCTTAACATGCCCATCTGTTCCTCCCTCTGAGTCCTTCCCCATCCTCTGAATAGATACCCATTTTTAAGAGCAAACTAGCTCCAAGTTCCAGGCCTATTGCAGGCACTTGGAGGTCCTCCACTATTAGGTGTCCCTGCCACCCAGGGGACCAGTTTTTTTTTTTTTTTTAAAGATTTTATTCACTATTTTTAGAGAGAAGGGCAGGGAGGGAAGAAGAAAGAGAAACATCAATATGTGGTTGCCTTTCACCTGCCTCCAGCTGGGGACCTGGCTTGCAACCTGGTCATGTGCCCTGGCTGGGAATCGAACCTGCGACCTTTGGGTTCACAGGCTGGTGCTTATCCACTGCGCCACCAGCCAGGCTCAGGGGACCAGTTTTAAAGATACTGGAGAGGCTTGGGCTTGTGCTTAATGGGAGAAACCAGCATCCGTGGGTGAGTCCGGCTCAGGCTGGGAAGGGGCAACTGTGTGTCTCCCTAAAAGCCCGCCCTGATCTAGGATTCAGTCAACAAAAGGGAAACAGAATAACAGAAATGAATATTCTGGTTAGATGTGGTTCCCTGAAGCCTTCTAAATGTATGCTCCAGCCATTTCTAACCTTAGTTGGACGGATTGAACCAACGCATCCCCAGTCTGTGGTCTCGTCAACCATTATTTTAAGCCTCCCGTGGTGGCTTTGACTGTAAGAATGAGGTAGGGTGTCACTTGAAAGAGGATGCCCCAAATCCCCGCCAACTTTTGGTTCCCTCGTAATGTTCCGTAGCTGTATTCTCGTCGCAAAGCACTTCTATAAGAACTCAGAATTAACGTTCCGGCTGCATAATGAACTTGGCAGCTTAAAATACATTTACTCTGACCCAGAGGGTCCAATGATGTCATGCCTGGATTCCTGACCCATGGAGACCTTAGCCTAAAACACCCGCATTTATTATCTTAAGAGATACATCTACCAGCTCTGTTCTGCGGGTCCTGACCAGGCCCATCAGGGCTGGGTTCTCTGCTGCGTCCTGAGGCTGACATGAAAGTGTCCGCTGGACCGTGTCTTCATCTGGAGACCGAGGGCAAATGGGCTTCCCAGCTTGTTCTTGTTTTAACGCCGTTCCCTGCACGGTAAGACTTGAGGTTTCTGCCTTTGATGGCTTTTAAATCGGCTCCTCCAGGCCTCCCGCATCCCTTGGCACGTGGCCCCTTCTGGCTTCAAGCGGGTGTGTCGTGAAGCTTCCTGGCCCTTGCCTTTCTGACTTGGTACGTCTACCACACCTACACCCGAACGCCTAAGTGGGGTTAGGTCAGGCTCACCCAGAACAGTCTGTCTCCCTTTCGCCACATGACAATCGCAGGTGTAACACCCTACATGCAAGCGTTCGCTCACACGCAAGGGCTTCTATGGAGTGTGGGTGTACAGCAGGCAGAGCAGGAAGCTGCCTATTATACCCCTGGCTCATAATCCTTGCTAGACTCACTAGAGGACAGGGGTCTGTTCCCCATTATTGTCCTTAGCACCTATGACAGAACCGGAGCACAGGATGCATGAGCACCTGGGGCTGAAGAGTCTCCTCACTGGGGACTGATGATGCTCGAATGGGTTCATCATGGTCACTTGTAGACGCAGCCCTCGAAGTAAGACACGGGAACAACAGTAACCGGACAGCCCCAGTCAGCAAGTGGGCTGCCTTCTGAGACCCTTACTTTGTTTAAAAAAGGCGTCATTCTCCCCTGTAGAATGTTGCCCAAAGCATTTGTGCAAGTCCCACTTGCTCAAACGGACACTGTGTTCTCCCTGCCATTACCACTGCTGACTCTGGGCAGCGGCGGACCGAGCCTGGTCTGACGTCCAGCCACTGGCCCGATCCGCAGGGCGGAGGGTGGTCACGAGGATAATTCCCCGTACATGCCACTGGGAGGGAATGAATGAGCAGCTTAAAAATGGCTCCAGTAATTTCGCTCATGAAACTTCCTATGTTGGGGGTGTGCTGCCCCCTTTGGGTCAGAGGGAGTAGTTCTTGTCAAGTATCAATAAAATATAATAGTAAAACGTCAATAAAATAGTAAAAGCAAAGCAGAAAGCCAAGTGCCCATAGCAGGGGAGTTGCTGCACGGTTGCTGCTGTCCCTTCTTCTTTCGTGTTCCCAGAGGGTTCGTTTGAAGGCTGCAATGATGCGACATGAAAGGCAGGGAGATCCATGCCCCTTTCGTCCCCAGCCCTGTCTTCCCCGCATGTAAAACGGGCTGAAAACGGCTCTCTGGTGCACATCGCACACCTGCTGCTGTTCTCCTGCGGCCACAGCTGGTCCATCAGCACTCGGGTCCTCTGAGAGGTCTACGCGAGAGGCCTTCTCAACGCTGTGGTCCAGGCAGAACTGCCAGGCAGGGGTCTGCTGGGTTAGCCTGGGACCTCAGGGGTGGGTCTCCCTCTGACAACTTCCAGTGGAGTGAAAGGGAGCCAGGCCGTGCCACTCCTTACAAGTTCACCATGTACAAGAGGCAGGAGAGCAGAAAGCTGAGGACAAAGGCAGGGGGGTCTCTGGTTCACTGATCAAAGTTCAGCTTGTGCCTCTTCTTACCCGAGGTCAGGTTCTTCCTAGGTCTTCAGCACACTGGTGGTTTGGGGAGGGGCCGGGCCTGACCCTCAGACTGGAGCTCTAGTTCCGTTTTCAACGGCTGTGTCTTTGCCTACATCACTTCACCTCTCGTGCCTTGCTTTCTAATGAAAGGAATGACTGCCTTTAGGTCTTGAGACCTTGCATCACTGGTGGCACAGGTCGGCTTCTGAGTCGAGCAGATCCAACTTCTGCCCTTAAGGCTGAACAGCCTTCCTTTCTTCCATGGGGCTTCAGCCTTCTTCCTTGTAATGCTCGTGATGGGGGGCTCACATGTTGGAAAACTTTTAGTTTCAGGTAACAGCCAATGCTTGGGAACTTAGGTAAAAGCTATTGTTTCAGGAGCTGAAGGAAGGACCCACCTTCGCTCCAGGGCAAGAAGGCCTCTGCCCGGGACAAAGAAAGAATGCTCCAGTTTTTATCTCATTAACATTTTCCTTAATTCCAAACCCCTTACCTACGCCCTTGTTCTCCTTATAAACAGGGCCCTTTTCTAATAGAATGTAAGACAGTCTGTTAGGGTGCAAACGCGCGTGTTCTCAGATTGCCGACTGTCTGAATAAAGTCCCATAAAAACTCAATCCCTGTCTGCTTATTGGGTTTCACTAGCGCTACATCCCCTGCAGGACGAAAGCAAGGAGGGAAAAGAATATGAACTTAAAGGCGCCCTGTGCCTGGCGTCAGACCTGGATTGTGGGCAAACCTTCAACAATCCCTGTCCTCCACTCCTTGACCTGCAAAGCTGTAGTCAATTCCATCTTTTTTGGAGGACAGGAGTCTGCAACTGAGCTCTGCTGCTGAGGAAACACTGCAGACACCCAGTGAGTCAGCGGGAAGGCTCCAGGTCACATTCTTCCCTTGGAGGTTCTTGTGAGCATGTGAAAAGCTCTAAGTCCTGCAAAGGAATGTTAAATGTCGTATATACCTGTGTCTCAGTAGCCGGCAACTACTTACTGGGTTAACAGTAGAACTAGGGTCCTGTGGACTCGCTTATAAGACGAAAGTTAAGCCTCTGGGATGTCGTAAGAATGCAAAATTTAACCCATGTTCCATTTGGGTCCTGGACCATGAACAGCCTTCTCCCAGAGAAATCTTAACCGTATAAAACATGACGACAAACGTGAGGGCCACCTTGTGTTCCGGTGACTTTTTCATCCCGTTGGATTCCTTAACTGTTACTTCCAGCTGACCACTTCAGACAGAGGCATGTTTCCCCTTTGCTAAAAGGAACTCAGACAGGAGAACTGGGTAACTTATTCTGTACGGGCAGCGTGGCATCTGAATTGATGGAAACCGTTCACATTCATGCTTTTCTTGAGATTTGAACGAAAGCCTTGCCCTCAGGTTCTGGACAAAAATGTGTTTTTCACACCCAAGGAAGCTTTTTAGAAATTCTTATTGGAAATGGCGAAATATCCAATAGGGTGAAGAATAATTGGATTTAGGGAAGGTGGGGTCTTATCGTTGCTGGTGTCCCCCCGCTTTGGGGACCTGCTGAATACAGCAAGTGAAGAAAATGTGGAATTTGATAAGTTGTTTGTTTTTTTAAAACCCTCCAACGTTATTGTTTTATAAAGAGTGCTCAGTCAGTCCCATCCAGAGCCCTGAAGGTTTTGCCTTTGTGGGACAGAAAGGCAATGCTCCCAGCGGTTTCCCCGGTAGCGGGCCGATCAAGACAACCAGGAGTCTGGCCCTGTTCTGAGGGGGTCTTTCAAGGCTCTTCATTCACCGTCTTCTGCAGCTCCCTGGGGTTCGGCGATTCTTCCTCCCCATAGTCATCTTCACATGTCGAGGTCCCTTGCTGTGTTGGGGAGGAGGTCTTCCAGGTGCCTGTGAAGTAAGAGACATTGGCTCCCTTCCTTCTGTAACTTCTGGCTCTTGTGCCTCAACTTGAATTAGAACATCGAGTTCCCTGCCCTCTGTTCACCCCTGGTCATTCATTATGGACAAGGGGTCTCTTTCTTCATCCTCATAATCATGATTTTCGGCTTTGGAGGTTTGTTGTTCGGTGGGTTGGTTTCGGTTCTGGTTGTTAGTTTTGGGTTGAAGGGTGGGCTTCTTCGGCTTGTAATAGGCACGGTGGGCTTTGGGTTTCTAGGCACAGGTTCGCAGATTGGGGGGCAGAGATGCCACATGGCCCCAGCGATGCTCGTTGGGTTAATTTTGATTTAGCCTCCTGATGCCACTTGGCTGTTTGGGGGGAGAGCTCTCTGCTCGTTGGCAGAAAGGCTGGAGCAAGTACAGTAAGTGTCCCAGATCATAACTCGGAGGCCGGCGATCGGGACATAAAAGTACACAGACTGTAGGAAAACAAGATGGAATGTTCATATAAGTGCGTGTATGTGGAAAAGATTAAAAACCCATAAACCTGTGCAAGTTAATGAGGACAGATGGTCTGCACCGTGGATAGGAGAATAAATCAGGGCCTTCCCTTACCTGTCAGCCCCATTTTGGGCTCCAGGCTATCGTATCTCCCAGCCCCCGCCCTGCCTCTCCCCCACTTCTGAGAGCAGCTGGAGAGGAAATGGAACAGTTTCCAAACTGAAAAGGAAGTTCGCCTCTGAGCCCCCGCCCCCGGAGGAGGCAGCAGTGGTGTGTGCGTGTGTGCGAGATGGCACAGAAGGAACGTGGATAAAGGGACGCAGTGAACTGCAGAAGTGACCTTGCCGTGAAGTCCATTTTGGCTCCTAAGACCCAAACACGCTGCTTCAGGGCTGAAAGAAGTGACTTCTGAAGGCTCGCCTTGGCCAGCTGTGTTTGGATGGGCTTCAGGCGGAAGCCCTGGCACTTCTATCAGCGGATGCCTGCTTTTGATGAAGCAGAAGGAGGAATTGCCACAGTCCTGCCTCCACGTCTACCTCCCGGGACCCCTGGGGGTGCGTGTACCGAGATTCTTCCGGAACAAGGAACAGTAAGGAAGCGGAAAGGTGTGATGCAGTGTTCCATCTGCAAGGTTGTCACCTTGAGCCTCTGGTTCTCATCTAATGTGGCCATAATGGGGCAGGTGCTTCTCCCAGAGGTGCCTCCGCTCAACCCTGTAGCAAGCATGGTCGCTTTAGCGAGGGCCTGGGTGCTCCGTATGGAATCGCTTCTCAGCCTCTCCTTCCTTCCTGGAGGGGAAGGAGGCCAGCAAACAAGCCCAGTAGACCCTCTAACTGTTACTGAGACTCTGTCATCCTCAAAGATGGAAAGACCCCTGTTTTCTTATCCTTTCTGCTACCCTGTGTCTTTTGATGGGAAGATTTAATCCATTTACATTTAAGGTGATTATTGATAGGTACCTATTTATCGCCACTTTACTCTTTATAACTGTGTTCCTGCTCTTTTTCTTAAGACCCATGAACATGTCCTGTAACACTGCTTTGGTGTTAACGGAGTCCCTTTTTGTCTCCTGTATTTCATGCCAACCCCTCCGGCCTGAAAAGTTCTGTTGAGTAATCAGCTGACAGTCTTATAGGAGCTTCTTTATTGGTAACTGTGGGGTTTTTTTGTTTGTTTTTTGCTGCTTTTAAAGTTCTTTGTCCTTAACTGTTGCCATTTTCATGATGATATGTCTTGATGTGGGCCTCTTTGGATAAATGCGCTCCTGAGCCCTGGCTGGTGTGGCTCAGTGGACTGAGCTCTGTCCTGTGAACCAAAGGGTCGCCAGTTCGATTCCCAGTCGAGGCACATGCCTGGGTTGTGGGCCAGGTTCCTCTTTCTCCCTCCCTTCCTTGATCTCTAAAAATTAAAAAAAAAAACTCTTGAACTGGATTTGGGTGGGGGTGTCCTCTACAGAGTTAAAGGACTTGTGTAGAACATTCAAGTTGGCCAGGTTGACTTCTGGTTCAGGAGTGCATGGGCTGCGACCTAGATGTTTGGCAGTGGGTACTTAGGCTCAATACTATCTTTCTTTTTCAAGACAGTAACACTTCATTTGTGGGAATGAAGGTGGGAGCTTAAATGGACACTGCCACTTGCTGAGATGGAGGGGACTGGGGAGTAATCAAGGTCTAGTTTCAACACTAAAAACTTCACTTGAAACTTTGCCTTCCAGAGCAAAGGCATGGATGAACCGGTGACGCACTGCTAGAACTCCCCTCTCTTGGACGTCATGAAAAAAATATTCTGGTAGTCAGAGGTGAAGCCCTAGTGTTAGGTCCATGCTACTTGGGTGGCATCCTTCTGGTTAGCTAAACTCGACCTCCCTGAACTCAGGTTAGAACAGGAAACCCCTCACACCAGTGAGCTTCCAACCCTATTTGCATCCATTGCCTCCAACTAGACTGTGCATTCTCCAAGAACAGGGGCTTTGGCTATTCACCCAGTTCCCTGTGGACCAGTGCCTGGCACAGAGCAGAGAGATATAAGCCATTGTAAGAAGAAGTGACTATAAGGTGCGTTCTCCCCAATTCTCCCTCTGGAAAGGAAATCTGATGTTTGAGTCTTAAAGTCACACAAGGTCTTCTCTCAATTTGTTTTGAAAGTGCTATTTTGGGTAACCCTTACCTGAAATAGCCTCCTTGGGTGCTCATAAAGGAAGCAAGCCTAACTCAGACCTCAACTATTCCTGGGGGAATGGCCTCACAATTTGCAGAAATAGGTCCAAAAGCCTATTTCTGGCTTGGGATACAACTTCTAGCTGTAGTATCATATGCTCTTATTTAAAAACACATCTAGTGATCTAGGTGGCCGTAAAGATGTGTCCAGGAAAACTAAGCAATTGAAAGGCACTAGTTACAAAAAACATCTTTGAAGAGGGATACAACCGTTGAATAGAACAGTGTATGAAGGAAGGATTTCTTAATATAAGACTTCGAATACAGTGTAATGCTATAGACAAAGGATCAAATGCTGCATACCTCAAGTCAGTAAGGTATTCTTTCACAGGGGAGAAGAAGGTTCCGCCAGGTGGTTATCTTTGAAGTGTCAAATCTCAAATGACTCCATGAAATAGCCTGCTACCCATCCAAAGGCCTTTCTTTCAGCCTTTGCTGAAGCAGCCTCCTTAAAGGTGGGTCTGCATTGTGTTGCAAGTCATACTCTAATACCCCACGACTTCTGGGGCCCAGCGCATTCTAAAACCTGTACTTGAGGAATTTCAAGCCAAGTACACCCCGGGGACTAGATAAGTGAAAGCGGGAGGGGGTGAGGTGGGCCTTGGCCAGGAGTCACATCTGTCTTGCCCAGAGAACCAAGCTCTAGGCTAACTGGGGTCACCTGGGAACATAGATCTCACGTGGCCAGCCCACCCCATTTTTGTTCAGGAAAAGCTGCTTTTGTGTAGACTCCAATCTTAAGTGTTGGCAATTGAATTCCGAAAAACCTTCTGTAGACTCTGATGTTCCTTGGCTCCTAGCACTGGCCGGAAGATCAGACAATGCTCTTTATTTCCCTACCTGTGAAATGGGAAGTTGCGTGCCTGAATATGTCTGGTGCACGGGATGAACTCGCAGTGGAGCCATTCATAAAGTGCGCAGTGCCACCTTTGGGCCCAGAATTGAAGACCATCTCAAGGGTTGCAGAAATTAGTCTTCACTCATCTGCTTTCTGACTGCCTTGGTCCCTTGATTTTCTGATGCCCTAAGCTGGTGAATCTCTAGGCTGAAGTGGGCTGAAGACGCATCCGTGTCCCATAGCAGCACATACTCAACTACGGAGACTTGAGCCCTTATGTGCTAGGGCGCTGCAGTAGGCATTGGTGGCCTCCCTGAGACAGCTTGGTATTCTGGCGTGGAACTGAGTAAGACAATGTGATCTTTATACATGGTCCAAGGTCCTATGGAAGCTCATATCAATGGGCACTCAAATACCATGAGCCCTGTTAGGTCCTTCCTGTGAGTCCTCCCAATAACCCGAGGGTGTGTAGTATATGCTCATTTTTAGGATGAGAACAGAGGCTCCAAAGCTGTATACATAGCTGAGTTACAAAGTGACCGAGTACTCATCAAATAACAGAGTCGGACAAGGAAGCTGCTTAGTGTGGAGAGGTGCTTATTAAGTTTCTTCCCAGGTCAGACTTCCAAATCACTGCAGAAATCCAACGTGGCTGTCCACTGATGACCCGTGAGCTTTTTCTGTACTGATTCTTTTCCTTCCAAGGTGACTCGTGTTTTAGTCCTGTGTCCTTGCCCACAGCTGGAAGGCAGCTGTATGTCCTGCGTTCCCACCATGATAGCTTTCAGGAAATGGTGCCTACTGACTTCAAAATGGCTAGAGGATCACTGAGTCGAACTGTCAGCAGAGTACATGAGAGCAGAAATGCACCAGTGGGCCAGGCCCTTCCCAGCTGAGGGCTTCCCTAGAGGGTTTCCAGGTAGGAAGGCATCCTGTGCTGAAAAGGTGCAGATGAGAGACTGAATTGCAACATGAAGTGGCCTTTGAAGGCTTGGCTCCTTGGAGATTTCTAGGCTTCATTCAAGTCTCTTCTGATCTTAATTTGCTATCAAAACAAACTTTCAGCGACTGGCCTTCTTGCTGACTGGCTTGTTTGCTCTTATTTTCATAGATGCCTCCAACTTGGCCCAGCCTTCTCTCGACACCAGGTTCTCAGGGTCGGCAGCCAACCAATAGGCAGCCAACTCCAGGGTCCGAGGGCATCCTTGGTTTAGTCAGCTGGGCCCTGGAGAGCAAAGTCACATCATGAAAACATGGCCTGCCAGTCCGCCCATCAGGGCTGGGGTCTGGGCAGTTTCAATTCCTGGGCTGTGGGCAGGCAGGGTGACTAACATCTAGGACCTCATCAAAGGATAGTGTGTGTGGTCTGGGAAACTCCTTAAGGCTACTTTGTCTTTCTCGTACCTGATGAAAGAGCAAGACCCCAGCCTTGTAACTGCCTCTCATTCCTCCGACTTGGAGGGAGTGGCTTTGCCTTGTCCCCATCTCTGGCTCCCGAGTTACATGTTTATGTGCATGGGGAGCCCCAAAATGGAACATCTCAGAAATAGTCAACGTGGACCTACAATCTGGTCTCTTCTTCGTGCCTACCCATCCCTGGTGTGTACCCTCAACCTTTTCTCCACGTTCATTATAATATGCAACCAAACACACCTGCACCACCATGGACCAGGGAACCTGTCCCCTTCTCTGGGTCTGACTTTTCCAGGGTCTAGAAGGCAGGTGATCCTGCTCCACGTCCCACATGAGTGCAGAGAAATGTGGAAACGCCGTTGCTGAGCCACGTACTCTAGAAATGCTCATTAGACTCAACTGGATTGGAGCTGTTTAGTCCAACTGTCTTGACCGAACTTCCTGTCTGCCGGGCGGGTCAATCACTGATAGGAGTGTTGAGGTCTCCAGCTATAGCAGAACTGCAAGGTGAACCGGACAGGTCACCGTAAGTCTTGCCCTCATCTCTCTGACACCGCTACATGTGCGCATTTGTTATGAGAACATTCATAAAGGCGACCCCTTTCTCATGCAAATCTCCTCTTAATCCCTGATAACTTGCCCTGAAATATAATGACTCCAGCTTCTACGGTGTCAGCATAATCTGTATTTCCTCTATTCCATTACGTTTATGCTCCCTGTCTTTAATGGAAGGTTTCCGGTAGACAACAAAAAAATGGGGTGGCTCTTCTCGTTTAGTACAACTTTGTGAAGCGCCCGTGTGTGACTTGGTCACTTGGTTGGTGTGTACTGCTCTGTAACAAGTTCACCCATTCCGCAAACAGGGGGTGTGGCTGCTAAACAGTGCTGAATGAGAACTGTGGTGCGTATGTCCCCATCAGGCAGTGCCCTGACCGCTCTGGGAGAGGATCCCAAGGGTGGGACTGCTGGTTGGAAGAGTGTTATCAGTGATTGTCTTACCAGCTATCACCAAATTACCAGCAGGACAATGGACCCCCAACTGCAAATAGCAGTCTTCTCGCTGGAGCTAGAGGCAGGCTGTAACTGGGCGACTGTCCAGGGAGTTGGAATCCTTTTGATAAGGTATCTGGAACATTCAAACCCCAGCCCTGTCTTCCTGTTGGCAAGCTCTTAAGACTTCAGCTAATGGTTCCAACACAATTTCTTCTGTCCTGCCTGTTGATGCATCCTCAGCCAATGACCAGACACTTCCTGAAGCACAAATACGCAAATGCGCCGTTTCCAGGCAGTGTCCCTCGCAAGATATGTTGGAATGAGCAACATATGGCCGCGTATTTAGACTCATTAAGTTCGAATCTAGCCAGCACCTGAACGGAGAGAGCTCAGCAAATGGCTCATCATTTATTTTGCCGACCCCACCCCCCCTTCAATAGATGGGTATTTAGAAACTGCAGCTTACTAACAGAGAAGCTATTTGGAAGGGATATAATGAGGGTGTTCAGCCAAATTGTTTGTGGCTTTGGAATGCGGGGCAGGATTTTGCACAAGGCTTTATCCCCACTTGCCACTAATAGGTCATTAACTTATCTGGGCTATGGACGCATCCCCAGTTGCGTGCGTCCATCAGACCATAAGCCCACAGCCAGCCTGGCAGGCTGCAACCCGCGGCACGGCAGAAGCCCTGCTTTGGAGCCAAGTGCTTTATATAACTCCACCGCGCTGGCCCCAGCCGGCTGGCTTTTCAACAGCTCCGTGTGGCACCCTGGCCTGTCTCCTGGTGACAAGCCCGGGCCTTCTTCAGGCATTTTCTCAGCGGGTTAATCAAATGGCATCGGTGGGAATGTTTACAGCTTACTGCCACTTACGGAGCTTTATCAGAGCCCTTTTAATATCAGTCCCCAACCCAAGGCTGATAACAGGACAGGAGGGGAGTAGGGGCTGGACAGCTTTGGGAGAGCTGGTAAAGACCAGAAAACAAGATGTGAATCTAATCTGAAAGACCTCCTGTGGGGTCTCTGAGATGGGGGGGCGGGCAGGGGGGGAGCAGTTGGGTCTGAAAGTCATTGAGATAACATGTATCCAGTGCCAGACGGATGCTTGGCATCCAGAGCTATTGGTCCCCTCAACGCTAGCGTGCCAACCACGTATGTACCAAGCTCTGTTTCTATGGTGATGAGATGCTCTTTTCTCTACCTGCTCATGAGTGTGTTGGGGTAAGACTTCAGCCTGAGCCCTAGTCATGCTTCTATTCTATAACTCAAACAAATTCTTCCTTGGCCATTCTTGACCACAGTTTTCAGTGGGT
Source organism: Noctilio leporinus (assembly GCA_004026585.1). Lineage (NCBI taxonomy): Eukaryota > Metazoa > Chordata > Mammalia > Chiroptera > Noctilionidae > Noctilio > Noctilio leporinus. The sequence continues at coordinate 372,036 of PVIW01000749.1, forward strand.
ATTTTCTAAATGCCATAGGTGTGTTTATCACCTGAGATGTGAGGGGCTGAAGATTAGCTTTGACCCTAAGGAATTGTGATTGTTAATCCTGACTTAGAGTATTTGTGTATCTGAGCTTTGCCAGACACCTTTGGGAAGAACGGGATAAGGATATTAAGGTGAAAAACCTAAAGGTGAAGATACCTTGAGGGGCCCCAGGGGGAGATACCAAGACGGAGGGCCATCTCTGAAAGCCCAAACATGCTGCTTTTACTTCTGGAAAATCTATTGTTGGTATCACTTTTCTCTCAGAGTAACATGTTTAACCCCCTAAAAACCTATTATGGATGTTAGAGGCATTTTATGCTAAAATAGGCAACATATAACTATCTATGGATCAACCACAATTTTAATACCAGGCAGCTTCTGACCTTCCTATCCAGACTTGCTCTCAATACACCCATGATGGGCACCTCAGTGACAAAGGTGGCCTTGGTACCTTAAGAAAGCTCTGAGTATTACCTTTGGCCCTTTAGAATTGCATTATGCATTGAAATGTAAGTGTCCTGAAGTCTTGTGTTGACTCTGGATCTCACCCTGACTGCAGGCTAGACAACGCATGAGGGTGAATGAAAAAGCATCGTGGTCACTCAAGTAGGCAGCCTCTGCCCTATGCAGCAAAGTACTTCTCTGAAATGAGGGGGGTTCATTGAACTTCTGTGACTGCATCTCCAGGCACTCACACAATCCGCCAACGTGCCTCTGTCCCAGGAGGTAAGAGGTGGAGTCCCGTTTGTATAAATGAAGTTCACAGGTTACCCAGGGAGATCCAGGAAAGAGAGGTTCGCACTCAAGTTGAAGGACTATTCTGTGTATGAGCTAACTCCCAACTCCACAGCAGCGTCTGCAGGTAAAATGGGGTCAAGAGTTGACAATCGATCAAGGAAGTGGATTAGATGGTGGAGGCTAGAGTATGATGAGGATGAGGGTTCTGGCATGTTGAGGGACAGGGCTGAGCAGGGTTTAGTTTCAGCTTCGCTTCTTCAACATCTAGCTCTTCACTGTGCCTTGAGTTTCAGTATGTAGTCCAAGTTTCACCTACAGAACAGACTTGGAATCTTCAATGGACATGGGTCTTTATGTTGGGGGTGGGGACTGTCTGTAACTGCTCTACTGAGACTCGGCCATTTCACCTCAGCTCATACCCACCTTCCCCCGAGGATAAGGGGGTGCAGCCCTACTGGGTGGATCAGTCCATAGTTGTGTGTGTATCTTTGCAGATACTCATTTGGGCTGTCTCCACTCCTTGAAGCAGAGAGGCTATTCCTTCACTTTCTTTTCTTCCATCAACTTGTCATTCTTCGCTGAATTGTTTGTGTTTATGAACCAACACCTTTTCATTCTTTGAGTGGGATTCAGGGAAGGAAAAGAGAAATGTGTGCTCAGTCTACTGCATTTCCCTAGAAATGCTAATGGCATCTTTGGTGTTTGAGTTTTTCAAGTTTGAATGCCCTACACAACGAAACCCTTCAGCTCCATAGCCTTTATAATTGTAGCATTTATATTAAGTGCTATTTGTGATTCATGAGAACCTTGCTAAGAGTGTAATCAAAATTCCCAGTGAAGTTTCTGTATCTCTTGGGGTATTAGATACAGAGTGAAGAAAGCCAATACAAAGACAGCTCAGACTCAGCTGGATGAGTTACTGGAGCTATATGTGGGTGCATGTGCGTGTGTGTAACGTAATTCATTTTCTGATGTGGTGGGCTGTCCTACTGAGAAGGTGAGTCAGTTATCACCCAGTATTTGTGGGTTATTTTGAAGTGTAACTGGACTTGATTCATCTAGGACAAACACTAGAAATGGTCTCTTGCCAGCCTCCTACTTGGTTTTGGTGGCATCTGTAACATCAGTTTTAAACTGATTTTACCAAAGGGCATCTAGGTAAACTTTCTGCTAAGGGACTGCCATACATCCCATGGTCCTGAAATGCCAGCAGAACCGCCTGCTTGGAATGGATACATGGTTACAGGGAAAGCTGAAGGCGTGCTCAGTGAGGCTTAGCCCATCGCTGGTGATGATCATGGTTAGCCCTCTTACCCGTGTGTGCCTCACAGCGGCTTTGAGACTGAGCACTAGGCAAGCCAATGAGTGCACTCGAGGTGACCTGGTGATGTCTTGTCGAAATGAGTTTGATCCTGGCGGGTGTGGCTCAGTGGACTGAGCTCTGGCCTGTGAACTGAAAGGTCACTGGTTCAATTTCCAGTCAGGGCCCTGCCTGGGTTGAAGGCCAGGCGCCCATCCGAGGATGTGAGAGGCAACTGATCGATGTTTCTCACATATCGATGTTTCTTTTTTCCCTCCCTCCCTCTCTCTCCAAAAAGTCTTTTTTAAAAAAAATACTGATTCCCCACATCCACATCACGCATTGAGGCCGATGGTCTTTGCAAGCATAGGCATCACCTCACCCTTCCCAGAGAAGAAGCTAACCGGTATCTTCTCAGTGTCTTCAAGAGACTCAGTGTCTCTTGAAGCAGCATTTGCCACTGTGGAATCTGCTGTGGCTTCCTTTGGCTTGTCCTCGTTTTGACCTCCAAACCCACAGGTGACTTCCAGTGCTGGTTGGGTTTTCCAGGAAACAGACCGAGACGAAGTGAGGGGTGCAAAAAGTGTGTTGGTTAGGCCTCGGAAGGGACCGCGGAAGCAGGATTGGACAGAGGTGACCATCGGACCTTGATGGCTCTGTGGCCAAGTCTTCGGCAGCCCAACGAGGGGCTCCAGAGCCAAGATTGCCCAGCAGAGGAGCCATGCCCCGAACTGGCTCTTGTTCCACTTCTGCACATTCCCACACCACAGCATATGCTTCCCCTCCGGTGTGGAGAAGAGCTGCTGTGGTTAAGAGGTCTTTCTCCAAAATCTGTCTTCAAATAACCCTGTGACTGAAGAGGCACTCTTCAGATGCTGTCTCGATGACACCAGGATTGCTAGATTTAGCAAAAATTCGGAATTTCCAATGAGGTTGAAATTTCAAGAACAAATGTCTTCTGGCATAGGTATGTCCCAGTTATTGGCACGGTACACTAGATTTGTGTGACAGCATAGAGAAGGAAACGTGAACATTCCAGAGGTTATAGTGATGTTAAGAGAGCGCAACTTTGAACTAACTTTGGCAACAATATGGTTGATGGTCTGACAGGAAAGGTTTTAAGTCTCTTCTACCTAAATACTAGGAAAGTTTATTTGGGGAGGGGGCGGTGGTGTCTAAATTTGGTCTGTTAATCTTCAGTTAACAGCTCTGCACCAATCTGCTCCACTCTGTCCTGCTCTTCTCTTCTCCCCTCTGGTCTGATGGTCTGATGAGACATCTTTGGTGTTTCGCCTTTAGTGTTAAATTTCAGCTGGGGAAACATGGTCTTTAGTATTTGATGGAAAGGAACAGGACCCTCTCAGCTGGGGGGAGCCGAATTATATCTAGAGAGGTCCTCATCCCTGGTCATTGATTAGTCTGTCCTCATGCAAATGAGGATCCCAAATCCTCACAGCTTGATTGGCCCAAAAGGTACCAATGGGTCAGAATAGGGCCATTGATTGGTTTGTGAAGATTCTGATGGGGGTATAGCTGCACAGCTCCTATTGGATGGGGAAAGCCTCAGTCCTATTGGTTGAAAGGCAATCCTAGATGTATGTCTTTAAGTCACTGATAAAATATTGAACGGGACATATCCATTCCCTGTGCGCCACTAAAATCCTCTTTCAGTGAAGCACCCAGAACTTTATGCTCTGGTACCCAAATATTTTTTATTAAACAACTTTCTTTATCTGCAAAGATACTCCCTTTTTGGTTCATGTTTCCAGAGCTAATCTGGTTCTTAACATTCTGCATCAGGGTTCATTTTAGAATATTACTATGACAACAGGAAGTTTATTGATCATGTTCGTCTTCCGAAAACTGGTGTTTCTAAAGGGGGACACTTATCACGGATGCTGGAACCATAAAAAGAACGTTAGTGAAACATCATGACCGTGGGTCCGGAGCCAGTTAACTGGGGATGAGCAACAAGATGTCCTTGCGCTGGAATGTGAAGGGCTCGCCTTTGATAAGGAAAAGTATGTGAGAATGTTTCCACGGTGACAGTAAGCAGTTTTTAGAGTCCAAGCGAGGATAGCTCCCAGCAGCCTTCATGTCAAACACGCTGAATCCTACGGCTGAACAAAACCAGGCCCAGGGGCTCGCCCAGGGGTCCTCTGAAGTCTCTTCCTACAGCTACAACTCCTGCTCTTCCTCCCTGGCTACTTTGGGGTCCAACGCGGACCCCAAGAACAACCCATCCAATCACTTCAGAGCCCAGAATTTTTACCTTGAGAATGGGTTTTTTATATATTTTGTTGAAACAAATCTTGCCCAAGGACACCTATGATGAATAAACTTACCACCAGGAAGGGAAAAAAAATACCAACCCAACACAGCAAGGAAAGCTGCTACCACATTCGACAGATGTGTTTTTTAACCCCTCACAGCCCTGTTTCCAGAATTCATCATCACTTTATCTTGTCTCATGGTTGGAAAACTTGAGTGAGACACTGGTCCAGCGTTTGAAACGGGAACAATGAACCTATTTTGAAAGGCAGCATCATGGTTCACCTTGTCGCATGGGTGCGTGACATGGTCTTGCCCTAGGAGGTGGTGCCTGAGACTGGTTAGAAGCCATGCGTCTGCAGCTACAGCCAAAGGTGCCCCTTCTTGGAAAAGGGAACTGAGGACAGGGTCATCTTCAGGGGAGGCAGGGTCACGGCCGACCCTCCAGCTGCACCTGGGCAGCCCCTTGTCTGTGTTGCTGCAGCAGAAGCAGCTCCCGGTGCAGTGGCCCTGAGCGCCCTCCGCACGGAGGTGGCCGAGCAGACGTTCCGCCCTTGGGTTTGCTGGGAGGTGGGTACCTATCAATGACAGTGAGTGATTTTTGAAAAAACGATCCTCCTGGGAGCAAAAGCACCACTTTTAGTACATGCACCACCGGTTTGGAGTAAGCAAGTCACAAGTTCCCTAAGTTAAGAAAATGGACGAAACCCCACCCTCCAGGCAGCCCTTGGGTTTCTCAGGCACAGGCCTGTGATCCAAAGGCAGAGCTGAAGCGGGTGATGCTAGGACAGCCCTCAGCCCCGAGCTCAGAGCCTTTGTCTTACATGGCAGGGGATGGGAGGGTGTCTGTTTTTTAAAAAAATCATTTTTCCTATTTATCACTCTGGTTCACTTTAGCCTCAGCGGTTACTTGGTCATGTCAGACCTCACCTACTTGTATACAACACAGAAATTATAAACAACTTCAGCAGTTCATAACAAGAAAAGTTGGTTTCTGGGAATCCTCACTCTTTAGACAGCCATTGCTAAAATCTGAAGATGCATAACCGTCAAACCCGTGTTGAAATCTTAGCCCTGCCTCTTCTGTAGCTCTGGGGTGCGGGGTGAATGGCAGGTCCGTGGAGCCGCGCCTCCCTTCCCCTCGCCCTGCTTTACAAAGTAGGACTACTAGTCCCTGCGCAGAGCTGTTAGGAGCCAACAGGTGTGAAGGCAAAGAGGCCAGTATGCTGCCTGGACAAATGGTAGCTACTGTAATAAAAGCAGATGAGCCCTTCCAAGGACCTTCGGGAGTTTGAAGAGTGGAAGCGAGCATGTTGCTAGGCAACCGGTCTCCACCTTGGAGACTAGTTGCCAAGGGCTCTCAAAGTTGGACCAGTCCAAAGGCTCCCTGATGCAGGGCAGAAGCCCCTGACTGGGGCAGGGGCTGTGCAGAGAGGAAGCGGGGAGTCGGAGGCCCAGGGCCGGGCTCTGCAGCTGTGTGCCATTACCCACAGCAGTCCTGGGTAAGAGCAGTCCTAATGCTGGCCCTTTGTCCATAGTTTTATTGCTTTAATCTCACCACACTAGCTGAGGCCAGACCATGATAATATATTTAAGTAATGAGGCCTGACAGCCAGAGCCTGCCATGGTGATTAGAATGCACCTAGTAGGGTGTGAGAAGGTCTAAAGGTGAGGGTCCTAATCCCTTAAACGCCTGCACTTGTGAAACGGCAAATGGACGCAGAATGAGCAGGCCCAGCGCAGAGCCGATAGGCAGTTTGCAAAGCCCCGCTGGGCTCAGGTAAACATGTGCATCCAAAAGCATGGGAGTGAAGGTCCTTCAGGGCCAGGTGGGTGATGGTGTTTGGTAGACGATGGCCCGTGTTAGACGCTCAGCAATCGCATGCTAGGAAATCCTCGCAGGGTCAACTCCACTAATGCCTCCTAGTAATTAGAAAAGGGTTAAGTAGAATTCCTTAAATTCTTTTGCAATAAAGCACTACACGTGCATGGCCAAATTCCAAAAGCATTGTTACCTGTGAAATTCTCTCCTCAGCCTGGACAGCTGAGATGGAAATACCCCCAAAGCTTCCTTGTACAGAAAGATCCTTTCCTGCATATAAACAGGAGCAAGCGCCAAATGCCATGAACTGCAAGAGCAATTTGACTCATTGCTGTCCCAACTTTGACTGTTGTGGTCGTGATTTTTTTGTCACTATTATTTTGCTAGCTAATAAAAATAGAAAAGAGAAAAAATTCTCTACCCAGCTCCCCAGGGTCCCACAGGTAGGGTGGAACCCTTCAACTCCACCCCTCTCACCTCCCACAGCACCCATGACCGTGACCGTGCCTCCATGGTGGCAACAAGGCCATCCTAGGCACGCTGAATGCTAATCTGACCAAATTCAGGCCAGCCTGGTGCCCTGTGCCCACATCCACCTTCCTCTGGCCACCTCTGCCCCTGTCACCTCGGCTGAGAAGACCTACCATGAGCAGCTTCTGTAGCAGAGATGACCAGTGTCAGTGTGTGCTTTCAGCTGGCCAACCAGATGGTGAACTGTGACCCTCACCATAGTAAATACATGGCTTGCTGCCTATAGTACCATGGTGACATGGTTCCCAAAGATGTCAATGCTGCCATTGACACCATCAAGGCCAAGCGTACCATCCACTGTGTGGACTGGTCCCCCACTGGCTTCAAGTTGGCATTAATGACCAGCCTCCCACGGTGGTGCCTGGCAGAGACCAGGCCACGGTGCATCGAGCTGTGTGTATCCTCAGCAACACCTCGGCGACTGCTGAGGCCTGGACCACAAGCAATTAGAGCAGAAAAAACTCTTGGTTTATTCACTTAATTACTTCTGATGATGATTCCCCAATGGTGCATGGTCATGTACCTGGCTTTCTTGTAATCACTTTTATTTTCGCCAAAGGCTGAAAGGAATGGTTATTAGTATTCCTCTCCTTCTTCCTCATCCTCTTCGTCAACAGGATTTTGACCCAACTGCTCACCTTCTTTCTCGAGAACGACTGTGTCCTTTAGCCTCAGGACACTCCCCCGCCTGTATCCCGTCTGCCACCCACCAGGGATCACAGGCTCACTGAGAAAGCACCAGGCTGAGCCTGTCCATCTGGACAAGAGGCATGGAGTATAGGATGTGGACCAGGGGAAGGAAGGAAGCATTGGGTAGGAGATGCCCTCTGTCTGTCTGGGTCCAGTGAAAGCTGACCGGGTCATTTCGCTTCCAACTGCTTCTGCCTTGGGAGGTACCATTAGACAGGATAAACTGGGCAACGAACTGGCTCCTTCCCCTCCCAACCGGTAAAACTGCCCCCATGCAGGAGTGGAGGGAGGAATAAAGGAAACAGAAGCCATCTCAGGCAGGGTGGGAAGTCACAAGCAAGAGGTGTGCCATTATCTATGCTCTCCGCACACCCTCGGGGCAAAGGGATACTACGGACCAGGTGGTCCTAGCCACTCTTCCCCAGTGCACCTGTCTGGGGTCCCGGCACTTCCTGCCATGGCTTACGAGGCAGCTGGGCTCAGCAGAGGTCCCCCAGACCTCTCCCCTATTTCCCATCCTCTTCATTTCCCCTCTTATTGTCATCAGCAACCCCAGCCAGGCGGATAGCAGACAGCCTTGTGCCAGCCCCGAGCCTGGGAGAACCCCATGCGGGACGGGTGCCTGAGCACACGTGTGTCCTCCCTGACAGCCATCTGCAGGAAATGCGCTCATTTCCAACCTGCTGGCAGCACACTGACAGTGAGAGGAGCCACAGCTGTGGGTGTGGAAAGGCTGCAGGGGAGAAGCAATTTCCCAGCCCCGAGCCCCTGCGCAAGAGAAATTGAACACTTACTTGTAATTTCCCCACAAGGTCTGTCAGGGGCTAATCTAAGGAGGCACTTGGGCTGAAGGGCGAGGGCACTGGAGGCTGGGATGTTTTCCAGGGGCCACGTTCAACCCCAGCCCCCACGCCAGGACCACTGCAGCCCTATTGCTGAAGACTCAGGAGTTACTAATATCCTCTTAGAGTTGATCTCTCTCTTCTGTTCAAAACAAACAACACCTCTCAGGGCCAACATGGCATCACTTGTGCTAAGAGCCCATGATATCAAACCTCGATTTAATATCTGATCTAACTGCAATTTCCATCTCTCCCAGAAACTAATCCACCAAGCTGGAATTTTCTTGTCAAGGGCCAATAAGGTAACCTATCAAGCGGACCCTCTCTCTCCCCTACAGAAAGAACAGGCCGCCTGTGTGGTAAACTTCCCCTTCTTGTCCTGCAAGAAAAAAAAAGTCCAGGCCTCCCCACACTAATCCTTTCCTGTCTCTAATGTTCCCCTAAGTGAAACCCTACAGCCAGGAAACCTTCTATAACTCTTCGACACCCTGTTTCCCACAGCCTTGACGTGGTGACAAAAGGGCTTCAGAAACAAGACAGCCCCAACTGTTGTCCCCACATTGGACTCAGATGTGTAGGAAGAAAAACCCGCTGGAGACAGCAGGACTTTGTCAGTACCTTGGTGGCTGAGACTGAGGCTGAACTGGGGACGGACTGTGACAGAGCTCACAGCGTGGCTTAGGAGCTCACGTTGGTTGTGGAGACCCAGCTCCCCCTTGAGCTGAGCGGCCTTAGGTAAGGGGACAGATTTGAGCCTCAGGATCATCTGGCCAGAACACCTACCTTGTGGGGCTTGTGGGAGTCTGGAGAAGGTAATGTAAGGACTTGACACAGCAGTTATCCATTCTGAGCACTTCTAGGACTTCCAAGATCCTCCAGCTTCTCAAAGAAGAGAGAAAAACTCAGGAGTTCTGCGTAGCTCTTTTTTTTTTTTTTTTTTGACTGGAGATGGGCAAGACCATACAAAAACAGGAAAATGTGGTAGCTAAACCTATTTCTCCTTTCAAGTCCTTGGTGCCAGGAATGGCTGCTAAGGTCCTGTCCTTAGCCCCCTGAGCGACCCCTCTCAATGATGCAGCATGGGTGGCCAGCAAGGGTACAGAGGGGTCCCTACTGCCCACGCACTCTCTCTGGGTCAGCGCCTTTGCAGGTGAAGAGGTCTGTTACTTTCTATCAAGTCTGCCTGGTAGCAATTGCTAAATCCAATAGGATAGTGCTTAACCAAATTGTTTTCCCCCTATTAAAATCTGAAGGTAGCCCTGGCTGGTGGCACAGCAAATAAGGCGCCGGCCTGCGAACCCAGGGGTCACTGGTTCGATTCCCAGCCAGGGCACATGGCCAGGTTGCAAGCCAGGCTCGAGGCAGGTGGATGTCTCTCGCCCTCTCTGCCTCTCTCCCTTCCCCTCTTTCTGAAAATACATAAAATCTTTTAAAAAGAATAAAAATAAATAAAATCTGAAGGCAGTTGATCCATGGTTGGCGTGGTGTTGCATGATGCAGGGACCCAGATTTCTTCAATCTGTAGTGTCAAGCTTGCCCTCCCAAAGTTGCCTCATGCTTCAAGATGGCTGCTGGAGCACCAGCCCTTGTCTGGATTCCAGCCACAAAGAAGGCAAAAGGGCCTCCTTACCCTAAGAACACTGCCTGGAACCTAAGCTTGCCAGCCCTAGAATTTGAGCGGCTTAGCCCAACCTAGTTGCAAGAAAAACTGGTCCTAGTTTGAACGGTGGGGTCTACCCAACTAGAGATGGAAAGTCATTATCGGGGAAAGGCAGGAATTGGTTATTTGGGACTACTCGGAAGTCTCCAGTGAATGTCTGCGAAGTTCTGAAATCAGTACTGCTGTTTATTGGGAGTCCTTGGGCAAAGGATTCTAGCTGCTATGAAACAGGCACGCTATCAACTTCACAAGCTTGTGAGGATTGGCCCAGTGGGTGGGGGGGTTTTGTGTCATTCTAGAACCCAGTTGCTGTTTGGGTCCCTCCCTCCGGGGCTGTGCATGGCGGCTTGCATAGTCCCCTGCACGTACCTGAGCGAGAAAAACCCACTTCTCCAGACAAAAGTCTTCGCAGAGACATGCAAATTGAGCGTAGACATCTGGGCCTGATTTCAGAAGCCTTTGAGAGATGGATGCCTCACAAAGAACAATGCTTTGGTCGGAGGCTGCGCGCATCACGGGGACACCTGACTGCTAAATACAAGCAGCTGTCCCACATCTGCAGGGTTCATTTGCAACGACTGTATCCAGTGGACGCCGAAAACCATGAACTTGGGTCCAGCGAGGCTCCGTTCACACAGTGTAGGCTGAAGGGTGCTGCTGGGGTTTCAAGATGCAAATGTTGACAGCAGATAGCGGAGAAGCTCCAGCAGCGGGGCTGTTCTGCCTTCAGACTGGGTCCCGGAGCTGAGGAAAGGGAGAGCTGGGCTGTCTGCTCCAGAACGGTCTTGATTTGTAAAAAAGTTTAAAACTGCCCTGCGGCTGCTCAGTGGGTTCGAACACTACCCCCTCCTTCATGCCGAACAACCTGCATACAGCGAAGATCAGCGCCATGAAACATGAGAGCAGGGAGACTCTAGAGAACCACCTGGTCCGTGGTGTCTGGGCGGGAAGATGTACTCTAGAAGTTCAAGGAATAGCCATCCGTTTCACGGAAGAAGCTTCACCTTTTACTTAGGGATCTGTTCTTATCCTAGTTGTGACCCCAATAATAGCAAGTGCTTTCTAAGTCTCTGCCCATAGGCCTCCGGGGACTGGAGAGAGACCAGGTTGCCTCAACTTGAAATCTGGGGGGATTTGCTAGGGCCTGATTTTGAACCTGCCCCTCCGCCCATGACGGCCCCGCCCACCGCAGCCCTCTGTGTACTGATCACTAGCTCTACTTTCTCTCTGAAAGAAGAGGCACAGACACTACACCCTGCCACTGTGAACACGGAGGCGTCCTCATTTATCAAGAATTTGAATGGTTGTCCCCAAACAGGAAAATTGGAACATTAATCTTCAAGAACCTAAACCTTGGCTTCAACACGCCTTAACATAAAAAGAAGAACCAGACAGCGTTCAAATGGCTTTCCAATTGTTGAGCAACAAACACTTCCCTTCTGCCGAGGAACATCTTTGTACTTTACGTCCACCAGCATTTATAAGTTTGTTCGATTCACGTCGACAATAGAGGTAGGAGGAGCTAGCGTTGAAGTTGTAGCAGCGAACAAGACAGAGTAAGGATCCTGCCTTGATCACTGATTTTCTGGGACTTAGAACATGGCTGTGTTAAGTAACCTGGCTAGTTTCCTCAGATTATGTGCATAAAAATAGCACGGCTCACTTAATTCTCAGACGCTTTGAAGTAAAACAGATAAAGTGCTTAGAACCGTGTCCAACAGATAGTCAGCAGAGTATTAAGTTCTTGTCTGTAACACATGGGAGCGCTGTGCCTGGTGCCATAAGTCATTGCCAGGAGCATCTGTTTCACACCTACCTGTGCAGGTGACGGGAACGAGGACATACACACTTGGCTTGTGTGTTGTCACTCTCCATTCTCCCCTCGGTCTGGCACATAGAGAAGTTGGTAATAGGCCTTTTTTTCAGGAGTTACTCCTGGACCTTTCACTGGAGAATTCTTAAACTTTCATCTGAATTTACCTTCATTGGTTGCTGCCTGTATGAGGTCTGACTGGAAAAAGTCCTGCCATTGTTCATGAAGGAGGATCGTTTGTGCGACATCAGAGTAACCTGGCGTCCAGGGAGGGTGGACTGGCACGCACGTGTGTGAACAAGGATGACTTCACAGTGCTAGTCAGGGGGGCCGGTGGATGCTGCGCGTGAGCCTGGGGAACTGCGTGGCCACCGCAGCTATGGGCAACTGGTGATGGGCAGCTTCATCATGACAATGTACCTGTTTTTAGTGAAACATCAAATCACCCAAGTGACCCAGCCCCCTGACAGCCCAGATTTGGCACCCTGTGACTTCTGGCTTTCCCCAAAACTAAAATCACCTTTGAAAGGGAAGAGGTTAAAAGACTGTAGATGAGATTCAGGAAAAGATGACAGGGCAACCGACGGTGATTGGCAGAACCATGTGAGGTTCCAAGCTGCTTACTTTGAAAGGGGCTAAAGCATCCTAGTCCTATGTACAATGTTTCCTGGATCCTGTATCTTCAATAATTGTCTCTATTTTTCATATTACATAGCTAGATACCTTCTGGACAGACGTCATGTACTCTGACTGAGGATCAAACCCACAACCTGTATATCAGAACGACCTCTAACCAGGCAAGTTACCTGGCCAGGGCCTACAGAATTCTGGAACCATCTGTTCTAGAAGTTTCCATGTAAATCTATAGAATTCATGTTTATCTTAGAACAGCAGGGAAATCAGCTGCAGTTTGCTTAAATGGTAGGGGGGAGAAAAGGTGAAGAAAAAGGCGTCTGTAGATTTATTTTTTTCCTGGAAAAACCTGGAGTTCAGAATCTAGAAGTCTGCTTCTTTGATCCTCTGCGGAACATGTGCGTGCATGTACGTGCGAGTGGATAGGGGACTTCAGGTGTGGTCTTGTCTCCCTCATTCCTCCCTAAGCTTCCCCTCATGGTCCCACTCAAAGGCAAGAGGACAAGGACAGATGTCCCAGCAGCACCCTGGTTGGGGGATGACAAGTGCTGATTGCTGGTGACTTTAGGCCTGGATCCTGTGACCTAGTCCCCTGTGGCTAAGGGGCTGTGACTGCTGACAGGTGTCAAGCAATCAGGACACAGTTCTTAGAGGGAGGAGCTCATGCCGCCCACTGGCATGTTGCCCCAAGCTGACCGCCATGACGTGTAGGTGAAAGTGTGGTTCCACCTCAGGGGGCCAATGGCTCTGAGAACCTGGCCTTTGAGTCCCCCCAGAGTACATTCAGGTTTGGGGGTGTGAAGTTGCCTATAGGTAAGAACGAATAGAATTGTCCCCTCATTGTATTTGGTTATTCAAGCCTGTCCAAAATGCTGCTTTAGTGCACGTAGCCACCTCTGTAGGGAGGTGGCTCTGGGGGTGCCCCGCGTTGTGTGAAGCCAGAGGCTCCTGCATCAAGAATTCGACTGATAGGATCTGAACCCTCACTAAGGCTGGAGTCTGCGCCCCTTGAGGCTTTTCTCCTGACCAGGCCCTGGGGCAAGAGTAATCCTGCCAACTCAACCAGCCACTTGCTGGGTACTAACCCCTTCAGCCTGCCCGCTTTGCATTTCCGAAGGAGACTGTCGTCTTGGCTGGCCCTGCGCCTTATTCTGGAGCTCATTTTCTTGGATTCTTCTGTAGCTGAACCTCCTGGAGTGGGAAACACCATCTGTAGAGACTTCGGAGGGCTGTATCCAATCCCACTAGAGCTTGTGCCTTACCCCCTGCCCCCAAAGAAGTCACTGTGGAGCATGGCCTGGAGACAGGATAGAAAAGGCCTTGGTGCTTTCTTCTTAGATTTTGGAAGTTGTTCGCTGTGAACTTGTTTTGGTTGGCCCAGCTGGTGGGGCTGATGGGCTTGGTTCACTGAGGACCTCCCTTCTGGGGTCTTCTGCTCCTGGAAATATTTACTGATTCTTTTCCTGCCTTCTCTGGACCCCTCTCCTGGCCACTGTGCCACTGGAACTGCGCCCTTTAAACTCCAGCTTCCCCTCAGCTAATCTTACTTCCTTAACTTCGCATCTTTGGCCTTTAAATGGCCCAACTAACCAGAAAGACCCACCCCCTGAAAGGAGTCCCGCCCCAAATGATGTATTTTAGGAGAAACCACTCGGTGGGAACTCCAAGACTGACTTAGTGTTTTGTTTTCTATGCCACTTATCTTTTTCTATTCCTATGCGGACTCCGCACTCACCCCGATGGAGCCTCCAGGTTCAGGGTCAATTAGTGCCTGGGCCATGACAAGGGACCCGAACAAAGCTAGTCGTAATTGCTCAGTGCAGGGGGACAAGTAGCATCTCCTGGATCTGGCCTTAATGAGCCTGAGTGCTCGGTGCAGAGTGCCCGCCCCGCCCCCGCCCCGACTCTCTACCCCACCTCTGCCACTTGAAGAATGGAAGCAAGGACCCTGCGTTCCCCTAATGAGACCTGACAGTGGCTCCAGCCGCGGGCTTCAGGAATGAGGGGAGGGAAGGGGCTTGGGAGCGGGCTATCTTTTGAGGGTCCCTGCCCTGACCCAGGAGGGCAAAAGTCTGTTTCCCTGCTGCTAGGGGCACAGGGCGGGGATCTCTATCTCTAAAGAAGAAAGGGAGCATGGTGCTTGTTCTGCATCAGCCCAGAAAGGAGGGATTAAACTCAAAGGCCAACGCAATCAGACGCAGAGGAAGGACGGAGATCAGGGCAGCCTTGTCTCTGAGGCTGAGCAGAAATGACAGGTTGTCTCAGCTTCCGGACCGGCTCCCTGCTCTCAGGGGCCTGCATCCCGGAGAAGCAGATCCTGGGGGGAGTCTCTTTCGGCTCCTCCATGCGGGAGGAGCTCCAGGACCACTCAAGTGTCAGCTGTGCCCTGATAAGCAGCGCCTAGGTTTCAGGTCACTTCTCTGTCCCCTTTGACCTTCCAATGCACTTGTCTGGGGTGGCAGGAACTCCAGCTAAGTCTCTCCTTGTTTTCTGGTGCTTTCTTCTGAGAAATTGGAAGAGCTAAGGTTTGTCATGAACTTGTTCTGACTTGGCTACAGCTGCCCAGCTGGTGGGACTGGTCCGTTTGGTTTACCATGACCCTTCTTCCTGGACTCTTCTGCTCTTGGGAAATGAGAATATCCATTCCTTTTCTATTCATCTTTACCTGTTTAGGTTCCTGAAGCTTGATTTCTAGACTTGGCTGTGGGCTGCTCTTACTCCCAGGTCCTGTATCTATATCTCAATAGAAACTCAGGTCTTGCCCCCTGTGGGTCCAGGAGCAGACTTCATGACTGAGCGATCCACTCGGCTCATTCTGGGGCTCTCGTCACTGGGGGTCCTCTGCCCTTGGCTGGAGTGGATACTAACCCTCATGAGAGCACATGACCTTGTTAACTCCCATAATCCAGTGCCCATCTTGCTTTCCCCCACCTCCACGGGCTCTTCCTCACGTTCCCTCCTTGATGGCAAACGCATAAATGCCGCAAAATTGTCGTTTTTCCAGAGCATTTGAGATCTTGCTTCTAGGATCTATGCCTTCATTTTGGCTCAGATAAACTCTTATAAAAATTCTCCATGGGTTGGGATATTGCTTACATCCACCATCGTGTCCCCAACCACAGGGACACCATTTCACTGATGCTTACACAGCGCGCAACCAGGAACACCAATAAAGATGTCAAGTCCCTGGCAAACAGAACTGACTCGTGTTTGTGGTATAGGTTGGGGAAAAAGCCAGAGGCAGGTAGGGAAGAAATCACTGCTGGCTCCGGCCAAAATCAGCATAAGTAGGTTATGAAAAGCCTTTTTCTTTTTGAAAGGAAAACTTGTCAGCATGGGACGGGTGCTTTTAATCCACACGGGTCCTCAAACTAGGGGGGGGCTCAGTGTACTCAAACTCCAGAGCGAAGCTGGGGCTGAATTTATTTGGGGGGGCAGGGGGGGGCTTTGGGAGGGGCCATGCTGCCAAAGAGGCAGTCAGACAGGAACAATGGCCTCCAAACGGGGAAGGCTCTCCCTCCTCCTCATCCTCTCGATGGGAGGCAGCAGTGACCGAGCCTTCCATGGGGAGCCAAGGCCGCCTGGACATCACCGAGCAGATCTGATCAAGCCTTGGGCCAATGAGGCCCTCCAGAGCAAAGAGAGAAGACATGTTTCTGCCCTTCTACTTGGAGGGAATACTTTCCTCAGCCCAAGCCATAGCTGGGCTTCTCTCTGCGTCCAGAGCACAGTTGGTGGGCGCAAAGGGTGCCCTGGTCTCCTGCAGCCGGCAGGAAAAACCCCACTTTCCTCTGTTCTGTCATTGGAGAGGCTGTTGGGTAGCCAAGTCATGCCCCATCTGCCCAGTGGAGGCTCCGTATCCAATGCTTCCAGAGTCCTCGTTGCTAGACGGCCTCCATCACCTGTGGGCTTGCCGTCCTCCCTGTGTTCGAGGTGTCATCCACATGGCAGCACATGGGGGTTGTCGGGACAGGGGACAGCATTCCACCTCAAGTGGGGTCTTTGCCTTGATTACGTCCATGAATGTCAGACCTCCGACGGTCTATGCTAGCCCCTCGCACTGCGCTCCATTCAAATTCTCATGCCCGAGACTAACCCAGCCTGTCTTTATGATAAGGTGCAAAAACGCTAACCTGGACTCCCCAAAAGCAAGGGGGTGGTGCGCAGAGGGGGAGGGAGGAAGGCCCCACACGCCCTTCTCGAGCCACTCATCCCAGGCTTGCAGTTGCTTCTCCCCCACCCCTAGGTCAGCGGACAACCCTATTTGACCTCCTCTTCATTTCTCGCCTCCGTTCCTGCCCTAAGGAGACAGCCTGGCCTCTTTGCTCTCCCATTTGCTCAGCAAAGTCCCCATTGTCTTAAATCTCCTCCCTGCAGCAGGCTGTCCCCACCCCTGCTGAGGTGGGAGGCTGGCGTTTCTCTGGAATCACCCTCCTCCTAGGAACCAACGCCCAGCTCAGTTCTCAGCCGGCCGCACCCGCGTGCAAGGCCGCAAGCCAGGCCTGCTCAGACGGCATTAGGGTAACGAATGGCAGTGGCTGTGTGTGTTGGTTCTGGCTCTCCAGGTGAAGGAAGGAGATCAGCGTTTAACTTTGTGATAAACTCAGCACCAACGCATCCCCTGTCAGCAATTGTATTTTAAAGACCCTTCAGGAGGATCTGGGGTGGAACTTCCCTGGGAACGTGTGGCCACCTGAGCAAGCCACACGGGTGGTGGGTGACGCGTGACTCCCATGAGGTCAGTCTGGGCCAGGCAGGGCGCTGGAGTGAAGACTGGCTAAAAGGCAGTTGATGGTATTGTACTGGGAACACACACACACCCACAGATCGCTTCTGCACTGTGCCCTGACCACCCTGCTTTCTCTGTTGCTGTGAGTAGCTGCTTACCAGCAGCCCCAGAAGTTAGGCATTTGAGCAGTTTACGGGGACAGTGGGTGACACCCATGTGCGATAACGGAGAGGAAGCAGAAGCAGATCTGATCAAGCCTTGGACCAGCGAGGCCCTCCAGAGCAAAGGCTGCCCACTGCAGGAGTTCCGTGCTGGGCAGCTGCGCCCAGAGCCTAGGACCCCTGCTCTACCTGGCCATGTGCTGCAGCTTTGAAAGCAAGTTCTTTCTTGAAGGGTGTCCCTCAAGCTGTCTTGTGGAGGCTCACCCACACTTCCCTTCTGAGAACTCAAGGACTTTGGAGAGTCTGGCCAATGTACCCAGGTACCACGGACGTGAGAGGCCAGGTCAGTGACCAGTCCCACAGTCAGGAGTGAGGCAGAGATAGGTAGGCAAGAAACCATACCTGTGCTGACTGGCACCCAAGGGCAGAGCTTCCAGCCAGACCCCAGCTATGCCTCTTACCAGCCACTTACCTTGGGACCCTTCTTTTCTGACTTATAAAGTGGGGATGAGCTCACCCAAGTCCCAGCACTTCAACAATGTAGTCACACCACGTTCTCATACAGCGCCTGGCCTGCTAGATGCTCCAAGTCCACTGTCTCAATAAGACTGCAATCTGTCAATGTGTTTGTGGCTGCTATTACAATGGGTGGTGGCAAGTGCCACCAGGACTGTCACAGTTGAGGGTCCGAGGAGATAGGCTAACGTGAAGTTGCTGAAGGGGGTGCCCCTGGGCTCAGCCCTGTGGAACTGGGAGACACCGAGCTGCCATGGAAGCCTGAGAGCCTAGGCTGGTGCCGTGGGGAGCCAGTCCAGAGCTATTAGACGAACCCCTCCAGGTGTGCCGGGGGGCCTGGCCGGGCCCCCACTCCTCTGCATGGGTACATCACTGGCTATGGGCTACACAAGGAAGGACGTGGCCTTGGGCCAGACAGGCAGTCTACAAAAGGGGGTCTGGGGGGTGCACCCCAAAGAAATACATGAGGAGCATGAGGCAAAAGGTGACATCTGAGCTGAATTGTAAAGGTCCCATGAATAAGACTTGGCTAGGTGCAAGGTATCAGGGGAGAGGAGGAGTCTAGGCAAAGGACCCATGCCAGGTGAAGAACACGCAGACATTAGTCCCGTTGCTGTCCTTGGCCGCGTTAAGCCTGGGCCTGTTGAAGCCTCTGCCCTGGGAAGACACTTCCCCTAGATACCTGCATGGCTCACTTCCTTCGCCCTTTCAGGGTCTTGGAAGCCTTCCTGAGCTGCCGACTTGCTGGAAGAGCAGCTCATGCTGCGCTCAACCCCCACCCCTCACCCTGCTTGCCTTCCACGCTCTCCTCGTCCTACAGCAGAACTACCTTCTCAACTGCCTTCTAGCACGTGCTCCCTCCCAGAACAGGGGGGCGCCCGAGGACGGTGACTTGGAGCCCCTACTCAGAGTTCTCAGCGTCCCTAGACCTCTGAGTGGCACACACACCTGGCTGCCTTCAAGGCCTTGGCCCTGAGTGAGGGAAGAGATTAGAAGCAAGAAACAGGTGGTAGAATGAAAAATGAAGTCCTGTGCTAGGGAGACCCAAGGGTCTCGGGGAGCAGCTTGTCTGGAAAACACGGTGTATCCTGGCATGTTGTCAGGTGCATTGGTACCTGGAGTGGGTGTCCCAAGAAGGACAGCGTGATCTTCCTCCTGGAGCCCTAGAGAGACAGGGACGTGCACTGCAGCTGACAAGGTCCACCCTCCCATCTCCAGGCCAGATGTCACCTTAAACCATCCCAGGTGTGGCCCCTGCCAGATCCCCCAGAGAAAGCCCTTTCAGAAGGGTCCCATCAGCTTGCCTTGAAGTCTCACACCTTCCTGGGCAGGATGTTCCCTTATTGCAAAATCCCCAACTAATTGTTCTCAGGACCAAGCCCTTTGATGGTTTTATTGTTCCTAAATTCACAGCAGGCCCCAATAACTTCAGAGCAGGTAGAGAATGCTGGGCTGGGAGGCTCGGGAAGGAGTGCCCCAGGATCAAGGCAGGAGGCTGCAACCCCTAAATCTGTGCGACCAGGTTTGCCTCTGCAGGCTCCTGCGTGCGGGCGGGGAGCAGAGCCTGCAGTCTCTGGCGCAGAATGCATGCTAAGTGGATCAAGGTGGTCTGCACCTTCCAGAGCTCCTGAGTGCACCTGCCTTGGCTGCATGTGAGGTGGGCGGTGCATGCAACCAACTGTCGTCTGCCCGGAGGTGACCAACTCAAGTACCAAGTGTCACTGCAGGCTTGCATTGTGATGAGGCTTTGTGTTGGGTTCCACACATACTGGTTCCTCCTGGGACCAGCTCAGCTGACTTCCTGGCTTAGGGTCTGTTTAAGAGATCTCCAATTGAGACAAGAATTTGGGTATAATTAAGACCTCTAGACTTGTTCCCTCCCCTGTCCTCACATGTCCCCATTCCATTATCCTTTCTGGGAATGACCCCCCGGTAAAGGGGAATAAGGTGACCAAACTGAGCAACTGGGTTGGTCCTATTGGGAACCTCTTGAGAGGTTGCTTAGAAGAAGTCTCAAGATTGTTCTCTGAAGACCAGCCCCCTTCTCTGATCAGTTGGGACGGTCACTGGAAGTGTTGACCTTCTCAGCCCTCTGGATTGCAGTGTGCCAGTACAGCATGCTCCGAGGCCAGAGAAAGCCCCACGGCAGAGAAGCAGGTGCTTTTGAGGTGGGAAGCCATGTGGCGGGAACTGTCTCCTGACTTTGCAGGTGAACCTCAGGGTGGACCAAGGGGAGGTGGGTGACACGTACATTTGGAAACTTGCAACGGGTCCCAGCTATACACACCCACCAGCTGGCACTTGGGACAGGTGAGCCTTCATTTAGTCAATAAGGATTGAAGCAATTGCTACATAGGTGCTATGTTGCAGTCCTATTCTATGGACTGATGATGCAGACAAGATCAAGGAGGTCACTTGTCTTCCAGAAGAAGCCATAATCTTCCTAACCCAATAGTAGGATGTAGTCATCCTTCATCACAGCACCCTATCTGGCATCCACAGATACTTCGGCAAATAGAAAAATCACAGATGCAATACAAAGAATAGGAAGCCAGCTAAGTCAGCATCAGGAATGGCGAGCACTTCAGATCAAGGAAATAAACAAGGGGCCAGGTATAAAATGCAACTGAGTTTGGATGGACAGACGTGGCCGGAAGACAGTGGTGGGAGGTGCCTTGCGAAAGGACATCTCCTACATAGGACTGACCTAGGACTTTGTAAGTCAGAGAAGAAAGTTTAGCTTTTACTTTTAGGCCGAAAGGAAGCTTTTAGAGATTTTAGAACATTACCCTCACTATGAACGAAGCCAACTCCTCTTCTTTCTTGCATTCTTTCTCGTACAATCAGTGCAGAAAGGAAGTGGGCAGTTCCAAGATCATACTGGAGATAGTTTGTGACATGCTGATGGGGAAGACGTGGAAAGAGATTTCAGAAGCTAGAATTCTCAGATCTCTGTATTTGGTCTTTCAGTAAGTAGGTGCCGGCACGGAGTTGAAAGGGAAAGTGGTTTTTATTTATTAGGGCAATTCCCAGCGGCACGCAGGAGCCAGCATTGCTTCCCCAACTGTTTGTGCAGTGAAGACGGTGGGCGGTTGAACCTGGTCGGGGTGGGACTATTTACACCACAGAAATTGGCAGATGCTATAAATCAGAGAGCCAATTATTAACCACTTTCCAGCACACCACCAATAACGCCTGGGAAAGATAAGAGAAGGAAGAAGCGAAATTGAGCAGGGCGAGCCTCGTCTAAAGCAGATCTGAAAAAGTATCAGCTAATCCACTCTCGGAGTGTTTCAAAGCAAAGACTGGCTTCTACAAGAGCCCTGCACCGGGCAGAAGTGGCCAGACCCAAGTGCCCCTGCCACGCCCAGTGGCTGCCAGGAGGCTCCAGGGAGGAGCGTGCTCTGGGCTGGAAAGCTGAGGCTGACCCTGAATTCGTCAGCTCACCCCATTCCTGCAGCTCTTCTGCAGCAGGACCTAAGAAGGGTACCTCCATGGCCGCTCCCCTCTGCACGTGCGGGAGGGGAACCAATTTCTCTGAGACACACAGGCACACCGACTAGGTTCTCCTGTGAGACCAATCAGTAGGAGCCCCATTTCCGCATCCCCACGTCCTATCCAGACTAGGGTGCTTCACTTGTCTGTTTTTTGCTTTCTGACAGCCCGCTGGGTTTAGCCAGTGGAGGCAGAAGCCAGAGGTCAGAAAGTAAAGGTGGGGAGGTTGGGTTCTTTATCGATTCCAACCACAGACCCTCATACCTTCCCGCTACAGCGGTGTTGGCCCCAGATACTAGCACAGCTTACTGCTTGCTTCCTTTTGGGCTTAACTCACAATCCCTTCTCTGTGAGACCTTTTCTGGCATATTTAATTGCTATCCTACCCTCCCTCCCTCCCTCTGTTCACCCACGTTCCCGCCTTATTTTTCTCTATAGTGCTGGTCACCAACTGAAATTGTTTAGCATGCCTGTCTCCCCAGCAAGAACTTGGAATGTGAGTTCCAAGCAAACTGGAATTTCATTTTTGCTTCCACGGCATCTCCCCAGCACCTGGAAGGATACGTGGTGCAGAACTGTTGCGCTTAGGAGTTCCATGGAGGCACCATGGGAAAGGTGTTCTAGATCTGGAGTGTACATTTGTGGGGCCCAATACGGTGGCTCCATCTGTAAAGTCCCCCAAGCAGAAGGGAAATGCCAGGAAAATCAATCAAGGGGATTTAATGCAGAAAATTCATTTCAAAGGCCTGAAATCAACCAGGGCAAAGGGAGATGGGCCAGAGATGAGCAGCAGTTGGGGTGCTCTGCCTCCGAGGATGGGGGGTGGGAGGAAGGGGTGGCATTACCTCCCCCTTTGGTTGGAGCCATCAAGATGCGTCCGGAAAGGCTTTGGATTTTCCCAGTGGTCATGTCGTTGGTGACTAGAAGGGTGGGGTGTGGGGCTTACCTCCAGGACCTGAAAGCTAGGATGAAGCTTCACGTGAAGAGAAGAAAAAGGAAAAATAGCCTGATTCTCCTTTTCTATCTCCAAACCAGAGACAGCCAGCAAGAAGCCTAGGAAACCATCAGCAGTGGTCTTTACATGCAGAGCTGAGCACAGATCATGACTTCCAAAGCAGCCCTGACCTTGCACACAATAGGTATCCAAATATTTGAAGACGGGCATCTTCTGTCCTCTTCATTCAAGGAGAAACAATGTAGAAGAGACCTTCAGGGACAGGAGAGGCCACCTGGGCACAGGGACATGGGAAGCGGCATCTGCACCTGACAGTCTTCGGAATCCTAACAGGCCCAGATATTTTATTTCCATAGGCTTTTTCTGAGATCCACATCTTTAAAATAAGTGTCCCCTCCTCTAAAATTGTTGGCTGGGTTGAGTTTGGGTTGTTGCTCTGTTTGATTCTTGATTAGAACAGTCTCTGATTTCAGAAAGGCATGGCTCAGGGTAGGATACTCTCTTGCTCAACAACTTTTATTTCTACAAAGCCTCAAGTAAAGGCTATAGAGATTCAACTAGATAATTGCATCCTCTCTTTCACTTCTACTCAAGGGGGCTCCAGGCAGGGTAATCTCAGACCTTGTGTTAGTTAGCTGTTGCTGTGTAACAAGTACACCAGCTCTCAGTGGCTTGAAAAGATAAGCGACTGAGTCTAGGACTTAGCTGGGTGGTGGTCTGGCCTCAGCTGGGCGCATTCATGTGTCTAGCCACCCGGGGTTGGGTAGATAGCTTTGGACTTCCTCATTATTTGGGAATCAACTGGTCTAGAGCTGGCCTAGGCTGGCACAGCTGGGCTGCATGGACTGTCCTCTAGCAGGTCAGCTACGGGTCATTCACAAGGTGGTAACATGCTTTCTGCACTCTTTACACTCCGCTTTAGACTTGAGCTAGAGGAACGTAGTAGATGCCACAGGGTGCCCCCCGGATCTCTGCAGCAAAGCTTCCCTCCCCCCAGGGCTGTGAATGTGGGCTGCTAACCCTCACAGGCCAACTGTTCTCTGGGAAGTGCTCTCCGCGGAAGACAACCACTTCACCCAGCAGCATGCTTTCTACTCAGGGCCCCCTGCCTCCAAAGGTTAGTCTTTGAAAGGCATGAGGCTCTCTTCTCCTCAGGTGGAGCTGGGATGGCCTTGGAGACTTGTCCCGAGGGTCCCCATGGGGTCAGCTGAGGTCTCCACTTGCTCCTGGCAACCCAGTCCTCCTCTCCCAGCTTCCAGAGGTGCTCTCCCTAGTACACCCACCTGCACGCCAATCCCAGGAAACTCCCCTACAACACGTAACTTTCTTACTGTGGGTGGAAGAAGCATTTGGCCCACATCTCGAAGGTTCACCAGCACACCAGTAATGAATGACATGTCATCAACCAGCTCTCCTGGGGGAAAGTTTCATTTGTATGTCTGCCCATGTCCATGGTGTAAATTCTCCCGCCAGGACCCTAATCGATGCAAACCATCATCTCGAAGTCCTCGAATGTGGAAGTGGGAAGAGATGGGCCACATGGGCTCACGGGTCAGCAGAAATGAGCTCCAGGACACCACTGACCCCCACCCAGCACACCCACCCATGTGCATCCGTAACTGGAACGAAATTACCATGAAGCAATAGCTGCCCTTACTGTGTATTGGTGGACTCTGGTTTTTTCACTTTTTTTAAAGCCCATCTAAGCGGCTAAATACGAGGCTTCTGATAAATGACCTGCTGTTTGCAGCATGGGTATTCAGAGCCAACAGCAGCTGACTGCAGGAAGGAGGGCGTTTGGGGGCAGGGCCCCTCCTGTCCTGTCCAGGTGATCTAAGAGTTAAGTCAGGGTGGGGAGAAGAGTGAGTGGAAGGTATTTGTTGTTATTGTTAACATTAAAAGTTTGCAAAGCCTCTTAGTAGATTTGTACTCCAGTTAAGTTTTCTTGTAATGCCCCAGGAAGTGGGGAGAATTACATGGTTCAGCAGGAACCAGTTTTCCACTGGGGCTTTATACCAAGAACAGCAAAGCCCTTCCCTCGTCCAGGCCTCTCCAAACCAAGTAAAACTCATGACGGTTCAAACAAGCCAGCAGTTCATTGGCTAGACTAGGCCTGGTATTAATTGATGTCACTTCCCTTAAGATAGTATAGGCTTTCAGGACCCCTGACATTTGGCCCACGAGCTCCTGCAGGGCTTGATTCAGGTTGCAGGCGTATCATTTGGCTTCTGCAAACAGGAAAACTGGACTTAATACCGCGGAGCTGGACCTGGCTGGTGTGGCTCCGTGAACTGAGGACCAGCCTATGAACTAAAAGGTCACTGGTTCAATTCCCAGTCAGGGCACCTGTGTGGATTTCGGGCCAGGTCCCCAGGTGGGGGCATGCAAGAGGCAACCAACTGATGTTTCTCACCTCTGTTTCTTTCCCTCTTTCTTCCTCTTTCCCCTCTCTAAAAATCCAATAAAATCTTTAAAATCCTGGAGCTGAGGCTTCTTGGGACGCAAGTCTGGTGACCCTGGACCCACAGTCCTGCATGGCGGTGATCTGATGGCGTTCAACCAAAACTCTGCCCCTAAGATGCAGGGTTCCAACGGGCAGCGGGAGTTTGAGACCCCAAAAGTGCAGGGGCAGATGTTGGGCGTCCTGGGCCTGGGGCAGATGCCGACTGCGCACCGTCGGATCTCAGGAGGGCCCTAGGTAGGCAGGAACGGAGCGCGGTTCCTCCCGGCATGCCCGGCAGCGGCTGCAGGCTCAGGCGGCTGTGGCACCGGGCTGGAAGCGGCGGTGTCCCGTGCAGCCTCTGTTCCCACACAGCCGCACCCCTCTATCTCTTTGAAGATTACAGGGCTTTAGCATGCCTTTAAAGTGAATTTTTTCCCCTGCGTTTTATTATAATTAATGACCAGAAAACTTTCCTCTTTTTTTCCCCCCTTTATCTCTTAAATATGTTTCTTTCCTCTTTAAAAACGCAATATTTCTTTTAAACCCAGGATATGGATGAGCCTGTCCCTAGCAGGGCAGGCCCAGCTTCATCTGTCAACTTGATTATGCAAAGCCTCTGTGTTCAGCTGGCATCTGAGGTGGATTTCAAAGCCATGACTCACGGGGGCTTCGAGGCTTCGGCCCGGAGAGCAGCCCTCTTCAGCCGGCTTTCAGCACGGGTCTGGCTTTCTGAGACGCGGTCTCGGAGGCCCTTTGCGAGTGTCCCCGTGGGCACCGAAGCAGCAGCACAGCGCAGATGTGCCAACCTGGCTGGCAGTCCCTTCCGGGTATTCCAGAACCATCTCTCCACAACCCGGGAGACACAGCTGCCAGAGCTCAGAGGAGCTGAATTAAAAACGCATTGGGCAAACGTGCAAAGATCTAGGCACTAGGTTTAGATTGTTTCCAGTTTTGTATGCGTGTGCGTATGCGTGCTTCACTGTACATGCACGCAACGGAGCAATGCACAGATGTCCTCCATATTAGGCACAAAACTCAGAACAGTTCCAGCCTGCCCCTGCGTATATATGTACATGTGCGCCGGGTATATCTAAGATGAGGCTTTGTAGCCCTGGCTGGCGCGGCTCAGTGGATGGAGCACCGGCCTGCAAACCAAAGGGTCACCCGTTCAGTTCCCAGTCAGGGCACGTGCCTGGGTTGCAGGCCAGGTCCCCAGGTGAGGGTTCTTGAGAGACAGCCACACACTAATGTTGTTCTCCCTCCCTTCCCTTCTCTCCAAAATTAAATAAATAAACTTTTTAAAAATAGGGTTTTGTAATCTCAGCCCAGTGACATTTGGGCCCGGATAATTATGGGGAGAGGGGCTGTCCTGTGCATTGTACAATGTTGGGCAACATCCCTAACCCTGTCCCTTGGTGGCAGGAGCAATTTCCAGGTGTCCCTACAGCCAAATCACCCGGCTAAGAATCACCATTATACACGAATACCAAAAATATCAGTTCTTCTGGATAGCAAAACTGAGGAGGGAAACTAAGTAGGAAATTTTGTTAACTAAAAACATTAACTTGTATTGCTCATATGAGACAAAACTTAAGCACCCTGATTTAATAACCAAATATAACTTCTAAGCTGAAGGTCAGGCATTTACGTGCCTGGACTTTCTGAATTTTAAGGTTTCTGGATGACACTATCAGTGTGCCGCTGGTGCATACTCATGGCCTTCATTTGGGACCGTGGTTTACTTACTGGGAACCTGGCGTGGTGTGCCCGAAAGGCACAAGTGTCCTAAACATAAGGCAACACGAGCACGTCTCTCTAACAGTCATACTGTGCGCTTAACAAAGGCTTAACTTGGGTGGGAGAGCGTCTGCAAAGTCGCATCGCCTGATCGTCAATGCCTGGTCGATACACGGGAAGGAGTGTTCCATCAGGACAGTAAGGAACGGTTGCTTTGACTGCAGTAGCAAGACCCCCAGGGGGAGGAGAGGTGAGGGGCTTGGCTGGGATGGTACAGGGATGACAATTTGGGCAGAAGCCCATCTTTCAGGCTGCCTCTTCATTAATGCCAGCCAGGCTATGAAGTGGCTTGCAAAGAAACTCCCAGAGACTGGGAAACCCCGTGTCCCACCCTCGGGGCGGGCCAGCCCCAGGCAGCTAGGGTCCCCTTTGGGGTGCTATTGCTGTTACCAAACAGTAAGTTGGGGCCCTGCGGCCCATTGCCGCCACCCTCCAGGCAGATTTCCAGAGGCAAAGGTTTCCTGAGGAAGGAGATGTTACCTAAGCCTATCAGGTCGCAGTTTTAATCACTTGAGCTTGTCAATTAAGGCTAAACTCTCCACCTACTGTTCCTCTAGCTTTTGCCTAATTAGTTTCTGTCGGGTTGATTTACAAACTAAAGCCACCTAATACACAAAAGCTAAGGATTCCCGGAAGGATGGCAGGCTGAGATGGAGGGGGCACTTGGGCGGAGGAAGGAGACAGAAGGAGACGAGACAGGCACAAAGCCAAGAGGCCCGGAGACTCGTGGGGTATATTAGGGCTGAACAGGGGCCCTGTCTGGGGTCTGGAAGTCTGTTGGGGGATCTTCAGCCCAGCTGGGCCTTGCGTTGGACGCGCAGGGCTCTGTGGTCCTGGGACGCAGGCTGGCAGGCTAGTGCCATGGAGCTCCTGCCGCCTCCCTTCCCTTTTCTTACCTCAACTTCTCCTCTCACACGGTCTGCCCGTCCCTCCCTGGCAGGCTTTCTACACGCCAACTGTTCAGCGGCCACCTTTGTGCAAATATTTTGCTACTGTACGAAACCACTTATTTGCATCTTGAGCGCGTAAAACAGGCCGCTGACTGTCTGCCTGTGTTTTATTTAGCCTCCTCCTATCATTCGGTGGGGAGGTTGATCAATTCCCGACTTCCATTTTTAAAATGCAGTTTTTCCACTCGATCAAATTCTGGAGAAATTACGAGGCATGGGATATTCAATATGGCTGTACCTCAGGATCTAGGTCTAACCTGTTATGGAAGAGGATTTTAGGATTGATGGAAGGTCACCCATGGAAAAAAAAAAAAAAAAAAACCCTTTTAATTCTTTCTTCATTTTATTGATACATAATTTATAGCGGATGAAATGGATGAAATGCACCATTCTTAGGCATTCAACTTCGTAAGTTTTAGCAATTGATATACACCTTTGTAATTATCCACCAAAGTAAGTTATTGAACTGATGTCTTTTTAAAACATTTTTCCTCTGCTTCTAAGTTGTTGTTAATAATTAACAAGCACCCGTGCCAGTGTGGGGTTGGAGGGTGAGAGAGGGGAGCTGTGGGCAGGGGAAGGAATTCTGCTGTGTTAGTAATAAAGCTCCAGGCTCATCCCACCATGGGTTTCATAGCCCCCCCCGCCCCCCAAGAAATGGGGTCCTTAAAAATTGTGTACTACTTCTTCAATATCATCTTGTTCCAACGAGTACCCGTTTGGGCCATGATCAGCTTCTTTTGTGTGTGTGTGTGTGTGTGTGTTTTTTAATTTAATTTTATTGTTGTTGTATTATATCCATCCCCTTTTTGCTCCCCTCTGTCCCCTTCCCCACCCCCCACTCCCCCACAAAGTCGATCCCACTTGTTGTCCATGTGATCAGCTTCTTAAGGCCCCTGACGGTGTCACTGGTATTGCATTTGACATGGGCCTTCTTCCCCAGACAGTCATTGCAAGCAACCTCGATGCCACAGCCTAGTCACTAGAGAGTACAGCCAGGGCCAGAGGCAATGTTGTCTCATGCTTTATTTTTTTATTTAGTTATTTATTTACTTTTATTATTCTTTTTAGAGAGAGGCAGAGAGGGAGAGAGACATCAATGTGTGGTTGCCTTTCACCTGCCTCCAGCTACGGACCTGGCTGGAGACCTGGCTTGCAACCTGGTTCTGTGCCCTGGCTGGGAATCGAACCAGCGACCTTTGGGTTCACAGGCCAGCGCCTTATCCACTGAGCCACCAGCAAGGGCCTCATGTTTTATTTTTTAGTCTATGCCCACCCTAACCCACAGACAACCATCATATCGATTTTATTTCCATAAAGATTCATTTTCACCTGTACTTCAAAGAAATAATTAAAAATACAGATTCTCCTAAAAAGACATTATTTGTAACTGTTGAAAAATAAAATGTGTCCACCCCAAGCTCCCCTCCCACGCGTTCACGGGCAGCCGGAGCGGTACCTTGCGGGCCTGGCCCGCTTCTCCTGGGCCCACTCAGCCTGTCTGAGTCCCTCCTGTCCACGTGGCAGGAAATTGACTTTGTTGCTTCTGTTTTATGGCAGGTTCTGTGGCGAGCTGTTTTTATTAAAGTTTTTTATATAAGAGGGGGGAGAACGCCTGCTCTCAAACAGTAAGCGGGGGTCCTGCCTGTTGGCCACCCTCTAGGCAAAATTCCAGAGGCAAAGGTTGGGTGATAAAGTCTTGATTCAAAAGCAGGTCCTTAAGCCTCTCAAGTCACAGCTTTAATCTTTTTTTTTTTTTTTTTTTTTTTTTTTTTTGGTTTCTTCCAATATACTAGAATGGCTGACTCTGTAATCAAAGAACTACCAGAAACATGCCTAAAAATGCTGCACAGTTTATGCTTGGCTGCCCCATGACACCTGCACACACTGGATCCAAAGCTTGGGTGGCAAAGTAGCCACACGGGAATGGAGTGGAAGTGGGCTGGGACAGCCCCTGCATGGCCCCGCAGTCCTCCCGACAGACCTGGGCTCCACAGCGGTGACCTGCACAACCGTCCCAGTTCCTAACGCAGGGCCAGCTCCTCTATGCGAAGGCTGTGCCCAGTCAGGGTCATTGTCTGGTTCAGCTTCTTTCACATCCATGTGGGTCACATCCCACGGAAGCATCGCTCATGAAGCACAGGGCGCAGTTGTGGGCACCGGGGGCTGGGGCCACGAAGCCCAGCTTCACCTTGGCCTTCTGCTGCAAGGTCGGAAGACTCTGAAAAGCTCGACCTCACTCAGAGTGGGCTTCCCCAGCAGGCTGCAGGGCTGCACTGTGTCGTTGGCGATGCAGTAGTGGCTGGGTGTGCGACCCAGTCCCACCCCCTGGAAGTTGCCTGTCTTCCTGTCGCACTTGCCCAGGTTCTTATCCAGCATCAAGGCGGCTGGACGTGAACCAGATCCAGTTGGCGCTGGCTCAGCAGGGAGTCTCTCGTGAGATCATCATGAAAGATGCCACACAGGGCTGAGCGAAGCCATAGGGCAGAAGACCCTTCAGCTCCAGATTCTTGCCCTGCTCAGCCTCCATCGGAAGGACTTCTGTGGAGGCAGGGATCTCTCTCAGAAATAGACCCGGAGTGTCCTTCTCTAGGCACATGTCCCAATGGCCCTGGCTGTCTTCCCAGTCTCCTGGGAGTGGGAGTGGACAAACACTAGCACCTGATTTTTTTCCTGCATGTTCCATAATCTTCTTATAGACTATTTCATTCATGACCTGCGCTTGATAGCTTTCTTCTCTGTGATGCCTACATAAGCTGCTCCCGAGCCACTGGGCTGAAGCTGTGGTCTATGTGGAAGAGGCCCTTGGCAGGACCAACATGCAGAAAAGTGGCCACTTCTTCAGAGTTGGGGAGGGTGAGGCTAAGCCCAATGAGTCTGACATCTTCCTGGGTCATCTCAATGTTTCGGATAGCCTTGGCCCCCAAGGCTTCTAAGCCAGGACCTCTGTCATCACCCAGAATGATGTAGGTGCGCTCCCCACCCTTGCGAGTAACGATGTCGCACGTCTCGGGGCACAGACAATGATCTACGTGGTGCTGCTCTCCTTGCACAACTGCGGGCACCAGTCAGTTCTGCAACAGTGATGCCCGATGTGGCCAGGTGCTTTCCAAAGCTGCCCCCCGCCTCCTGCACCAAGGCCCGCATGGGAGCGAAGGAGATGATCTTGAAGTCGCCCACATCGATAGTGCCATCCATGTGAACGTGCTCCTCCATCTCCCGGAGCGTGCACACCAGGGCCACGTTGGCGTTCCCAGCACCAGTGGGAGTGCACATCTGTCCAGGGCGGCCCGGCAGAGCTTACCCTGGATTCTGTTCAGTGTTTTGAATCCAGCCTGGGTACACTGGGCAGCTGTTCTCTGAGCCAGAGGACTTGGGCCTCAGGGCAGGTACATGCGCCTCATCATAGCTTTTTCGTTGACCACGGAAGCACCACCTGGAAGCTGACAGCATTTGCTGGCCATGCAGTAGCTCCCTTGGGTAAAATCTAGGTCCTCCAAGTCCAGAGCCCGCCCAGAGCCAACGCCTACCTGCCCCGGTTCAGATCCAGGTCCGCGTCCATTCGGGACGGCTCCGCACACATCAGACCCTCCTTGTTCCGTGGAGCTCGTGGAGAAACTTGGGTAGCTCTGGATCAGCTTCCATCTTCCCCGTGCCCCTTTCCTTTTCCGCATCACCCTTTACACGGGCCGTAAGGTGTAATACAAGCACCATGCTGTGCTGCCGCAGCACGTGAATAAAACCAGAAGTGTTGAAACCACGAAGCAGCACCAGCTGCTTTTCACACTCCAGATCGTCACTGGCCGTCTTTAAGATTCCCAACACTTAACCCTCATACACTGTTGGTGGGAATGCAGGCTGGTGCAGCCACTGTGGAAAACAGTATGGGGTTTCCTTAAAAAACTAAAAATGGAACTGCCTTTTGATCCAGCAATTCCACTACTTGGACTATACCCAAAGAATCCTGAATCACCAATTCATAAGAACCTATGCACACCTATGTTCATAGCGGCACTATTTACAATAGCCAGGTGCTGGAAACAGCCTAAGTGCCCATCGGTGGATGATTGGATCAAAAAACTTTGGTACATTTACACAATGGAATTCTATATGGCAGAAAGAAAGAAGGAACTTGT